>JADMLL010000003.1:17210948-17557259 GCA_016920875.1 Columbicola columbae | reverse complement strand
GAGAGGATTTGACAAATTCGACAAGTTCAGTGTTGGTAGAAATATTGTTTTCCATTAAATGAAATTCTTGCGTCAACGAGAAAATCCTTTAAGCTGGGGCGGAATGTAGAAATTTTCAGTTGTCGTTTTGTGAAAGTGGTACAACATCCCGGGGATGAAGACGAAAAGCATTAGAAGCCAGCCACCGTTAAATACGAACCAGAAAATACGATTCATATTCAATTTTGAAACTCCCCAAATCCCCTCCTGCTCTTGTTAAATTGAATTGTTGCTTCATTAAATTGCTCCCACGTACAATAAATTTCCCAACGCAAACTCCAATCCTTCTCATCCAATTTTTTCTTTTACTTTTCGCCTTCGCCTGCACTACCGAGTGAAAATTTTTTCTTTTTCTCCGTCAGATTCGTTACATTGCAAAAGACAAGCTCTACCCCCAGATTCCCTTTTTTATTTCGTCAACGATCTGACGAAAAAATAACAAAAAAAAGGGAGAAGGAGACAACATAAGATTTTTTCAAACTGTATACTCAACTATGTTCTTGTTGACAATAATTCAACGGATCTTTGAGTCTTTTGAAGCCCTTTCTTACAGAACTTTTTCCTTAGGTGTCACTCCCTGAAGACAAAAGCAAGTCAAAATTAAATGTTAATCAAATCAAAATAGCAAAAAAAATTACCAAGTCATTATTACTACGAAGCAAGAATGTTATCGAGTGATTTCAAATTGAATTACGTCTCCCTCGAGACACCCCACTAAGTGACCACCACCCAAGCTTTCACGCTAATTTTTAAAAGAACTTTTCCTCCCAACTATAGTTCCTTCCACGTGGAACTATTACGGGTTCTTCACTTCTTATTTTCCACGAGTCCCAAATCTCGTTTAGCTTTAATGTTGGAGTTATCTCAATTGCTTGGTAATGTGACTTATTTCTCACCGTATAACCTATTGGAACTTTTGTTTATCCTTTTTTATCTACAAAAACAAATTGTAGCTAAAATCTTATATAAAATGAAAATGGATGTTTTTTAATTTTCACACTGTGTATAGTGGAAACACTCCTTTAACATCTGTACAAGAAGGGAAATCCCATATACTGTATGTATTGATATGTACAGTTTACTTTGATTTTTGTTAGATTGTTACTTTGACTATGGTTAGAAGCTATGATAGGCTGTTTTTCAATTCAAAAGAAACAAAGATATAACTTCAAAGGAATTATTATACATAATGTGATAGTTTTAATTGACGAACAGTTATTATATATTGAAAGGTCGTTCGTTTGAACATTTCACTAATCATCCACCTACTTGACAGGAACTTTCTTCCTTATTCAGTAACTTCTCCAAGGGATAGGAGAGAAAAAAAGAAGGAAAGAGAGGAAGAAAACATTTCTATAACAAATTTATACTTGAGATATAAAGAGTGGGGCGAAGACGGGGGGTGAAAGGAAGGAGTTGGAAACTAAAAACAAACACGACGATAAATAATTTAACGACCGATTTAAAGAATGTTAAGACTGATTCACGACGTGATGACATCGAAGAGCCTTGTACGCGTTACTTATTGATTAAAAAACATTAAGATATATAAAGACCACCGCTGCTGTTGCTAGCACTGCCGCCGCTGCCGTTGTTATTGTTGCCGTCGTCGTCGTCGTCGGTCCTTTGTTTATTAAATGGTACTCAAGTTTCGTTCCAGAGCAGCGCCCCAAACAATTTAATTTCCGGACTCACAACCGGAACGTTTGTTTAACACACTTATCCCAGGAGAATCGCAACCTTGGATTGATTAAATAATTTTCCTTTTCAAAGTTGTTTATCGTGCAGAAGAACAGATTTATTATAAATTATTTATTTTATTCTATTTCTCTCCTCTTTTATTTATTCTCTTTACTTTTGACGGGGTGGAAATCAAAACTGAAAAAGAAATGAAATACAACCTGAAACAACAATAACAGTTTTAAGACTCATCTTCTGTCCATAAAAATTGGAGTGATGATGCAGAAAAAATTGATTTTACAGGTGAATATGGAGAGCATCCTTTCAACCACTCATCAGCTCCCTAAACAACGGCTCTCACCCAAAAAATCTTTGGGAAGCAGTTCACATCTGCCCAACAAACAAAACCAGGTAACGGAGCCAATCAAAATCATTTCTGCAAACCTGTACATTAAAAAAGTAACAGTATGAAGGAGAATGATTCCTTTGTAGGTTGGGACGGTGATGCTGTATGGGATTCCCATTGTTTCATTAGTCATCGAGTCACAAGAGAGGCTCTGTCTTGCCCAGATCTCCAACACTCTTTTAAAGCAATACAGCTACAATGAGATCCACAACAGGAGAGTGGCTTTGGGTATAACTTGCGTTCAGTGTACACCTGTTCAACTGGAAATACTAAGAAGAGCCGGAGCTATGCCAGTATCATCACGAAGATGTGGTAATTGAATTTCTTTTGAGGGATTCTCACACACTCTCCACTCTCACTTGTAGAAACCAATTTGGATTTTTTTGTCTTAATAGGAATGATCACCAGAAGAGAAGCCGAACGGCTGTGTAAGTCCTTTCTAGGTGACAACGCCCCTCCTAGATTGCCCGATGATTTCGCGTTTTCTGTGCATCACGAATGCGCTTGGGGGTGTCGCGGTGCATTTTTGCCATCCCGTTACAATTCTTCCCGTGCTAAGTGCATCAAGTGTACCTTTTGCGGATTGTTCTTCTCTCCTAATAAATTCATTTTTCATTCTCATCGGACTTCCCCCAATGCCACTTACGTTCAACCCGACGCTGCCAATTTCAATTCCTGGAGGCGACATATGAAATTGAGTGGCTCGCCTCCGGATGACGTGGTTCACGCTTGGGAAGACGTCAAAGCTATGTTTAACGGAGGGACTCGTAAAAGACTTCTAGCTTCTTCCTCCTCTTCAGGGGTGAGTGTGTTGAGTATGTTCGTGAAATTGTAAGTCGTAAAATCAGGTTCCCCTCAACGACAATTAAACATTTTTGCGATTCTTTTGTTTCAGTCGGGAGCTTTGCCCATTCGCTCTCCACTCACAACGTCAGTTCCGATCACAATGGCATCGACTCCGACGAAACAAATCAAACTGGACACGTCAACATCGACAAATTCACCTTACCCGACACCCACAAACACACCCATACCTGTGCCCACACCTCCTAGGGTTTCTCCTTTTCCTGACTTAGCGTTGCCCATCTCCGTGATGGATTACGTGTGGCACAATGGTGTCAGTGCGGAGGGAATAAAACACCAGTTTCCTTTTGCATCCTATGCAGTTCCCTGGTTCGGAAACGCAAAGAGATCAGTTTTAGGATTATCCACTCTGTCTACAGTAAATCCTCAACAAGAATCATTCTTCCAGGTAAGGATTTCTATGATTTACAAGGTTGCGACCTAATTTTAGTCAAAAACATACTAAAAACCAAAAAATAAATTTCATTTTAGCATTTGTGTCCACCCAGCAACTCCGACAAATTTTACCACCATTCAGCATTTCGACCTGTGTTCCCCACATTCACCAGACCGGATGTTTTGATATCTCCAGGCATTCATAATGCTGTCGTTAAAAGGCAAATGAGCTCAGAAGAAATATTACTACCTAAGAAAAAATATTCGAGGGAGCCAGAAATAGCAGAAAATCCTTCTACAGAAAAAGAGTGTAACGAAAGCGAAGAGGTTGTGGGTGGTGTAGTTAACGAAAATTATAGAAGCGAATCGGTCGACAAAGAAAACGAAATGAGAAAGAACCCGGGTAATGGTGACACTCTGAATTCAGATTGTCCGGAAGCGCTGCAAGGTGGTTCTCCGCATAACAGTGGTTTAAAAATGACCTTTAAAAAGGAATTCGTCAGCGAATTCGTAAACGAATCCGAAGAAGCTCCAAAAAGCTTTCCCAAAGCTCGAATCCAACCAGAAAACAAAGACATCATCGACATGTCTAGGTTACTTTCTATCAAATCGAACCTTTTAGAAGAAAGCGTCCTTAAATTTCGCGAATTTAGCCCTAATTTATTAGAAGCGATATCGACTTTGAAGACGGACGACCGAGGAGTGTATTCCGGGTTAGCGGTGAAAATGTACCAAGATGTGAGTGCGAGTGATACCGAGAAAGACAACTGCGGAAACGTGGAAATGATGGCGGACTACGCAAAATTAAAAGGAACCCAAAGAAGCGGAGAACAATGTAAAAATGGATGTAAAACTGATGAGGATGAATACGAGGACGACAACGATGACGACGATGATGACGAACCAGTTGATGTGGAAACGACGGATGATGTACCTGTAGGAGAAACTTCCGCTTGTAAGATTCAGGTATGTATATTGTTTTTTACCATCAGAGGAACATGTTTTTTATTTTGGTCACCAAAAATGACTTTTGCCCCTCATATAGAAGCTTTTGACAAAGATTTACAATATGAAGTTCGATTTTGTTAAACGGCATTACTAGGAAATATACAAAAGTCTCTTAGGTAGACGAAACTGAGCTGAGCCCACCTTATGTTACCTTAAACCCGAAAACGGGAAAAAGATTCCGGGGAAAAAGATTAAAGAGAACGGGGGGAAGGGAGGAAAAAAATCTGTAGTCAGAAGAAAGAAGAGAGTTTAATTCGCGAACATAAAAGAATAAAAGAACAGACGACTCATTCAGAGCCATGTTTGGATTTCATTCACTTGTTCTAAATATTACATCAGCAATTCAAGCTTTGAGATGAACTTTTTAATTTTTCATTAATTCTAAATAATATCCCCTGCTAATCTCTACAGGGAATATCCTTAACTTTTATTTACATTAAACAAAATTGGTACATTCGGTCCTCTTTGCAAGTACGGAATTTTTAATCATTTAAAACAACCCCAATGGCGACCCAAATTTCATTTCGTTATTGAATATTAATCGTAATTATTAATTAAATTAAAATACTGTAACTGATGATTATGATATCTTAACTCAAACCATTGTACATAAACAACCAACACTAAAAGTTATTAATTTAAGAAATATAGAAGCGTAGAGCCTGCCCTAATCATTCTGCCGAAACTTTCGTCTTCTGCTTTATTTCACCTTGTACGTATCATTCATTCTGACCACTGAAAGCCATCTTACAGAGTGAACCTCTATCTTATCAAACTGAGTCTTACTTCGACCCTGATGATGCCAACTGCTGTCGAACCGTATGAAACAGTTTGACGCGGTTTATGATAAACCCAAAAGTGGTTTTGTGTATACAGTATTATTAAAAATGATACATAACGGCCACGAAAATTTAAACACTGTTATAAATAAACTGAACTTTACAGCTTATCTAAGATATAAGGTACCTATGCCTGAAAACAAATTCCAATATTTCTACTACAGAATGGTTCAAAAAAGTTTGTAATGTTGGAGCACATTACACGTTTTAAAAAAAAATTGATATGAAAAAAGCATTTTACTAATGTGTGTCGACATTATTTGAAAAACGAATGACAACCGGAGATTTCATCGGAGATTACAGAAGTTCATCAATTATTTAACTAATAACCGCAGCAGCAACAAAAAAAATTGCTGCAATCGGTGTAATCACAATCCTTTCTTGTTCCCTAAATGAAGGAACTAAGTGACTTTTACGTTTCGTCATACTTTTCTCTCCTCGCTCTCCAAAGTGCTAAGCCAAACTCATCAATCGACCGTAAATTAATAAATTAAGAGCTTCTTAATTATTAGTAATTAACAATTAAGCACTGGAAGTTTCCAGATCAAAGGGCATTAAGAACTCTAAAGAAATTGAGAAGGGAGTTGGACCGTTTTTGCCCTAAAAGAGGAAAAACTCAGTTCCTGATGGATTATCTACGAAAATATCCTGAAGAGCTGAACATATGTGCTTGTAAAGGCTTATTGTAAATAAGGGGTAATGTTCTATTGTCCTTTTTCAAATGCACTCTTGTCGATTAACATTTTGATTTTACATGCCTCAACCCTTCTGTTTGAAAAGCCCTCAGCCGTCAGCCTTAGATTCTTCTAACAAGTGATTTTTTATTATTTTATTATCATGAAACCCGTAGAATTTCACTCTGAGACCAATTCATTGTTAACAGTAACAAACGAATGTTTCATCGCTTTTTTAGTCGTTATTGCATGAGAAAACTTGCCACCGCATACTAGCAACTGTTTTAGCCTCAAACCCATTTGGACATCGTCAGGATGGAAGCTGGGTTCATGGGTCTCATGCAATAACGACTGAAAAAGCGATGAAACATTGGTTTCACAGCCATCGAAGTGGACGGAACGTTGGTTTCTTCTTAAAACATGACGCGGTGTAAAAACCCAGTGAGTAAAATTTTTAGTTTCAAGTTTGACTACCGCAGACTTCAATAATTAGAAAATATAAAGAAATTTTGGTAAACTCTTGACAAAGAGGCAGAATGATCTTTTACAATAGAAGAAGAAGAAAAAATAAAATAGTCCATTGCTAAGGAATCTAAATTGTCACATAATTTAATTTAGGAACAAGGAGAACTAAGACAACTCCTAAAAGAACATCTGAATCGAGATAGGGTGAATGAAAACAAACAGGAACTGGCAAAGCTGGCATCACTAGCTCTTAGTACGGCTCGATTGGTGTCCAAATTTTAAAACCAAGTCAAACCTCCTGCGTCTTTCGATTTCACGAGAAAGACTCAGTCTCACAGTAAGGGAATGAAAAAAAAGTTTATTTGAATTTGTTAAAATTCAACATCGGAAACTTGATTTCCACGAGGAAAGCGAGTTAACGAAGAAACTAATTTAAAGCGGAGATTTGATTGCGGTGCAAATTAACTTATGATTCCAATTTAAATTTACATTTTACTTCGGGGACGTATAATCAAATGCCACTTCCGATGGTTCAACTTTTTTTTCCACTTTTATGTTTGTAAAATTGTCATAAAAGCGTCACGGTTTGCGATTTCGCGCTTCTTAATAATAAAAAAAAAAGAAAGTTTTCAAACTAATTTTTGAATAAAAATTCTTTTCCTTTAGAGGTGAAGGGACGTTTTCGTTTACTATAAAAAAAAATTGGAATTCAGAAGAGAAACTGCCACCACTCTGCTTTAACCTACCGCGTTATTAAAATCTAATTCATAAATGTTTGTTTCTTGATCTGAGTTTAAGATTTGTTTTGCTCTTAAACGATGATTCTTTCTTGATGATTTCTTTTTTGACAGCAAATCACTCTTTGAGGAGTTTGAAGACCTTATATATTCGTTCCAAACAAGTGCTATCAAATTTAACGGAGACACTGACTGAAAATTATTTCTCCTAGTCCCAGAGTCGGTTAAAAACAAATCCTAAAATTTTGAAAATCTTTTGCAACTACACTCCATATCTAGAGGCCTTTCCACTATCCACAACCTGCGTACGCGCTCCTTGGCCTTCAGCTATGCCTTCTGAGTGTGCGGGTCACTCAGGTCTGCGTTATATTACCAGGACTATCTATACTTCGAGCTTTAGTATTTTTCACTGAAATGTAATGTTGGTATAAATTTTAATCACTAAGTTAAACAACGACGACAATTTTGAATGACAATTTTAAACTTTGTCTACGAAGACAAAATCTATTGTTCAAACACCTGTCTTGTCCGGATGAGTCATTTAACAATTCGCATAACTTCAAATTTCGCAGGTCTTAACACTATCTTTGGAATTTTCTTGCCTAAGATCCCTTTATGAAGTTCGTTTTCTTTAAACTTCAAATCAATTTAAAGTTTTAAATTCAAATTGAAAATGGGAAAATGTGTTTTCCACTCACTAATTCTCTACAACAGAAGCCTCCCCTGTAGTAGCCGCATTGACGGCTACTAAAGTAACGCAATACTAACCCTTCGAGAGTGTACTTAATGTAGTTGATGTGACAGCAGGGATTTGATTTCTAATCACGATCTTACATTTAAAAAATTCATTTGGTTAAATGTCGCGACATTTTAAAAAGTGAAAAAAAATTTAAAAGTCAACATTAAACGAGAGGTGATTTTTATGTCGTGTAAAATAAAAAGGAAAAAAAGAGAACAATCGACTGGGGATTTACAGATGAAGAGGGGAAAAGAGTTTGGAACAACAAGCTCGTTATAACTCAACTACAACTTTACTGATTACTTTTGAATAAATAATTTCCAGCACTAACATTAAAACGACCGAAGGGCGTCAATCGACGTCTTTGAAATTTAAAGGTTTGAGGACATTATAATCGCAGTGCCGTGGGGCTTCGTGACTTTTCCTAAAAATCACATTTCATTTGTTTTTCAACATTTTGAACAATTGTTGCCAACTTGTATTAGATGCTGTCCCATCGCAGCACAATATATGTATATTGTCAGTCAGGCTGAAATGATTAAGTGCATTAGATGTTGATCTAAAGAGTTTTTTAATTTTGGGAGGACGGTAACTGCTTCGAGCACGTTATTCTCAATATCGCATTTGATGAAATTATTCTGTCGTATAATTTTGTCGTCGTAGCCAAGAAACTTATAAACTGGAAGGCAAAGATCCTTCCAGACTTCCTCCGCAGATTGTGGATTCTTGAGGTGCAGTGTAGCTGTGTGAAGAAGCAGCAGATGTCATTAAGCTCTGTGAGTTCATTGGCTCTAACGTCTTTTCGCCTTTTACTCGCTAAGCAAACCGGACGTTCTGACTGTCACTATACCTATACTACATCTAGCTACTATATCTAGGTTCTAGGTATAGTATCGAGTTGGTGGTGGTGGGGTATAGTCCTGGTGAAAATTAATCTAAATTATAAAACCATTTTTTTCGATTTTAAATTTTTCTACAAATGTTCCCGACTATTTTAGATTTTACCGGTTTTTAAACTTCATAAAGCTCTATCATTAATTAAAAGTAAGAAAAGGATATAAGTTTAACTTATAAATCAGCACAACGTTTTCTATGAAATCATAACATCTAATTTTATACAAAGACATCTTAACAAAAATAAAAGTCACGTTGGAGAACTTTAAAATTCTAGACGTATAAAATAATGAGATGTGGGTGAATTTATTTGAGGTTACTTTGATGCAAGAAGTTATGAGGAGAAAGGAAAAGTTGAAAGTATAGAAGGAGGCGGAAATGGTTCCCTCGGGAGTTAAAAAAAATCGCCCGAAAAAAAGACAAAAGAAACAGTTTAGTCGAGTATTAAACAGAATTGAGAGTTGAAATGAATTTGTTCAATGATCCGAATCATTGGATTGTTTAAAATAAAATATTGAAGCTACATGTTTCTCATTTAACTCAAAAGAAAAGTTGGCAATACAACAATATATTCGACATGAAACTAAGTTAACACGAACAAGTTAAAAGCTTATCTTTTAACCTTCATGTTATTTCTGAGTGCTTTTGGACCCAGTAACCAATCTCAAAGTCATCTTCCTGATTATTATTATTTCTAAATGTTGACTTCTTTATATTCTCAGCGTCGTTGATTTATTCAAGTGTCCTCTTTCTAAGTCTAAAACAAATTTTTTTTAAATAGAGAAAACCAACATAGGCACATACAGTGTGTTTTTCTCACCACTTTTGGATCCAGAACCTTCTTTTACTACTAAAATCGGACTTGAGTCGTTTTATTAGTAACAGCTCAAGTACATTAATATCAATATATGCTATAATACAATCATTAGACCTGGTTTTCGGAAAAACCATTAAAGCAGATATCAAGAGTTCATATTAATATTATATAATATAAATAGTGGTCTAAAAGCGCCCAAAAACAATCGTTGTAAGATTTTTGTGAGAGCCCAGATGAATTCTAAATAAAAATGGCCAGAAGGAAAATTATCGATTGTATCATATGTCAAACCAATATGGCTAAAAAATACAGGAAAATTTATTAAAAAATAGGCTAATACAGGACCGAACCCATATTTTTTACCCTGGTGTAACCTTTTACTAAATTACCTTTTTACACAATGGGATAAAAAGGAATGAGTTCATTGTTACAAAAGGTCATCGGTTATTGTGAACTGCAACCACCAACCGATAAATGTCACTACGTTTTTATACCAGACCAATTTTTTGGAACCCTTTGTCTTTTATTTTCAATTGAAAGATCTTTTCGTGAGAAATTTTAAACTTTAAATAATGATTCTAAAGTCTAAAATTTTTCAGTCGAAGGAGGAAACTGAATCTCACCCTACACCCATATATTTTGCGATACGTCACTTTTTTTTAAAAAAGATTCTGTACGTATCGTACCTGAGTGTATTTCAAGAAGTCTTCAGTTTTGAGACATTTAATAGTGTGAGACAGTTGGTATACTCTAGCTAAAGTGAGCTGGTGTGACTATCTTAGATATACAGAGTGGACCATTTTGATCTCCCCAGTCGAATTTCTCGGAAACTATTGCAGTTAGCGAAGAGTTCTTTTGACAAAGTTGCGAAGGGAGTCCTCCTTGCAACCGAGCAACTTTGTCAAAAAATTTTTCGCTAACTGCCATAGTCTTCGAGAAATTCGACTGGCTAGAATAAAATGGTCCACCTTGTATGTCATTGTTAGTAGAATAGCATTTTGTACAATCGATTTTAGCCGACTATGAACCTTGTTGCTTTCAAAATTTTAAACCTCTATAAGTAATGACTCTGTTTAGGCATGGTTGGTTATCCCAGATAAATGAAATAAAAAACAAACAAAAAAACCAAAGGCCTCAAAACGTTGGCAACACAACAGTATACTGACCGACATACGCACTCACTATTTATTTATTTATTTTCAGTGTGACCAACTGAAAGCCAGTCACATAAACTAATATTTAATATGACTACCACATTCATTCATGCGAAGCTATTGGCCTAGCTCCTGTCCCTCCATTGAGAAACCCATCGTGGCATCATCGATAACATCATAAACAGACTCCTAGAATCGCCGGAGAAGTGAGAAGACTTGCAAAATTTCTGTCGGCCACTAAGGAAGAAGAAAAAATGATTAAACCTTCCTTTCCTCACAAATGAAACAGATAAATGATAGATTTAGCTGAAGACATTGAAAAGTTCTACCAGACCGGCGAGTCTTCTGACTCCTCGAAAGCCTTTTTTTCTATTTTTACCCTGAAACTTTTACATACAAGTATAAGCAGTAATCTTTTATATATAGATATATATACGTGAATAATTTTCTTGATTTATAATTCAAAGATATAGGGTTGAATGATGGATGGTGGAGTTCTTAAAGGGGGTAACTAAATTCGAGGCGTTTTTGTTACAGAATAATTTTGAGAAAACAGAAAAACCGGGAATAAACATTAGCGAGGAAATCGGAGGTGCAGGAAAGGAGAAGACAAACAGGATTTGGGCAATAGCAAGATTTTCTCTAGAGCAATCGGATCGCGATTCAGTGTCTCCACATTCAGCAGGTAACTTTTTTGACTGTCTATTCTAATCACAATTTCCTTTCTCTTTTCTGCCATTTTTCATTTTACGATGTCTTCTCAAGCGAAGAACTCTGATTTTTGCAAAAGTAAATGAAAAGACATCATAAAGCTGTGACGCTTTATTGTTAGGATTTAAAACAGCGACCATTTTGACGTTTCTCATTTCTCTCTCAAAATCGTTTCAGAATAATGAAGTCGCCACTGTTACCTTCATTTCGCCAATACCGCCCTCTTTCACAATTAATGAAATCAGCTTAGCGGATGCCATTCCCATTATCCGATTTTTCAAAAGCAACAAAAAGATGTAGAAAACTTTCTGCTTTAATTAATTCTTCAAATTCTCTTGTTTTGAACCGCGAAAATCCGGATAAAAAAAAGAAGAAAAGAAAGAAATCGTTTTTGAAGGATCTGAGGAGAAAATTAAAGGAGGGATCCTTAATTACTTATCACATCTGTCTGATTGGTTCTCGTTTTCTACTGGATATGTTTCGCCAGAATGAGATAATCCCTGGAATGACTTGAATGAAAATAGATAATTACATAAGCGTGACATTGAATTCTGCGCGCTCTCTAATACGCGCTCTGTTTTTCATTATTAATGGTTACAAAGAATTTGCTTTATCTTTCATTGAATCTCTTTCCGAAATAGACATTTTGTTCATTGTTTCTTCTTGCAAGCGTTTCAAAAATTTCCTTTAGAACCAAGAAGTTTACTAAAAACTTTGGATGGTCTCTTATAGAAAACTGACACTCTCACTGTAACTTTGGATGATTTTTCTCTGTAAACACCCACAGAGGGAGTGTCCCTTCCTGTCCTTTAGTTTGCTGGGCTTTTTTAAACAAAAAAGGGAAAACTTCTGGTAGAAATTAAAAATAGCGAAATATAAAAGGGAAAAGGAAATAAACGGCTGAAGTTCCGAGGACTCCACTGAAGGGGTAAAGAAAAAGTAGAGCGAATTTTCTAGAAAAAAAAGCGTAAGAAACACAACGAACCTTTAAAAGGTGGCATGCAAATTGTTAATATTTAAATTATTGAATAACGGGAAATGGTGGCATGAGAAGCATCACGCACTAGACTATACTTTACTGGCTCAGAATTTTAAGAATAAAGGAAAGACTTGGTCTGAATATGGACCATTAATAAAATATTCGTGAAACCTGTAAGTCTGTTTGAAAAGAATGCCTTTACTCTATTTACCTTTTTTCCTCAATTAAATTGTTCTTTCTTAAAATTCGAAATTGGAATTTTATCAGATTTCAATACGGTATTAAATTGTAAATTAAAACGATGGAAAAGTTCTCATTATTAATCGGAAAGCAGGATTTAATTCGTTTTTAGGGAAATGCTGGAAGATTTATTCCGTTATATTTACTAAAGGGAGAGACGCGGGCTTTTTAGAAATTTTGTTCAAGTCGACATTGTAAACATAGTTTCATCCCAGGTTTCCCGTTTAAAAGCTCATTTTGAGAGGTTCTCGCATTCAATTTTATTCACTTAAAGCGTTAATTCTAAGTAGACTTGATGAATATTTATTGAATTTCTTTGTCGGTGTTTCATGGTCATGGTATCCGTTATTAACTTATGTGATTTGTAGGATTTTCTTCATTTTTTTGAAATCGTTATAAATAAAAACTGTTTCCCTTATTTTTCCTCTTTCTCTTCTGATTCTTTCATTGTGCCTACTTTAGTCATTTAGACGTCATCTTTTAAAGACTCTTTCCTAACTTAACATCATCAGGATTTTTTAAAGCGGTTGCGTTCGTTACGCTTCCTTCTGTAGAATATGTGCCCTTTGTTTCCTCATTTTGCTTTTTCTTTACCACTCCAATGGAGTCTTTGGACCTTCACCCGTGTATTCCTTGCAGACGGCACATGCATTCTTTAAAATACCAGAATAACAAATCATTTCCTTTGTTCACCGTCTACCTACGTTTTAACTAAAACCCAATTCGCTTTTGCTTACAAGCCGTATAATATGCGCAATCAGAAAAAGTTTTACGTTACAGGTAAGATAGGACAATCAAGGGATTTTTCAAAAAGTATCAGAAGATTTACCGTATACAATAAAAAAACAGGGGTTAAAGGGGGTGAGTAAAAGGCCTAGAGAATCCGCATAGAATTTTTTTTACAAAAGGATTCCACAAGCTCCAAGCTTTATCTCACGATTTTTTTTAAAATTAAACGTCTCAGCATTTTCTAAACTCTCTTTATATAGACCGAGTCTCTTTTATCAACGAGATTTTGCTAGATAGAAGCTGAAAATTTTTGAAAGGAAGAAAAATCACGGGGAAATGTTTTCCTAAGAGTCTGGTATACGTTCGTCGTTAGAACACAATACAGAGTTATAAAAGCTTCCCTTTTTGCCGAACGCAATGAAACAATATTTTAATTCGAGCAGAAGCTTTAATTTTGAGTTGAATTATTATTTTTTAATTAAAAACAGATTATTGTTTTCATTGATTTAAAGTATTTTAGAAATTGTTTTTGTATCTTATTCGAAAACTCGAGCTTTTTATTTAATTAAGAGTTTTAAATCTCTTTTGGGTAATCCCTTTTTTTATGTTAAATTTTTTTACGAGGAGCTTTTGAAGGTATTTTTCAAAGATTACAGGATAAATTTATTTATATTATCGTATCTTTGCTAGTCAAAACCATCGCTTTCTATGTGATGGAAATGAGAAAGTCATTCTTCACCTCCCGATTTGCGACTTACAATTGTAGGCTCTATCGATTTTCGGATTACTTTCACGTCATAATACCCTCTCTCAGCGATTGAAAGTGACAGCTATTTACGTCTGCCTAGCTAAACTTTGCGCTAATTAAGTTTTATTTAGAAATAGGAGACCAAATATTAACCGGCTTCACTTCATTGTTCTCATTTGAGGAGAACAGCCTTTTCCAGGTGTTTTTGCATTCCTAGCACTCTGTAGTTATGTGGCTGCAGTATATTCAGTGAGAAATTTACTAAGCAAGTAAAAACATTTTGTCACACTTGAGCTTTTTTTTAAATTTTGATTAGCGTCTCCCCTGTACCATTTCTCTCTAAGTATTTTTTCCTTTTGTCTTTCCACTCTGTCGTTAGCTGTTCTTTTCCTATCTCTCTTATACATTTTTTAAATATTCAATTGCAGTTGCTCGTTCTCATCTTTTGCTCAAATTTTGCTCCTCTCTTTCCGCTCTCAATTTTTAATAAAGTTCTTTTTCTTTCCCCTAAAATTATGTAATTTGGTGTCATCCAATGGATGTCGAGAACCCATCTCAAAATAATAATTAAATGAAATCAATAAAGCAGATTTCAGCGGTAAATCCTGTATTAAGTAAGCAATGGCTCCAAAATTATCCACGAACAATTGGTGTGACTTTTTTTATAGCGCAAAGGCTAGGCAAATTTTGAAAAAATTGCGATACAAGACAAATACATAGACGTCAAAAAAATTTTTTTTGTCAGGCTCAGTCCAACTGAAGAACATATGTGACGTCAACTTTAAAGAACGAACGCCTAAAGTTTATTAAAAACGATGTTAACGCCGTCTTTTAGATTTCAATGAAATAAGCACACATCTGAATTAGAAAGTCATCTGATTTCACCCTGATTCAAAGGCGTTTTCCTTTGATGAGTGAATTTTCAAAGCGTCCTTTTTCTTCCTTCTCCCCCTTAATTATTGATACAGAAGGAAATCCTTAAAAAGAAGCTAGAAATCAAAATAACTTTAACCATTCCTCAGGTAACATGAAGTAATTAATTGGCTGTTGGTGCATTCCTATAGGCCAAAATCGTAACTAATCGGCTTAACGGTGAAGGGCACTTGAGTAAATTAATTGAGCAGGAGGTTTGTTGAAGCAAAACGTGTTTAAACTGCCTAAGTTAAACATGTTTTCTTCAGTGGCCTTTGACATTGTCAGATATCAGCGAAAGATCACCACACATGAAAGCGAGTGACTTTGAAGAAGGGGGAATTGCTGAAACTTTTTAACGACAAAACAATGGACCTTTATTAGACGTCGAATATACATTCTATTGATACAATATTTAGTCAGAAATTTCTTTCTCTAAAATCATCCTTTATAAAAAATTCCTCATTGATTTCTGCCCTCTCATTCTCTTAAATCCCAGCTTGATTTAAGCTCTCCTCGGGTATTTCATTTCAAGTTGTATTTTAAATAAACAAGATCAAGAATACTGACTAGCTAACATCCGAGGAATAATTTTTGCCACAATAAGCATTTTTAAAAACAAATTTGAAGAACTTGGATATTAAGTTTAACAAATGACTGCGACTTTCACATTTTTCTAAATTTCAGTTTCAATATTTTCGATGTCATTCGTCTTTGTATGGCAAACACAACAAAATCCGATTTTGAAATGTGTTACCAATAAAAGAGTGTTACTGTCTTTTCAATATTAGTCGTATACCCGGAGATGACCATACAATCTTAAACATTGAGCAAACTAAGGGTGTAATTTATCACTACAAATAATAAAAATAAAAACAAGCCTCGTTTATTCCACTCATAAATTCTGGAAGTCGAACCAGACTCAGTCCACTGAGGATGTCCTCTGCTAAAAAACTAAGCAAAAAATTTGAGCATGGTGTTAATTCGACCAAACTTTTGAGTAAAGAGGTGTAACAATCAAATGTTTAACATTAACTAACTGTGAATAACATCAATGATTACGATCACAATGAGATCAATTATTGCTTTTTACTTTAGGTCCCAGACATGCAGCGATTCTCTTTATCTGTCTTTATTAGTAATATTTTCACTACACAACAATTGTGGGAGAGCGGTGTCCACTTCCGGTTTAAACTTTAAAAAAAGATGCCATAAGATGTTTTCTCTCGCCATAATTACGATACCTCCCACTAAATAGATCAATTTCATACTTATCGACACATCTTCTACTTGTGTTGATTGTATTTTTACGACTAACAATTGTGTAAACTGAAGGGTTTCAGTACCGAAATCAGAAAACTCTGTGAAACGCGCTTAATAATTGGAACCTCACTGATAATGTCCAAATATTGTGTGAGGATACAATGGCATCTAATACGACTCGAATGGAGCTTATGTGATTTTAGAACAAAATCGAACTAGAGAATTGATAATTTTTGCTTTTCGACATCATGTTAAGGAACTCGTGCTCAAAAATCTATAATTAAACTTCTTTCCACATTTTTTCTCTTTGATATGTTTTACATTTAACTTATAACGCAAGCTACAGTTTCATAAACACTACACAGTTATATGTATAACATATTTATGGTGGCAATTAACCTATGCCTTCCCCAAAACGTAACATAAAATTATGGCCGCAGTTATCGTTACCCGGATTATAGCAAGGGAACAACGCACGCCACAAAATTGTAACATCTCAATTGAAAATCGTCTTAAATCCTGTTTCAGGTTTCTGCCGTACAAACGAACGTGGCGTCATTTACAAAAGCCGTAGGGAAACAGAATACATCAAAAACATCACCGAATACAAAAAGTAAAAAAAAGAAGAATATACAACATCAGCGGGCAACTAGGATTTGGTATTATTATACTGTTAGAAAAAGAAAACGGTGATGTAAGTTTTTGAATCACAACCGAGAAGTAAAAAAAAAGCCAAACTTAACCATTAAGAGAGAAAAACATGAGTGACACCTAATTTCGATTAAAGTTAATTTTCAAATGAACATATTGAGTTAATTAAGTGAACATGTAATATCCTTTAAACATTTTATGTAATTAAATTCTGAATTTAATTATGAGATTATAAATTTTCGGCTTTCAATTTCTCGTCATGTTTTACAAACACATGTCAGTTTTCTCGTAATTAGAGGAAACCTTTTCCCTTTTAATTGCTGTCGGCTTCTTGACACTCATGTGATTGAAACCTGGATATAACCGGCCAAACTAGTTCTTTTTGTTTATCGAATCCATTCTTTTGCAAAACGTGAGATCTCATTCCAACTTCTTGTTTACTTTCCACCCAATGTCAAATTGGTTTATAGCAGATTATGATAGTGAACATTTTTAACGCCAATATTAGGATGTTCCATAAGTATCTTTCCGTTTTTTAATTTGAAATGAATAAACAATATATACTGTTTAAGATATTATTTATTATTATATACGAATTATTTTGTTCTATGACCTTCTTCCCTCCCTCAGGAAACCTCATTACACCCTCATTCCAAAATTGTGTTTTGGACAAGAATTAATCCTGAAGGTTCGCTAGAATCGCTTGCTGATATTTAAAGGAAATTTTTTTCAGAAACAGAAAAAAGAAATACTTTGATGTAGTGAGATTTATAGAGTATGCAGGATGCGGTAAAACATCATGCACAACAAAGAAATTCAGTGATACAAAGCAAATGACGGATAACATTTATTTGTTAGAGTATATAGTAAAACAAATACGTACAAACGCAAAAAAGTAAAAAGAGGAAAAACGTGAATTCATAGAATTGTAACGTGACTGCGAAAAGTTAAGGAGAAGAAAATCCAGATATAAAAGAAGAGATTCGATATCTCAAACAATATAGGATCCCAAGGGAGCACTCAGAGAGCTAATCCTCCATAACTGAACCATCTCCGAGATTTAATGGAACTAACCGAGTTCACACACACATGTAACGAAAAAGAAAAATTTCCTTTTCACCGCTTTCTCTAAATCACTCATATTTGGTGAATACGTTTTCTCAGCCTAATAGAACTTGTGAGAGTTTCATGTACATCTGTGAGCTTTTACGTCAATTTGAATGAAGAGTATAATGGTTAACACTGTCAAATGTTCTCAAATCTACAATAGTTTTCCAAAACCCAAATAACTCTTTGGTCTTTTCATTGATTATGTTTGGTCGATATTGTTATAGTTTTACACCAATAGATTTAATTATACGTCTCCTCTACCAGTTTTCTTATCCATTAACAAGTCTTCACTCAGTCCCAACTCTTCAGTGTCTTTCTGTAACTAGTTCAAGCACACTCCTTTGGTTTCCTTCCTCCGCAAAGAAGACGCTATGTGGTTGGTAAGCCTGCCACTTTCGTGTCTCCTAATACGAGCGCAGAGCACCAGTCTTTGAATTCTCATTTCATCTGGGATTTCCTGCTTTTCTGATATCAATATACTCAATTTTTAATTTTTGTCATGAAGACCGTTTTGTCTGTGGATATTTTCAGTCCCAGTTTTCTGTTTCTGTTTTGAGTGAGCTTGAGTGACTTCATTGAGCTGACACTTTAAAGGACTCTTAGAAAATATGGTTTAGGCACTGATTTCTTTCTTAAAGTTTTCAGTTGCATTGTAAAAAACGAAGCTGCATTTCACTTTACACTTTTTACACTTTCACAGAAAATTTCCTAATTATTCCGAGTAATCAGAACTTCTTTGAATCTACTACGAACTTCAATCTTTAACTACTTCTAACATAGCAGAATACATTTTCTTTTCTAGTCTCATGTTCCAATAAGTGATAAAATTTATTTTGAACTGTATACACTATACTTTTGGAGCTTTTAATTTGTCTTATTTCTACCCCGATGATGCAAACAGTTCAAACTTGGTGAAACTTTGGAGGTTATCTTCAAGCTTTTTAGCGTCGTACGTGCTCAACGTTGTGGGAACCTATGGTGCGGTTTGTTTAAAACTCTAAAACCTAGTGTATACTGTGAAAATATGACTTCAGAACAAATAATATGGCTCCATGGCAATAATCATGGTACTTATCGAGTATGCCGTGCCAATCAAAACAAACTGCAAGTAAAAAACATGAAAAACCTATCTTAAGGACAAAAAAGCTCCAGAAACTCAAAGAAAACGTGTAACCATTCATCCATTCAACGTTGCAGTTTTTCCAGAGGTAAAGAAGGAGGCACAAAAATGGGAACGAAACACATTATCCTATTTAATTTGGAATTCGTTAATGGATTGTACCCACAAAGATTTTACTACGTAGATACAAACCAATTAAAATTAAATAATAAAAAAAAATGCTACTCAAAAGCTCAAAAAGTTGAAATGTAAAAACATTTAAGCCCTTATTATTTACTCGTAAAAGCTTAGTAAAAAATTTCCTTTTACTAGAAGTGTCGTGCCCACGTTTAACATTCGCCGACGCCTCATTATTTTTGGATTTCCCATCTATTTAATTCCATTTTTTTATACGTCATAACATCTTCACTATTATTATCATGATGAAAAAGTTTTTCAAAGGTTAAAAATTTATTTACTCTACTTTTAATTTAATTGGAGCTTATAACCCAGGAGCGGATTGGTTTTTGCCTTTCAATATCGTAAAGTTATAAATGTTCAACTGGAAATGAAACCCTCGAAAAATATTATCTAACTGAATGAATACTGGGTTCTTAGGCTCTCTCTCTCTCTTATACACCTGACTTAAAAATCGATATGTGGCTTGTAATGCCTCGAAACTTTTTAAAAATAGAATGTGAAGAGGAAAAACCTCAAAACGCCAACACGCCTATTAAAGCTAAAAAGATATCAATGAAAAGGGAAAAGTAAAACTTTTTCAATTCATATATAGAAAAGGATTCGTCGACATCATTAAAAGTTTTTGTGTATTGAAACCATTCCTAGTTTTTACTTTTCTCTTATAATTTAAACAAACTATGAGTAGTAGAAACACCTCGGTATTTGCGAAAAGAAAATTCTCGAACATATCTTTGGACTGACGAAGGAAACTGATTCCTGGAGAAGGACCTACCAACGCGATGTACGAGTTCTTCGAGGAGAAAGATATCGTCACCTCCATCAAGCTCAGAAGGTTGGAATGGGCTAAAAACAGGTTCATATACAAGATCTTTAATGCAAAGCCCGAGAGCATTAGACGGATAGGACGCCCTAAATTAAGAGTGGAAGATGGAGTCCGGGAAGACGTCCGAGCTGTTCGAATCGAAAACTGGAGGAGATGTGCGATGGATAGGGCGGAATTAAGAATACAGCTACTGAACGCCAAGGCCCACCCAGGACTATAGTGCTGTTGAATGATGATGATGATGACAAGTAGAAAATACGAATAGACTACCGAACAGATTACTTAGTCAGCTACTGCCAGACATATAAGGACCTAGCCCCAAAGTTCTGTTACTGTACACAATCGAAATGATAATGTTAGCGACAAATATTCGCAAATGGGTGTAAGTCAGATCCTGACAGGACACAGCTGATTCAACGCCTTACTCTGTCAGATTCATCAAAATAACACATAAATATGTTGAAAGAAGACACCCTAGATGTCTCGCGTGGCCAATCGAGTGACAGAAACTTGACGAAAATTTCGAGTCAGAACTTTCAAAGCCATCAAAGATGAACTTGTAGAATCGCCGGGAAACTGGCAGGAATTCCAGAATTTCTGTCGCCGAATTCTAAAAAGAAAAGAGAAGTTGAAAGAGAACGACAGGGACAACCAAGAAGAAAAAATTATCAGACCTTTGTTTCCTCACAGATGAAACACTCACAAGAAGAGTTAAAGGGCGCAGTAAAAGACGACCAACAATTGAGGAAATCGGAAAGTTATGGCAGGCGGGTCTTCTAATTCCTTAACACTTAATAACATAAGAGTTTCAGTTTTGATTCCAATCTTTTAAACGATTTCTTTATGGCCTTAATGCCTGAAGTATCAAAATTGATACCTGTTTTTTTCTAAATAAATATGTAAAATAAATATTGTGATCTTTTTAGCTATTTTTCTTTTCATCTAGACTCTCAAGCAAACACAATAATATTCAAAAAAAAATCACTTTTGTAAATCAGGCTACTAAGAGTTAACAGCTACACAGAAGGATATATGTTAAAAAAAGTCTAAAACTGTTAACACTTTTTTACATAAAAAATTAGTTCCTTATACTCCGAAATGGGGTTTGAGAAGAAAAGTGTCGGAACCAGGTTGTGTCGTTGTAGATGAACGAATGATGGACAACACTAATTCCGAAGGTATATGTATATTGATATATAAAATGTTATTATAACTATATTTTAGAATCAAAATGGAAAATGCAAGGATCCTGAAGTCTTCCCGGAGCTCCAAGACTGAATGAATTTTGCTTCGGTTGTCGGCTGCTTCATTTCACTGTACCCATTCCGGAATTAGGAATGTGGAGAACGCCACAAAAGAAACGCTCTCAAGACTTTTTTAGTTGATTATGTTTAAGGGGTGTACAAAGTTTTCGTACTGCAACTTTGAGATATAAGAAAGAAATATGTTCCTTGCCCCCGTGTCTCCTTAACGTGCAAATAAAAAGTTAGAAAAATAAATAAAACAAAAAATTTCTAAAATCATTTTTATGAAAGAGGAAAGATGTTGATCTGACTAACGGCGGAGGCGAAAGCAGGAGGGGTCAAAATTGATGGTCGGAGTTATTCCCCAAGGGAATATATTAACAGTAACGAACCACTTTCTGACCCAGCATGGTACACTGGTCATTCTGTTGATTTTTTCCCCCAACTAACGTATTCAATCTAAATTGGGCAAAGCCTCACATTTTTCATTTTCTCTAGTAGTTTTCTAATGCTCAAATGAAAACAAAAATTTCACCTGTTACTTAAGGAGATAAGGGGTTTAATTGCTAGGATACCAAACCGACGTCCGCCTGCCGTTAAGTCATCCTCTCAATGAAGCCTTTAGTTAGATGAGTCGTCACTCAAATCTTACATTCAAAATCAGTAATGGTTTGGTCAACTGACTACTAGGGGTGTGTCATGCACGTGAGTCCTTTAAGCTGCTGGTGATTAACTTTTTCTAGTTTTTGAATAATAAGCCTCATAATGAAAGGTTATTCAATGAGGGTGTCTCACTTGTTTATAGCTTTGACAAAAACAAAAATCTGTTAAAAGTACCAAGACCCCAATAATTAATCAGCACTTTGCATTTATTTTTAAATCAGATAAAAGATTGGTTGGATCTTCTAAGCATTAATTAGGGTAGTGCTGAGAACAATATTTCATTGTTTTTTCACTCATTGCAGTAGTATTTGGACATTTTACACTGTTCAGAATTGACTTTCGTCGAAGGAGCCATGAATGGTACATAATACACAAGACTATGATGTATGAACAGTTCGGACTACATAAGATGCATCTTTTTACACAAAAATGGACTCAAATTTTGAATGTGTCTTATGATCCGACGGGAATATTAAAATATTTGCTTCGATAAATCGTCTCTAAATCGCCTGGGGAAAACTCCAAGGTAGCCTCGTTATCCTTTCGGTGATCCGAACATAAATCCACTGCTCTATTGTCTTTTTTTAAACTGTTTAAATGCTCAATGCCTAAAAAATTCGCTTATGTTCGGTATTAAAAATGACAAAATGACTAGTTAAGGTAAATAAAAAAAGAAAAAAAACATTTTTCATGATCTTATACTGTTTTGGTAGAATAAATGTACAAATTTCGATAAAAATTAACGTACAATTCAGCAGCGACATTGCCATTTCATTGCCATCAAACGCAAAAGGTGGGTTAAACTAAAAATCAAAATAAAAATGGGAATACTTGTTTGAATTTCACAATAGCCGACTACCTGCCACGAATTGCAAATCTCATTGGTTTTTATATATAGTAATATTAACAAAATAATCTGAAACGACACGCTTTGAAACAACTGACCACATTATTTCTAAAAAATGCAAGAACATTTCATTTCAGGAAATTTAGATCGAGGAATTTGAGTCACTGTCAAATTGAAGATTTAAAACTGAACTGAGTTTAAAGGAACAGCCTCAAACGAGTTCAAAAGTCAGCGTTTCAAAAGCGTCTTTGTGTCAAAAAACGGTTGGCAGTCGACAGACAAAGTTTAAACAATTGTTTGACAACAGTGAAATTCACTTTGAAACCACTTAGGAGAAATAAGTTCCTTTAAAATTGTCATCTAGGAAATGACAATTTATAAAAGTTACATGGCAAGAACATCGACACTCACCCTATTTGATAATAATTAAACTAACAATTATTCAGTCAAATTCCCTAACCTTCATTATATGACAAAAAGAAACCTTACGTGACAAAAGGATAGAAAGAATATCTAAAACTAAAATGAAATTATCAAAGACTGGAAAAAAAGAAAGACTTTAAAAACAAACAAAAAAAAAAATGCGACAACAAAAGATCACGCGACCAAACACAGTTCACGCAATTTTTACGCAATCTTTTGACCTTTTCTCTTTTCTTTTTTCCCCGATTTATTTTTATTTCAAACGCAAACATTAATGGAACTATAGTATAAATCAATTTAATTTCCTCTTAGCAAGATCATCATATCCGAGAATAGACTTAACTAAAGAAGACAAATTAAATTTCAAATTATTCGATCTTTTTTTTTAAGAAAATAAAACGTGGAATGTCGGATGTACATTACAAAGAAAAATTTCAAGACGTAAAATTAATAATAATAATAATAATAATAACAGAGCCTTAAATTGTTTAGCAATTGGAATTTTACTAAAAAAAAAAACCTTTGCGTGAAAACTATAACCTAATAGAATCTAAGAAAAAAACTTTGATTAAAAAATCAAATCTAATAAATAGCTAAACGCATTTGGTTGTTTCCTAGTGGTGGGCAAAGATCACAGAGCAGCTTCTCTACATTTAAGAACCGGTACTTGAAACAGAGACTTGAATTCAGAGACCAACACGTTCCGCCACATAAGAAATAAAAAAATATAAATATATTTGAGTGTACAAAAATTTCCCTCAGCCATTTGGTTTCGACCGGTCATCAAATGCTAAAAGTATGACTCTCAAAAACTTTTTCCCACTATTCAGCCGTAACGCTGGTACACAAAAATTAGGTCAAAGCCTTTCATAAATGGAACGAATAAAAATTTTCCAAATGTTTAACACATTCCTTCCCGCTTGTCTTTTAAACACCCAAACTGCATTTATAGACAATGTTAGCTATTAACAACTTTCAAATGTACTTTTGTCGATAACGTATCCAAGAACTTAGAGTGTAACAAGAATCGTGTCAATTCAAAAAGCCAAACACATAAAACACAAAATTACATAAATAATATTAATAATGTTAAGACTTAACAAATTTCTTCAATATCTTTTAAATGTTTTGTTTGTGGTTTAATCACAAATTTAAAACGAAAACACCATTATATTGGAATTTGCTCAAACCGATTTCCATTCGTTTTAAAAATAAATGCTGTAACAGTTAAACTATCACTCTTTAGTCGAGAACCAAGTCGTTCTGAAGAAACATATCGACTGCAAACAGTGAAGAAATTTGCTTTTGGATAAAAGTACTGATAAAATTTTAAGATATCGAAACATATGTAACGTTTAAACATTTTCTCTGAATATACAAAAATTTGAGTTTTCCGTTCAAAGTCTTATAAGTACATCACATCAATCTTACATATACACTAAATAAGAAGACTTTGAAGAAAATGCTTATATCACGTTGAAGCCTCACTCAACGCCAAATTTTGATATTCGATACGTTACATATATATAGATGCGTATTCGATTTTGGCCATCATTTAAGAATATTCAAAAAAAATTTGCCGTCTTTAATTATTTAACCACGCATTACAACCCACAAAATTAAGAGAGTTAAAACTTAACAAAACTACTCTTTTCAATTAAAGGTCAACATTTTGAATTATGGGCGATTAAAAATGTATTTCGTATGTTATAATACGTATTCCAAATATGAAAATTTTGACCGAAAATTTAGCATCAATAGAGCTCAATGCCTCTAAAAGGGTATAATTTATTCTTCATGACGTCAAATCGGGTATTTGGTTGACATATACTGTTTAGTTTTTAGAGGCATGTGTCTTTTCCTCTTTCACGACAAACACTTCGCATTTTTCCAAAAAAAAGTATTTTTCTTAAGATGAAGAATTTACGGGTTACAGTTAATTCGTGAAAATAGAGGCCGCGACAATTCAGTTAGCTTATTATCATCAATTTGGTAATTTTTCATCTCGGTATCATTCATTAGGTTTCGTACAATAAACATGGTAAAATGATTACACGCATAAAAGAGAAGATAAATAAGAATAATCCTGTTTCAGAAACATGCCATTTCTTTCATTCTGAACACTTCAAAGTAAATACGATACACATTCCTAAAAATATTTTAATTTACTTTTCAGAAATTTAAATTCGAAATTTACCTCAATTTAATGTTTATTTCTTATAAAAGGCACATCCCCTTATCCTTCGACACCGTTTAGATTTAGAGACATTTTAAAATACCCGCAAAAGCCTAATATTGACTTCTGCCGATTCTGATTACTAACATCAACCTTAACGATTTCGAGAGCAATTTGTCGCTTTTTCAACATCACTGTGAAAGCAAAAGGAATTTCATTATATTAAATTTCAATAAAATCAACAATAAAAAATAAACCTTTCTAAACAAATCATTAAAATGATTTGGTTAATTTCCTTCGCTTTAGGCACGAGCATATTGCATTTAGCTTCACTATGGATTGAATAGAAATAGACTGAGAGAAATTTCGAATTTAAATTATAGTATCGCTCCAATCAAACTCTATTTAGGGTACAGAAAATTATCACTACGACAGGGTTTATAAATAAAAAAATTGGCCACTCGAAAGCGATGTTCGAAATCAGCCTGTTCGATTCGCCAAGAATACTTTAACAGAAACCCCCCTCAAGACTATTTACAAAGTATGCCTAATTCAAAACAGGGCATTTTCAATTAGTATTCACAAGCCAAATCCTTTCATTCCAATTTAAGAACTAAATGAAATTTTTTCTAAAATTCTACTTTGATATCACTAAATGAAAACGTTATTTTCAGCCAGTAAACAGTGAGTTACTTGTTTACATCAGCCAATTCATTTGTCCTTAAACGTCAAACTTCCAACAATAAAATTTAAATCTTTAAAACGAATTTACATTATATAAAAAATTTCAAATTAAAATTTACTATATTGCTATTTTATTTACTTTCCCTACTATTTTTTGGTGGAAAATTGTCGGTTTGGCAAGTGAGTACTTTATTATTGAAGTTAAGCTTCCACGGCACTCAAACCCTAAACTAAAAACATCGTAAACTGGGTTTTTAGTTTAAAGTGATTACCTTAATAAAATTATCAATTTGAGGACCAACTTAATTACTGTTCAAAATTTACTCTCATTAACTCCATACATTGGCAAATTTGTATCCAATTAACGATATCTCTGAGTTCTCTTCCTTTCGGAAATCTCATTTCAATTTTTGACGACAAAATTTAAGAACTAACAACAAATCGGTACAGAGAACAAGTTAACGAATCACAAATACTGCCCATCTATAATGATTTAACTAACTTCCAACTGCTTTGCTAAAGAACATCTTGAGAAAACATAACCAAAAAGATAACACCCGAAATAATGATTCCACGTAAGAAATTTTGTGTGAATTAGATAAAAATTTACGTCACGGTTACTCTATTTAGGCTCATTACAGGAAAAAAAACGAACTCAAGAACATAAACGAAGAGTGATCTTCAATTGAAAAATTTTAAAACAAAAATCATTTCCAGTCAGTCTTTATCATTTATAATTTTTCTTATAATCACGTTTGTACCGTTTTTTTACTTAACTGTACGATGCGATAAAAGCAAAATTTTATTAAAACATACTTTCAACTTAAATAGCCTATGAAAAATGTTTTGATTTTGCATTCAGAAAACAAAACTAAACTCCCGCCTTTCCTCATTCTCCTTCACTCTATTTTTCATCACGACGGCCACGTTTCGTTTAACACGAAAATAAATTTTGTTTTCAATAAAAATCAAAATTACATTCTTGTCCAGTGTAAAAAAAGCTTTGAGAAGGCCTCGAAAAAATAAAAACACCTAGAATTGACCAACATGACTATGTCATCATAAAATACAATTAAAGTAAATTTCATTTCCAAATTCCAGTTCAAAAAAATAAAAATAAAAAATTCAAGGCAACCACAGGAACCCCCAATGAGTTCTCGCACAGAAGTTAGTATATACTAAGAAATCAGAGATAAAAATTGTTTGACTTACATAATAAAAATATGAGCGAAAAATAAACAGATACAAAGACCCTTTATCCATTTTATACCCGTAGCCATGAATGCCACAAATGATATAACAATAAACAATGCGAGTTTGGGAAGACCTGAACCAAGCCAAATTTCGATAATCAAAAAGAAAACATACAAGAAAATCTTCATCCTTATCATCAAACCTTTCCTCCGACTAATTTGAGGAATTAAAAACCATTTCCTTTCACTAATTTCTTTTAAATTCCAACTGTCGATTTATATCTCCTGTGGTTTTTCCGATTATTTTCTATTGCACTTAACTTTCCTGAATGAGGTATAAACAAATCTACAATATAAAAATTCGAACAATGTTCCCCGACAGATGCACAAGTTAAAAAAAAATCGCATATCTTCAAATCTAAGGAATGGATTCTTCACTTAAAAGAAACAAAAAGCGCGAATCAGTTTGCGAATTAAAAATAAAATCAAACGTTATTTTCGTGCCACGACTGTGGCCGTAGAAATCATCGTAAAATTTTGAAAATTATTTCACATCGAATTCAAATTTAATACAACGCAATAAAAATAAAATTAAACACAAGTTAAAAGAAAAAAAAACGAAATTAAAAAGGAAATAAAATCTCCACTTTGATAATCTTCACCATTCTTGCGAAAAGAGAAGCCCTTTTCTTTTTCCATTTTTTTTGTTTTCCTTTTTACTATTTTTCTTTCACTTTTTAAAAAATTTTTTAAAAGTTTTTGGTTTTTTTTCAAATTTAAAAATTTTTTTTGAGTTTTTAAGGACATCGGATTGTATTAACCATCTGCTTTGGGAGGTGTGAACCACCCATTTTTCTCGTGAATTTGTACAAGTGATTTAAATGATTGCTGTGCCCTTGCAAGACTATACTGTCCTTGCTGAAACGAAAAAATTAAATAGATTATTAAATCGATGAATTTTGAATACATATGTTGCAGTAAAAAAGATGAATCGGGCGTGTATATATATATATACGTCAGGTATGTATATGTATATATATACACACAAGGGAATACATATATATTTGCGGATTAAAAATAAAATCAAACGTTATTTTCGTGTATATATATACACTATACATACATATATGCACATACATATACACACATACATATATACACATACATATACATACATACATATATATATACGCCCGATCTATCTTTATATATATATATTATTCATATTCACCACCTAAGCTTGGTAAATTACTACACATTCATCTGCCACTTCTTCATCTCATGTATTTGGTATTTCTAATTCAGAGGTTAGTATACTGTTACTGGCGACCACAGCGCGACCACAGCTGCTTGACTTGCTTGACCGTTGTCAGAAAAGAGAGAGAGAAGCCAAGCATCTGAGGAAATGCGTTTACGAAATTCCCTGTCGTAAGCTGGAGATTTTATTAACTAGCCAGTAAATGACATAAATTTTCAGTGATACGTCACTTTTATCAAATTTAGTTGATGATTATGAATAATCACTGGGAATTTTTCATAATAGCCAATTTATATTAGGTCCTTGAATAAGTTCTGGCTATTTTGTTTACAAAATAAAAACTTAATTTAAAATATATAGAACAAAAACATTTCATTCAAAGTACTGCCCATCAATGGAAACCACTTTCTCCCATCTTTCTGGCAATATTTGAATTCCGCCTCCAAAAAAACGACGTCTTTTGAGGCTATCCAAGAATTCATAAATTTTTTTGCTTCTTCGTAAGAATGGAGGTGCTGATCAGCTAGGCCGTGTGACATCGAACGGAATAGGTGAAAATCGGAAGAGGTTATGTCAGGTGAATGCAGTGGGTGGAATAGAACTGCCCAATGAAGCGTTTCCAGGTAGGTTCCCAGTGGTTTTCCAACATGAGGTCGAGCGTTATCATGTAACAAAATCACTTTGTCGTGTTTCTGCTCATATAGCGGCCGTTTTCTTTTCGGGCTCGACTGAAAGGCATCAAGTGAAATCGATAGAGATCCGCCGTGACAGTCTCCTTGGGTTTGAGCAGCTCATTTAACCAAATACAGGGGAGCTTTGAACCATGTATACTTAGTTTTGCGGTCGAAGTTGATGCATAGCCGGGCTCACACCAAGATTTTTTCAAGATTTTGTATTATTGCAGTGTATCTATTAAAGTTTCATCACCAGTCACAATGTGATGCAAAAAAACCTTTTTAACAGTCTTAATCGAGTACTTCCTCCAATTTTTTGTCTTCAAATTTTTCGGTGCGGCAAAACATTCTTTATCCTCAAGTTGAAAATCATCGGAAAAACACCGAGAACTTATTCAAGGACCTAATATTGTAACTTTTACAGTAATATATGTAGACTCTAGAAGTTGAAAGCTTATTTATTTTAAAACTTAAGGACCACTCTTCTCCTTTGTTCTATAAATAAATTTGAATTAAAAGAAAATTTTTCTCTCCTCTCCAATTCCCAACAATTTCTTTACGGGAAAATTCCAAGGTTATAACTTGGTTGCTATAGAAGTTATCATCAAAGTTTACTACATTCGGATTACAAAACAATTTACCATAACTCAAATTTTTACAGAATATTCGAAATGCACCATCCCTTGGATGTTCCTAAATCATACCGCCCATTTCGTATCCTTCTTCAATTTTAATCTATAGCTTTTGGCCTTTTTGGAAATCCTCAATGTTTTAGAAGTATTATGTTAGTTATTAGAGACCAAGTGAACTTAACAACCAAAGTCTCTCGTGGTATTGTATGTTCCATTTGAAGTCAAAGGTTACGAAACTGTGTAAATGTTTAGCAAAAGTGATGTGGACAATTCCATGTCATAAAGTAACAAAATAAAGGCCTAAACAACTTATAAGTTGAAGCTTATTTTCTCCCTAAGTACTGATTTTTTTAAAAGGCGATGAAGACAACAACTTCTCCTAAATCAAAATGCACATATTATCAAGGAAACGTAAATTAACACTTACTTGATCAACAACTTTAGCATAATTAAATTGTATCCTAGCCTTTCCTTTAACAAGTGTAGCTGCAATTTGCATTATAACAGCCTCTACGGTGTACGCCGAACTCCAGCCCTGTCGGGTCAAAAGTTCCATACAAATTGCTCCTCCAACCAGAACGTAACCTCCGGAAATAACAGGATAGACTACTCTTACGAAAGGCGGTTCAAAGGGGTAAGTTTCCTTGGAGGAGAAAAAAAAAAAAAAACTAAGTACAACGACGATCTTTCATGAAAGTGATATTAGGCATATTCAAAACAAAAAACGACAGTCATTACTGTAAATTTAACTTACTTTAAAAAGCATACTCAATAAAATACTATCTTTTCCCTCTTTTTCTTTGAGTAATATGAGGTCATTGTGTAACGGCGAATCGGGATCGACAGACATTAGCCTCACGTTCCATTCGTACAAGGATTCACTAACGAGGTCGATGCTGTACATTCCTAAAATAATAAAACCACATTCATCTCAAATCTCCTTCCGCCACTAGTTCATCTTTTCAATTTTAATTACTACCAATGCATGTAAAACATAAAAGCCAACATTTCGGTGTGAGTGATACCTTTTTTGTAGCTATCGGAACGATAAATATCCCTTAATTCCTTCATGAGGCGGTCCGTGGCTTGTACGGACCCATGTACAGAACCCCTTAAGTGGTCCTGTCTTTCTTTTTGCCGTAAACGTTCAAGAAGAGCAATATGCTCGATTGATATTTCTTCGTTCTAAAACAAGAAACAACACATTATTAAAAAAACATAACCGCTCTGCACTAGTAAAAATTCGTTAAGATGTTTTCGGTTACAGCAGCACTTTATTCAACTCACTTTATTTTTTGAATTTGTATCTATTTCTTCCATTTCGAGATGAAGATCTTCATCACCATCATCGTCATCATCTTCGTCATCTTCTTCCATTTCTTGTTCGGGTTCCGCCTGTGAAAAATAATGTACTTGGTGAATTCATGCGAGTGTGACATTTCCAGATGTCTCTCGATTTAATTTCTCCTTTGGAATGTCACATATGATTGTTCCAGAAAAATTCTACATCAACATCTAAATTCTACAAAATTCTACATCAATTCCTAACATCGAAGGGATTAACTCAAGGCCATTTGCCTTTACCATAAAATTACATTGATTAATTAACGGAAATATAATCAACAAACCTGAAACCGCGTATTGACAGGTACGGGAAGAGTAAGTCTTGTCAAGTCTGGAGGTTCTTGAACACCATTCAGACGACATAATTCCCTCAATAAGATTCCAACTTGATTTACTATATGGTTTTCGGCTCCCGACGTGTTGCTAAGAATTTGTATGGCGTTTGTTACACTAGTTTCTTCAGATTCGGAAAACCAAACAGGTGGAGTAGCCGGATACGTTTCCTGAGAAAAAAATTAATGAACTCACGTAAATATCATAAAAATTAAATTAAAAAAAAATACTAATCGTGCGCCATTCATATAGACCAATTACCCAAGCAAATATTTAAAAATTTGCATTCGTATATCGACTACTCGATATTTGCTGAAATTCACATTTCATACATACTACAATAAATTAAAATACCTTAAGTCATACTTAAATTTTTGGGGTTTTCATTGACATTGCCAGCGGTCCAAATTTCTGAACTGTAAACATTTCGAACGACTCTGCCGATGCAATCACCTTACCCTAAAGTTTTGTCAACTACCAAAGTCACGACTTCTGGCAATATTTCAGTCAACTGAATCAGGTGATTTGGTGATTTGATCATGATTTTGTATCGAAAAGGCTTACATAAGTGACAAATTCATAAACCTTCTCAAAATCGACCGTCTTGTATCCGAAAGGAGAATTTTCTTAAATTATCCAGAATCACACATTTGACGAACGATATATACAAATTCTTCCATCGTAAAACTATTGTCAAAGGGTGGTTTCTAATCAACTCTAAAACCCTACAACAAACAGACTTTGACCAATGCAAGCTAATTAACTTTATTTTACTATTTGTTTGAGCAGAACCTTTTAGTGCCAACGAGCGTCGTCACGCTTCAACATAGACACGTACGGTATATTGTTCCCGGGTACTTTTGGACTCGAAGCCCAATTTATACATACTAACCTAACAAATGAACTAAAACTGAAGATGAATCGTGTTAGTATTAACTAACTGACTGATTGACGGATTTGAAGTTTATTCAAGCTACTATATTTTGTATGAATACTAGTAAGAAAGAAATAATTTAGGAGTTGGTAATTTGTCCAAAGTGTTGGATGGAGGTACAGTTTCAGATAAAACTTGTAGAAAATGGTTCGAGAAATTTCAACTAGGTGAGCTTGATTTTCCTATAGGCCAAGCTCTGGGCATCCGTCTTTAACTGACCATGATACTGTCAGCATGTTAGGGCAAAATCCTTTTGATAAATGTATACTTTCATATTATTATGAAAATAGAAAGAACTTTCCCGTATACGTAATATATGTTTTATTAAACGTATATTTGGCATTGTATACATAAAATAGAATCACTAACCCGATTTAAACGCTTAATTCTGTTAGACCAATACTAAAAGTACCTCAAAATACAATCTCTGTGATTTTTTTTTATATAACACAATGGATAAAGTGACATAAAATCATTCCAAACATACAATTATCGCAGTGTTCAATGATTCGATATTTCAAATATTAAACAAATTTTTTTTTTTTTTTTTGTAAAAATTACGCCATTTTAGTTTCCAGTCTATCCACTAAGCAGAACAACGACCATAAAATTAGGGCCACTGACTACGCTAACAATGGCCGCGACAATACAAAAGTATCAGTTTTTCTTTATGTTAACTGAAAATTCAAAGGCCACTTTAAATGGTAAAGACAGTAAGAAATTTAAAATAAATTGATGTCGTAGAAACAGTTTTTAAGGCAGAAAAAAAATCATTAAGCCATTTGTAAAGGAATAACAAAGGAAAAAAACTACAATTGGAAAGAATGACGTCCCTTATGTTTTTCATCATGACTACTATCGCATTCATTTTTGGTACACTGGGCATTGGGTTTAAACTTAGGTTTTTACCTGAAAGATTTCACTAAGTAACAAAGCAGTAACCGTAAATAAAAAATAAAAAAACCCGAACCTTTATTCTCACGATTTCGACAACTTTCCATTTTGTTGAAAAATGTATGAACAAGCAAATTTCTGTGTCTCGTCAAAGCTACCTTTGCTTTGCTAGCTAGCTGTGTCTAACTTTAGAAGTCCTTTTTACAAAATTTGTCTTTTCAGTTATTTTCACTCAAATTTATTTAAAAAATAAATTTTTCCTTTTTAAGATATCGCATAGTTCTACTCATATTCTAAAAACTGCATGCTATCGTACATTATTAGACCAATAAAAACAAACACAAATCTCTTGAACACCGATTTAACTATAATAGAAATATCAATTTGGTTATTTCAGTATACATAAACAGCAATTTTGCAAATACAATCTTTAAATAACAGTTACTCTGTTTTTGTTCGAAGTTCCCAGATGAATGCCCGCAAATTTATTGGCATCCAGAAAGTTTGATATCAAATTTAACCCATCTCTTTAGTTCCAAGACATTGTGAAAGACTGTACTGCTTATACAATCATTTTCTTTTAATCTTATTTCACAAGGATCAAAATATCAAGACTTGCCCCCAACTTTTCTTCTTTCACATTTTTCAAGTACAATGATGATACAATTTCTTTGTCTATGAAAACTTATAATAAAAAATATTTTTTCGCATAAGCGATGAATGTTTACCATTTTGCCCCAGAATAAAAACTGTCAATATTTACTAATTAACAATCAACAAGTGCTTTCAAGTGTAAAATTATTTATCATTTATAAACAGTGACATTAGACTAGACCCCAAACCCCTGTAAACTCATGTTTGCTTTCAGGGGCACATGAACTGTTTCAGTGGAATTTACCAGGACAAAGAACATTATAGTGATGGCTTTAGTTCTCTTGCAAGCTTGTGGTTCAAAACTATCATCAAAATATCATTTGAAATGTTTTACAATTCAAAATCAGTGCATGAGCTTGCAAGAAATCAAGGCCTAGACAAATTGATCACAACTAGAAAAATTTGTGCAAAAGAATTTTTTTACTCTGTATTATCCTGTATGATTTTACTACAAAATTATATCTTCTACATTGCATGACAATCAATTTAAGTGGTTTTAATCCCATTTTCACCCTTTTTTGGGGCAGGAGGAGGATTGGAACTCAGGATCTTTGCATCCAAGTCTGGAACCTAACCACTACAGTATACACAAAACACACCAATGGAACACACCAATACACTATGTATTATGACAATTAATTTAACAGAGGAATCATAGAACAACATTTCTTTCCTTAAATACCAACTTTCTAGTAAAAAGTTAACAACAAACAATAGTAATCCAACTGCCAATAATCCATTATACTACTAGTCCCAGAAGCCTTGTGCCTGTTTTCTGTTCTTCTTACTCACATTTGAAAAATAACATTACTGCACGAAGTATGGATAAATCTATATTCTGCAAAAGCTAAATCTTCTTTCAAACTATTTAATGTGCAGAACTTACCCTGATCAATAAATTCATGCTAATATTAGACCATGAAATATAATGTGTAATCAAACAATGAGGTAGAAAAAATTTACCACACAGCATAAATGGAAATTTTATTGAGGTGTAGAATACAAGTTATGTCATACACAACTTTTACACCACAATTGGCCACAAAAATAAAATCTACTGAAAGTTATTGTAAGCTTTACCAAAAAGCAAATTGCTGTTGAAATTGCTGCTAAATATAATTTATTTTTGCTCATTTGGTTTTGTATAATAAAATCACTGTATTTATTTAATTAACATGAAGTTCTTGAAAATCCTAACAATATCTTACCTTTTTAAAAACAAAATACAATGTTCACATAAGCAATTTTTTTAAATAACTAAAATAAAGTATACAGTTTTTTCTATTAATATATCAAAAAAACCACCAACTCATCAAGAGTCTATCCTTGAATGAGAAATAAATAATGCTAAAGCTTGAAGTTAAAGTTTTTAGAAATATATTTCAAAAGTCCTATAAGAATTACAAAAAATAAAATACATAATTATATCACAAGTGAAATGACACAAACAATAACAATTCACAAACAATTTTGGGCATAACAATGACTTTTATTTTGACAACATAAATATTTTAAGTCAAGGTTTTTAACTGTTCCACATCCACTGACCTCTCAATGTATGTGGTAACACAAGTTTTGTTTTGTTTTCTCTTAACTATTTCCAAAAATTATTTTCTTAAAATAATTTTTGCGTTAAAAAAAAGCTAAAAATTATAAAATTTAATATGAGTTGATTGGTCTAAAATCTCGTAGAATATTAATTACAAATAACTACACTGTAACCATTAGCTAAACCTAGGTTCCAATTCCTTTTCTTTGTCTAAATTATTTGATAACCAAGTCTTGCAGCACGCTACATGAAGTACCACCGTCTGAATTTGATCAAATTTAGTTTGGAACACAAAAATAATTAAAAACTAACTTTTGAGACGTAGTTCTACATACCGTGAAATTAGCATGTATTTCATATTTTTTCCCATTTTTTCCAATAAACCTGCAGCTGAGCTCGTCAACACTGGCTGAGACTATCTGAAATCTTTCATGATTCTTTGGAAACACTGCTTCTAGAGTCTTTATTTCTTGTTTAAGCGTATTTAAGCAAGCCATTTACTCAGAACTGAAACATGTGGTTCAATTTACTGACTTAATTGTATTACTAAACTTCCTCAGGAATTTTGGAAACCTACTATCACGATCACTCCCAGTCAAAATGGCGAATTAGGGTTTCTCGGCTATCTTCGTGTATTTCCGCACGACAAATCTTCTTCCACTGCATCTGCTCTTGCATGTTGTCAAATCGTACTACTATGAGAAGGCGCCAATCCACTCGACTTCCGATTCACGACTTGTTTTCGTTAAGGCTGTGAAGCAGCACCAGACGCCATTTTGAATAAAAAGTTCATGTTTACTACCAAAGATGACCAAAATAAAGGAAATCAATGTCACATAGCATTGAATTTTCACAATAGTTTTCTAAATTTGTTTGGCAGTCAAAAAGGAAAACAACAGTAAGGTGAAGATGTGAAAGAAAGGTAAGCATTTTGTTTTATACTTGATTAGTTGAATTCGGAAAATTGTTAAATACTCATAGTTATGTAAATTACGCGTCTGTCCAGTAGTAAGTATCATACAGTATTGAATTAATTCTCTTTTAAATTTCTTTAAAATTATCACCCACAATCTTACATAATGGTGTATTATGATGAAACTGATTTAAACAAAGGATTTTGAGGCAATTGAAGGCTTCTAATTTTTCGCGCCTGGCGTCGTCTTTTTCGGAACACCTGCCACTATTTTTTTTATTCATGCAATAAACGATTTGGGTTTTGACCATTTTAATTACTGCATTTTGAATCACTTTTCGGTATTTTAATTATTGCATTTCCATTTGTTTTCTGCTCTTTTATTTATTTCATTTCTTATTACTTCTCTTCCTTTTGACAAATATTAGGCCATTTTCTGGATTTCCTCATTTCTTATGGAATTTTCGACTTAGGTTGAAATAAATTTCTTACCGGAGTTTTTTATTTACATTGACCTTCATTTCCATTTTCATGTTAATATTACATTTATTTCGTTCATTTTGTTATTAATAATATGTGCAACCTTACTACCTAATATGTGAGAATAGCATTGTTTATTTTATATTATAATTTACTTATCAAATGAGAAACTAATGTTTGAAGGTACTGTTATTTAAATATTGTGTTTGGGAAAAAATGATTTTGAACTTTTTCTTTTAGATGCTTTGCAATTCTTCTTTTCCAGATTGCAATGATTTAATATTAAAATAAATCCGAACATTTTATAAATGGAGTTGTATAACAAAATGCCTCAAAGTAAAGATGGGGCGGTTGTGAGAAATGAAATCCTGACTTCATCAGCATGGAATGCATTGATTCACCATCCAGTAGAAGAATCTGACAATGAAGAGCTGCCAAGCACAGTGGATATGGATGCCATCAAAGGAGCACCTGGTACTCCTATAACAGGACACTGGAACATGACTGAAACTGCTGTTAAAAGCAATCATGAGAAAAGTGAAGACTCCAGTTCAGATGATGAAGATAAGGATAGTGAATCTAATTCTAGATCTTCTAGTGCAAGTGAATCTGATGTAAGTTTATGCTTTTTATTATATTTAACCAATGAGTGGCATTTTTTTCTGTAATTTTGATTTCTTAATTCTAAAGTGAAAGCTGTTAATATTTTTGTTGTCTTTAAAACATTTCTACTGCGTTGATTAGTTTTGATATGGAGTCTTATAGCTGGCTCTATGAGTGTTGTAAAGATATATGAAAATGATTTCGATAGGTTCACTGATGACTTACAAAGAATCAATATATCTACTCATAAAATATCTACACTTTTAATTATAAGGTCATATCTCAAAAAAATTAAAATTTTGATTTGTAGGAATCTGGAAGTGGATCATGTACTTGGACAAGCAGTTCAGAATCAAGTTCCAGGTCTAGTTCTTGTTCCTCACAGTCTCGAGTGCAAAGTGAGAATACATCTCCTTCAAGGCAAACATTTTCAGTTAGGGAAACTAATTTTGAAGAGGTATTAAATATTTTATTATGCTCAAATTAAAAAACAATGTTTGTGAAATTACTTTTAAATCATTTTTTCAATATTGATAATATAAACTTGTTTAAATTTCAACTGTTATCCTTTTCTTATTATCTGATGAAAAATATAAGGGACAAATGCATTTTATGGATTTTAATGCCAGATTCAAAACCTGAGAATGAAAACTTTTAGCTATGGTTTTTACTCCATCAAATTCAAATGTTTTTATACTTTGATACATCACAAAGGTCAAACATGAGAAAAACTACCTAGCCACTGAATTTTTAAAGTTAATAAAGTCATTAGACAATATACTATTGTAAGCTGTAAAAGAGTAACCAATTAGGTATAAAAGATAATTTGGCATCAAATTGCACACACCAACAGGTTTTGTGAATGAATATTTAGCATGTGAGGGAGTATGTTTAGAGTAATTTTTTTTTTACTTTCTTGTTGATTTTACCTTTAGTTGGTTTGTTAAGTGCTGTAAGATTATGTGTGGTAAATTTGATTATTTAAGTTCAACCTAACTCATTCGAAAATTACTGTTGAGAAGAATTTTAGATGTTTTACAATAAGATTGTACAAAATAGATTTCTTTGTAGACTGGTCAGTTCAAAGTAAAACCAAATTTTATTTATAAATGCATTTTCAAATTATGGTTTAAGCAAATAATGAAATTTTTTTGTAAAAGATAATCTTTAAAGGTCTTTACTATTACTCTTGTACTATTAACTTTTTGAAAAAAAAATTTTGATTTCATTTCTTGTTTGATCTATTATCACCGTCGGCAAAAAAACAACTATTATATTTAATTCTCTTTTAAAAAGTTTAAAAATGGTTTGTAATTATTTAAATAGCTAATTAAAATTTTAAGGAATAACAGTGTTCAAATAGTGGGTCCATAACTTTAAAATTTACAATTTTTTAATAACAAAAATTTGGTTATAGTAAATGAAAATTGTTTTACTTCAGGGCGGCTTAAAACTCAAACTATCGGCTTTGAAATCGTCAAACAAAGGGAAGTCGTCAAGCAGAAGTCAGACGGCAACGGACAGCGACAGCGGCTCGTCTCAAAGTCAAGAAAAATTAAAATTTAGTAAGCTTCGTTTGGAAGAAAAGGAAAGATTGAAAAAACCCAGGAAATTGTCAAATCGAGTTACTTTTTTAGAAATGAGCGAAACACCGAGGGATTTGAAAAATCGTAAAACGGTGGATTCAAAAGCGGGAAAAGAAAATTGTAAAGGAAAGCAGAAAAGTTTAGGAACCACAGGAAAAAATTTGCGAAGCAATGATAAACGAGGTGAAAAAACTGTGGATCCTAAACCCAGTGTTATAGTCAAACCTAAAGTCGAGGCTTTAAAAGCCGGGTGCAGTAACAAAGTTGAAGTTGCTTCAAAAATCGTATCGCCCAGTGACGGAGCTAGTAAATCATTCATAAAATCAAACGAATTTAAAATAGGAACTTTTAACGTGAATTGTACAAAATCATCAAATTGTAAGAAGGTTGAAACGGGTGTGGTTAAACGGGATGTAGACTCTTCAAAAATTGGTCCAGTTTTTACTCAATCTCCCGGTAAAAAGATGTCAGAAACCAGTAAACTGAGGAGCATCAGGCGAAAGCCTGGATTGCAGCAATGCCAGGTCCAGCCCATTAACAAATCGGTAAGTTTTTCTTTATATGTATGTATATGTTTCACAGACATCATAATATTTTCGGCGAAGTGACTTGATATAGCAAAAAAATTGCCTTAGAAAATCTGCTATATTGCTGTAGTGGGTTGAAGAAGGAATCTTTTTTTTATAAACTTGGGTTTTGGGAAGAGTAGTGTAGTGGTTAAGTTCCTGACTTGGACGCAAATAGCCGTGGATTCGAATCCTCCTCCCACATCCTGTTATACCCAAAATTTAAGGGTGAAAAACGGGATTAAAACCATCACCAAACCATCACCTAAACTTGGATTTTAGTTTCTGGAGAAATTCTCATATTTTCCTCAGAATAAGATTTGAATCGATCATCAGCAATAAGGCGGTATGTTGTATACTCGTACCTACGTGTGTACTGTTCAGGATCTTTACAACCCACAATCTCATTAGGAAGGAAACCCCAAACAGAAATTAGCTCAGTGTCTAAATACGTCTGTGAAAATATCAATATTGTTTTAAATTTGAAATTAAATTTCTAGTAGAAAGAGCTTAAAATGCATTTGGGCACCATCGAATTCTCTGAAAAGGTCTTAAAAAGAAAATGGAATATTTGACAGAAAAGCGTGGTGGAAGGCAATCATAATGAAAGCTATATAAAATTTTTGGGGTGGCGAATGGATCTATTATGTCAGAGTTAATTTGATATACGATTCCCTACGACAGACCATGTGGTAATGATAATTTGTCTATTTGGACAGAAAGAATATTTTTAACTGAGTATATTCTTATAATGTTTTTGAGTGGTTATCGGAAATATGAGCCGGCCATGTAGGACCCTTTAAACGAAAAACAAATGTTAAAACCATTCACGCATTGTAAATAATTTGTAGTTATAACAACCTGTTTCTTTGGCCAGGTTAAGAAGTAACTAGTTTACTAATAAATTATTCGGCAGGATTCCGTGTGGGATTTTTCAACTGTTTAATTGTAGTGAACGTTTCACATATTTTCTTTCAGTAAAACTTGCCTAAATCACCTGAGCAGACTTAAAAATTATCACATTAGTATTTCATTTCATTATTCCGATCAAAACTTATTATTGAATCTCTCGAAAGTAATAATGTTATCGTTTGAACGAAATGTTATTCTGACGAAAAATGGTACAAAGAAGCATATATGGTAACCAAGCGGTGGTTTCTTAACTTTTTTTCGTCTCACTTGAGTTCTCAGTTTGAGTACCTTTTTACTAGTTCAGGTACAATATTACTGTTTGAGTTTTCTCCAAGTGATTTGCACTAGGCTGCTTACTTTGATAATGGATCCTACGGTCATCCATATCTATTCACACCATTCCGCTTGTGAACCTTACTTGAGTTTAGGTTTTTTTGTAACTTATTTTACCCCCTAAACCACATTTTTAAAATGTCCTCTTGAGGATGAATTAGGGCTGTTTCACCGTTAGGAGTTCTGATAAGGCCAACAAATTTTAAATGTTCATCTACAAACGATAGCGACCACGAGAGTTTGAATGAAACTTAGTACATAAAGCTCGACCGAACGTTCTCTCATATTGAATTCTGGGTGTCACACAATATCTTACTAATCACTAATTTCTTTTCTATATTCTCTAAGTTTCTTTGAGATCTTCCTTTATTAAGGTCGTTAAACCTTAATTAATCAAGACAATGAGCGAGTTTGCTTGGTTTAAGCATGTTGTGTCCTTGAACCGTCGTTATTGGTGTCTTGAAACAGGTTGTCCTTGCAAACATTTACGAATCCTTAAATGACACCATTCTCTATGATTTTTTCGTAACTTTTCGACAACTTCTTAATTAACGTTTTAATTATTTTGAAATACGACTTACATATTAAGCTTTTGGTTATATTAACATCATCCTTTTGTCGTAGTCTGTTTTTTGTAACTATTTTAACCAGGACCGTCTTATTAAACCCGGTAGAACGAACCTAGGAATTAAATTTGTTGATTTGTTTATTGGGAGGAAAGAAAGAATTGGTTCTGCGATAGTTATTGATTTATAAATTAAGATTCCAAAATAGTTTTATCTGCTTACATATCAATAATTGATTAATATATATATATATATATATCGTTGTCTGATTGTTTTGGTGTGTGTTTTTTGTTCGCGGACAGTTCCCGAAACTCGGGTCTGGTCCTCCATTCTTTAAATTTGAGGCCTTTTACACAGTTAAAAAGGAAACTTTTGTTTGTTCTTAAATCAATAACCCAGTTAGTCAGTAACTGGCAGTGAGAGGAATCAAAAACAGTGATTTGGGGGTTCGAAAAATTAATTTATGGATTAGTTTTGGAGGTTTTCTTTTTTAAAGAGAGGAGAAAGTTTTATGTTGTATTAGTATAAATACATGTTTGTCCGCTTCTAATTCAGAGGTTCGTAGGCTATTACTGGAGAGCACAGCTGCATGACTTCCGTGGTTTTTGTCAGGTCTTGTGTTAAATTTGTCAAACTTGTTAAATTCCTCATCACAAGTTGGACATTTTATAAACTAGCCAATAATTGTATTGTAATAAATATTCAATGTTTTGTTACATTTACCAAACTTAGTTGGTGATTATGAATTATTACTGGAAATTATACCAATACCCGATTCACACTTTTATCGTGAAAGTTACATTAAAAACGATTTATTTTTTTCCAAGTGACTTTTCCGGTTCGTTCTAACATGCTTAGCAGAGGATTGGAGAAAAAAATGAAAATAGGTTAAAGAAAAGCTTGTACATCAATATTTATGCCTTTAGTTTGAATAATACTGTATAGGCCTTAAATTGTATTTTCGGTAATGAAAGACTTAATTTATTTAGCCCGTTTGCAGATTATAAAATTATATTTCGGCAATTTAGGAATTATTAAAGCTATAAAATTATATTCGTAAATCTATCTTTTCTCTCGATTGTGTTTTAGGAGTAATTATGTTTTACCTCCTGGCGCCGATCAAGTCAATGAAAATAATCGACAATAATCTTGGCATGAGCTCCAAAAAGAATGATCTCTATCGAAAGGAAAAAACCTTTTTCTTTTATTTTATCGGAAAACATCTCATTAATCTCCCATCCGGAGATAGAGCTAGAAATTATTTTATTAAAAAATATATTTTGAGAACTTCTAATCATAGTCAGTAGCAGCGTAATGAGCTAGCTTTTGTACAGGACACTTCACAGATATCTGAAACCAAAAGGTTTAACGTGCTTGTTAATACGAAAATGAAATACATAAGAACAGCCCCACTAGGTTGTCGGATAACATAACAAACCTGACTAGTATAAAAAATCTGTTTGCAAATGCTAAATACTGCCATTGGGATGGATCAACAGCTATGATGCGTTAGAGCTGACAACTTTGAGTATGACTTACCCTGCGCTACTTTTTTATAATCATTATTGGTGGAAGCTACCTCGCATAAGTTGAAAAATTACGAAACGAATGCTTGACCCGAATAGGCTTTCAAAATTTTTAAAGTAACCCCATGGTCGTATCGGTCGTTATAAAAATTTGGATTTGAAAAAAGAACTTGAATGCGAAAACAGTATTAAAGTAATGTGGAGAGCTCTAGTTTAAGCTGTTTTGTAAAATCAACAGGAGTTTTAAAGCTTTAACGGACCTCTTTGGTATTCCCTATGAAAGCTCCACAGTTTATTGACATTTTTTTTAATTGTTAAAGCCAAACCCTTGGGTTGGCACTTTTGTCAAACTCAGGTGTATACATTGAATCGTTATGCCGCGGACAAAAATTTTACAAATCAAATTCGAATTATGTCTTATACGAAAAACTGAAAGTAGAGACATTAATTCATGAAATAAATCCTAATTAATGCTTACGAAGTTAATGAGAGGTGAAACATATTTCGACCTACGCGTTTTCGCAGTAAGCGTTACGAATTCTTTTATTATATAAGCGAGAGATTTCTGAGGAGATTACCTGAGGATTACTTTTACCTGTATGTTTGACTTTTGGTAGGACACCCCCGCCTTCATAATGAGTTTTGTCTCTCGCTTCCGAGGTTTTTTTTAATCATGTCATCTCTAGTTCAACCACGATTCAACCCCAGGGCGCGTCTCATTACAACAGTGAAAGTACTAATTGATTAACAAATTCGACCTTTTTTTGACACAGTGGTCTACGGGACTGCGAAATATTTTCGTGTTTGTCGTGCGCAGGATGACGTTTTACGTCATACGTTTGCTGTTTTCTATATCACGAAAAACTGTTTTTATTGCTGTTTTGCATTAATCTGAGCCGGTATTAAAGGACTGTAGTTGGATGTTCAAGGTTCGGTTGTCAGTCTGTAGGCTTGTAATTAACCTTCCGTGTTTTAATGTCCAAAGCTACTATAAAACAAACAAAATAAGAAAGAAAAGGGTTTATTATCAAAAGATTTTTTCCCGTAGTTGACAAAGTGAGTTTCTTGCTTGCTTACCTACTTTATCTTAATTGTTTTATTATCGCAAAATATGAAATGTGGTGCACAGTATTGCATTTCTTTTTTTTTAAAGGGACAGCATCACTACCGTTGATGTAAAAAATGAAGAGAAATTTTCCGTTCGAATGGGTTTGACAAATGAGCCATTGTATTCTTTGATTCTGACAAACCTCTTATAATACTGTTACTGGTGAGAACAGTTGCTTGGCCTACTTGGTTTTAGGCAGGTCTTATGTTACTTTTATTAAATTCCCCCATTTATAATGGGGGGTGGGGTTATATGATATTTTATAAACTAGCCAATAAATGTGATAAATATACCAAACTGGTAATTATGAATAATCGCCTGGTATTACACGTGGTTCCCGGCAATCACATTTACTGAATATTAATCTACTGGTTATCACCATCTTCCTGACATAATTTTTGTCTTTTGGGCTCATAACATTTGGTAACATTACCGGCTTCATAAGACTCTGTTTTGTGATTTTGATATATTGAGAGTACTCTATTTACGTGTGTTTTTAATTGAAGGTCTTAGGAGTGCTGTCTGAATATTCGTTTAGAACAGAGAGATGTATGGTTGAATGGTTAAAGCATCTGAATAGCACAATAATGATTGAGATTAGGAGCTCTCTTCTCTTACTGTGCTAAAAACTGGATTCACACTAAACTGTATCATTATAGTGGACCGGAGGAAAAGACAGAGAGATACAAAACGTGGTGCCCGATATGAGAAGATGGAAGGTGCGCCGCTTACGTAAAACGCCACTGTGTTGATTAATGCGCTTCTAACTAGTCGACGAGATTGCACTCGACTCTAAACACATAACATTGTGCATCGAGCTCATCCCCTCCGAGTGTCGGCCCTATGTTGGCGTGATACGGACTCGTTTTTTATACACGTAAACATTTATTTGTCATTCAAGCGGTCGCTCTTTTTTGCGCGCCCATGTGCTTGTGGTTTTGGTGTTTTTTTCTGGTTCCATAATCACAACCATCTCGAAACGAGAATAATTTTTTTTTGTGCGAGTTTGTATGTTTGTGTTGAGACTTGAAAATCAGGACAATCCTCATTTGATAAAGTGAATATTTTTATTTTTGTGCCCGATTGGGCGTGTTAAAGGCGAAATTATTAACATCAAATTTCCTCCGGGATAATTTGGTTTTGACTTATACGAGAGAGGAGAAGAAGGAAAGCTCAGTTACGCCTCCCAAATATGTTCGAATGTTTTTTTTCTTAGAAAAAACTGTTCTAGAAAAATAAATTCAAATAAAAGGGAATTACGTAAGCTTTACTGATTGTTTATATTTGCGTCCACATCTTGCTGTTTGATTTTGTTTTGGTTACAGCCAGAGCTTGTGGAGTTAGATAGGCGCAGTCATTAAAGAAAGACCACTGTTAGATGACTAAATTTTGCAATGTTTTAATTTCCAAGAATGGAAGATTTATTTGTTGAAAGCTCAAGAGAGAGAGAAGTAAAGTTTGAGAAGTTGAGCATCGTTAATTATTCATTATTTAGAGAATGGAAAACGATGTATGGCAGAATAAAGTTTAAATTTTGTCTTGCTGAAAACTTTTGAATTTGAACTTTTGAATGTTAAATGTGAGAGTGTAAACCGATCCAAAAGAAAAGAATTTTTGAAATTTTCCATTGAATCATCGGTGCATTTGAAAAAATGGTTAAAGGTCGTGTCGAAGTCGATTTCATGGATTGCCGATAGTAGTTGTTTGCACGTGATTTGCAAACACACTATTGTGGTCTGAAAATGTTTTGATAAGTAAGATAAAGTCTTCTCTTTTATCTTGTCAAGTTAAAATTTATTTTTCGATTTTTCACCCAAACAAAAATTACGACTTCCGTCCTTATTTATCGTTCTTTTGTTTTTTTTTCTTCGGATCAACTTTAAATGCTAATCTTTTGACTTTTTTATTGGATAAGAGATTTTTCTCTAACTTTGTCCACATGCTTCGTCTTTCTCTGTTAAAAGCATCTTCTGTGAAAGGAAATTCGGTTTCTATTGCAAATGGCTACAGCCGTGAAAATCTCAAAATTCACCTGGTCTTATTATTTATTTATTAGTAATAACTTGCCAGTGATTAGGTTTTTGAGTTTCCATAAATGGAAATATGAAAGAAAGACAAGTAAAAGGAAGCTCTTTAAGAAAGTATAAGTTTGTACATTGTTACTACTCGCCGCGTTAGGGGATTAATATTTTCATATCGGCAAGTTTTTGGCAAATTCCCCAGCCATAGTGAAGAGTTGAGTAAAAAATTTTAGTCGAGGTCAAGGAGGATGCTAAGTATTTTGGAATGATTTTCGGTGATTCTGTTAAATTTATGTTCGACGTTTGTATTTTTTAAACGTCATTTCGTGGAATCGTTTATTTTAATTTCTTTTATTGGTACATAAATGACGAATTCCCAAAATATGCCACGTTGAACAAGTTTTATGACAGTAAATATAATTCAAAAAAAAATTTCTATTGTTAATTTTATTTTTATTATTATTGATTTTAATTAATTTTAGCATGTATATATTTTAAAACAATATATACATGCTACGGTAAAAGCGATAAATCGAGCGAATATTCATATTCGGCTATTATTCATAATTGCCACTGAATGTAGTCTGGCAAGACACTGAATATTTATGAAATTTCTGGGCTATTTTATGAAATCTTCAGCAGTTCGCAGGTTAGTGCACTCTCGTACTGGCGACCATAGCTGCTTGCCCTGCTTAGCTTTTGTGTAGTCTTTTGTTAAATTTGACAAACTTTTACATTTTTATTTATTTATTTTTTTGATGGGGGAAGTAAGGGCACCTTCAAAAGGTATTTTACCCACTAAACCCACGTTCTCCTTTTTGCCTCGCGAGGACCAATGGACATACGTAAAACCCAGCTTATCTTGGGTAGGTAGACGGACGAGGACAAATAACAAAAGAGTAGAAAAGACAAAAAAGGGAAAAACAGTAATAATAATTTGGGCAGGAGAGGGAAAAAGAGGGATTATAGGGTCAAATTTTTATTAAATTTCCCATTACGAGTAGGAGAGCCTATAAACTAGCCAGTAAATGTGAAATATGTTCAGCGATTTGTCACATTTACCAAGATAGGTTGGTGATTTTGAATAATCGTCAGGAATTGTACATAATACCCGATTTATCACATTTACCGTAACATTTATATATTGTTTTTACCGTCATATGTGCGCTATTAAATTTATCAAATATTAATACGATAAATTTAACAAGTTTGGAGACAATTTTTAGGAGACACCTTCGAGATTTTAATAAAAATGTTTGTCTTGGTCTTGAGATTATCGCGATGATAGAAAAACAAGTATTATTATTAGAAAAAAAGACAATGTTATGTCTATGGTAGGGGTTAAAAATGTTCCAGGTGCAAAAGGGTAAAGTTTTTATAAAAGAAAATCTAAGGTTTTTAGGTTTGTAATAATTTCAATATTCAAATTTTTGACAATTTGCCTGAAGAGAACCAGAAAGGCCCAAACACTACATGAAATTAAATACAATGTATATAATTTTTTTATTGGAAGGGGGGACTGCGGCTTGACCGTAAAACAAGACTCAAACGACAAGTATTACCTGTCTTAATTCAGACAGAGGACTCCTGTTTTAATTTTTTTTCGTTCTAATTGTAATGCACCCTTGAGTTAACACCCCAAATCCTGCATCTAAAATAAGTCCGAAGTGGACGGGGGCAAGATTAATATTCACGATTACGAACATTTACGTGTTCACTAGTACACAAATTTTATTTTATATTATTATATTACGTCCATCATTAACATTTTGTTGTTAATAGTTTGGTAAATTAACAGGTTTTGGGGTCTTTCCTGTTAAGCGCGGGTTCTTTTTTCCACAAACTGCCAATAAATGTTCGTTTTGATTATTTATTTGTCGAGTCGACGTTAAATGTTTTTGTCGAAAAATAGTGTGTCAGTGAATTTAAAAAGAAACAGATAGCTTCCAACAAAGAATAAAACCAAAATATAAAAAACAGTCAGGTTTTTAATGCTGTATCGCATGCGTTTTACAGTTGGTTACAGTGAGTAACATTATTATTAACTGTATTTATGCGATTTAAATAATATGGTTAAGTTGTCCAATTTTGTAAAAATTAATTAACCGTGAAGACAATAAATTGTTTTATGAGTGTAGCACTTAAGGGAATATTTATTGCTTGAACGTGTTTAAATTTTGGTTGGTGGATTTGACGGTTTTTGCGCCAATAGTTCTAAAAATTCCCTATTTATTTTCTAGGGACAGGGTCAATATGTGTGCGTATTGTTTTTTTTCAATACAAATTGGAATGAATTGTAATGATTGGTTGAATATTACTTTAATAATTTTGCCACTGACTTGGTTATACCAAATTTATCGGCTAGTTTATAAAATCTCCAACTCGTAATAGGAAATTATTAAAATTTGACAAAATAGCTTATAAAAGTCAAGCAAGCCAAGTAGCTGTGGTCGCCAGTACTAGCCTACGAATCTTCGAATTATAAGTGGTGAGTACATGAGATTAAGAGTTGCCAGAAGATGTTGCCAAACATGTTAACAAACTTTTATTAAATTTTTTATGGCGAGCTGGAGGTTTAATGAACTAAGTATGTGAGGTTAATTGTGATAAATATAAAGTGAAATTAATCGCCCCATTTATCACTTTTACCGCAGCATATATTTCTTTTAAAAAACTGAGAATATGAGATGTATTAAACGACAAATTAAATAGTGATTATAAAAACAGACAAAACATGTCGTTGTAACTCCTGGGAGTGTGAACATTATGGTAATCAACGCCGGACTATATTTCGTGGGCATACTCATGTATTCAAGGTATTTGCATAGGTAAAAATTTTTTTTAACAGGAGGGGTGGGTGGGACGAGGCCAATATACAGATATTATATTCTCCTGCATAATCAAAAATTTTCGCATTTAACACACGAGTTTAAGTTAGGATAGTGATAATACGTAAATACTCTGCGACAGTCAATATAATTGTAGGAAACAAATAGAAATTTGAGAAGTGGAACAGCTTGACCTTTAAAAGGCGCATAAAGCTGAATTTACCATTAGTCAAATCGGAATATTTATGTAATATGCTACATAGTTAGCCTTTAATTTAAAATTTTTGCGAGATTGTCTAAGCTCAAATATCATTGTTAGGGTGCTTAGTGAAAAATCTAAGGAAACTATCTTAGTCTTCGTCAAGGGCTTATTTTAAATACACCCATACCTCGCTTTACGGCCTAGATACGTTCCACGAAACTTGGCCGTAAAGCGAAAGCCGTATAACAAATCAAGTATTCCAATACAAATTCTACAAATTCAGTGAGATTGGTTCCAAATTTGTTAAAAATGTAAAATGGCTTGTCATTCAAAATGCATTTTATCTCGTTTAAATCAAAAATACATACATAACAAGTACATAGATTTGTACATAAAATAATAACAGACTCCAAAGACCTATAATAATTCACAAACAAAAGTGAAACAACTTCATGCGACATACAATATGTGTATGTATACATATATAATTTTTAAAAATGGCTTTGATCAGAAGACAATAAAGAAATAAAAACCTGCAGATCACTGTCGTCATCATTTTTTGCTGGTAAATCCTTACCAGCCTGGCCTGGCTTTAAAAAATTGTCCAACGCTGCTCGTCTTGCCTTCTTGTCTATTTCGTTCTTCAGTGATTATTACAGCTAATGTTTGAGCTACTTCCTCGAAAAACTTTAGCGCTACGTTTAACGTCAGGATCGTTTTCAAGGAGGATGTTTAGGGGAAAATCTTTCGACAAATTTTTTGATGTGAGGTGTTTGGATACAACAGGCTCTGTTTCTTCATGAAATCCCGGTTCGGCTTGCACCTGAATGAGTTCCTCATATGAAAGAGTTTTCCTTTCAGCTTTAAGTAGATGAAACACATGACGTTCGTTTAAACCTTCAAAGCCGAGATTATGTTCTGGATCCAAAATTCTTTGTCCAATTTCAGGAAGAAAATTAACTTCTGTACCAGTACTTTGACACATTTTAGGCCGTATATCGAAAACGTGCCATAATTGAAGAAGGCCGTTATAGCGAGGTATGATTGTATCTCCTAACGTCGAAAATGAATGTATCATATTCTGGATTTTTACACCCGTAGCTGTGGACATCGTCCCTGACGATGATATAATGAGAGCACCTAATACTTGCTATTATTCGTGATATTAGTGTAATTATTTTATTATCTTAAGCTCAAAACATCGACCAGTGACTACACTCACATCAGGAAAAGTAAACGAAACGCAAGGTAAAAAAATTCTGTTATCATTTCAAAAATTTGCATCTGACATAATACTCGATTTATTTATTTTAATGTGACTGACACATTGTATTAACCCATTAACGCCCCGTGTCCTCAAACGTGGACTCTAACTTTAGGATTCTTTTAAAGCTCCTCAGGTTCTTTTTTTTTGGTGGGATTTTTTTTAAACATCAAGAACCATCTTTTCTTTATAGGCACGTACAATTTTTTCACTTTTTCATAGTCACAAGTGGCAGAATAGTTCCTGATAGAGCAGCAAGATTTTCACTAAAATGCATCGGTTCAGAAAATATTTTTTTTTTTCTCACATCCTATTGGAGTTACCAGACAAATTAGCAGACAAGGTGTTGTAAAACAAAGCCGTAAAACAATTTTCACTGAAATTTCAACCAAAACAAAATGAGCCACAATCAAATTTTGGTGTCCTCATTTGAGGACACGGGGATTTAATGTATGCTATTCATACGTAATAGGGAAAACAAATTTTTGTCAAAATTTTCATAAAAAGTGGGTAAAAAAAGCCAATTTTTCAGTTATTTCTTTCTGTATTATAGGAAATACATGATGTGACCACAAATTCTCAGCTTTGATAGACGGGGGGGAAGCAATCTGAGAGTTCCTCAGTGGTGAAATGTTCTTTGTGGATGATCATTTTTTTATACGTAATACGATTTTTTTACATCGGAAAATCTTATTTATCTCAGTAATTTGGGCTTTCGCCACAGGCACGTAACGAGAAAATCGAAGGGCAAAGTGTCCACTGAAAAAGTCTACAGCTTTAAAAACAAGAGCCCAGAGGCTCATTCGACTTTCGATTTTGATGTAAATGGTGAAATTTTGATAGGGTGGGGGTTAAATGCGTTTTTTTTGCCAATTACGGCAGCTACGAACCTATTGGTAAAGCAATGAGATACAGCAGGAAAGAAAGGAAGAAAATTGCTGTATCTCAAAAAAACTTTCGAACTCCTACAACATTATTAGGGGTGGTGTAAACCAACATGGCTGGCTGGTGAGTAGTTTTCATTGAGGAGGAAAAATGTTACCGAGCTCTTTTTTGAGATTGCCCAAATGACAGTGGTAAACAATTGGCAGCCGCACTAATACTGACAGACTCACGGACCTGATTCATTGTGTTTGATAGAATACCCTAGGTGATTGACTATTGACTATTTGAATTCTGGCAATGACCCTTCCGCCCAAAACAAAATGCTCTACTTAAAACCGAGTATTATATTAAAAACTACAGGAGGAAGAGTAAGCCAAGCACGTATTGCAAACAGCGCAATGCCGCTTGCCTTGCCTTGTTCCTTTTCATGGCAAATGAAGTATAAAGTGGCTATATATGAAGGTTCTTATATGTATAAATAAATAACTCAAATTAAAAATGGAAAAAGTTGTTTTTAAACCCCGAATTTTCTATTACTTCTAGTATTTACTATTACGTTGAGTTGCATACATTAGATCCCCGTGTCCTCAAACGAGGACAGCAATTTCCCGGAAAACGGTGCAAAAATCTTAGGAAAAATTTACAGAAATATCATTTTTGATTTTTTTTAATGCCAGATCTCCAAGGGATTTCAAAAAATTTGTACGATTTCTATACCTGGGCGTTAATGGGTTAAGTCTTGTACAATTTTACTTATCGAGTATTCGACAGCTTTCTAGTGAGAGTCAGTTTCGCCTGCTTTTTTTTTCATATTTGTTCTTTGTAGGTACCCTTAAAAAATTTGTCACCCTGGTAACATTCCCTAAAAACAATCGAAGTATCACGACTTGTATCTGACAGAACGGCGCCGAAAGCAAGTGCTAGAGGGGATCGTAACCCCGTTTTACTGGCCGATTTGTCATCAGTCAATAAATAGATGAATCATTCTTTACTTGATTAATGGATTGTGTTCTTTGAGCAATTATTTTTTAAGTGTAAAAAATTTCGCACGGTATAATCTTTTCTGAGACTTCTTGTATGACTATGTATGAATGTTAAATCACAATAATCGGATGCATTTTTATGTTTATTTTCCTAAAGGAAAAAATCACAGTTAGGTGAACGTAGTACAAAGTATTGTAATTTTACAAAATTTAGACCCAGCCAATCGAATTATTTAATATTGTCGTTAGTTTTGAGGATGTGTCAGTAAATGAATACTAAACTAGTAAAAAGTAGTGTGTAGCTACACGACAAACGAACCAGAAATATATTAGAGGGCGGGGAGACAGAAAGAAAGACATTTCTAGTTCTAAAGCTAATGCAAGACAATGGTATGAAGACTTACAAAGGGCTAGGGTTTTTGCTAGTGAAATGTATTTCGTGAATTTGAAATTTGCAAACGAGTAAAAAAAAAAATTATTAATAGTATTTCACGTTTAGTGAATAAAAAGTTATAGGGTTGTGAAAGTGACTGGAAAATAGTTGAATATACATGTTAAAAATTCTTGAAAGACATAAAAATATAGATAAAATATATAAACATTGAGACGTTATTCAAGGGTGATAGAATTTTTTAAAACAATAATTAGTTTGATCAAATTAATCAACGATATAGGAAACCAATTCGCCTTCACCCCAAGAAAAAACTGATGGATTAATGAAAGCATTTTTAAAAAATAGTATAGAGAATGTAGGGGAAAGTTTTTCTTTTGTGCGTAAGGACAATTACTACATGAATGTCAATAACTCAGGTCGTTAAATTATTTAGGATAAACACAATAACATAAACACCAGGATCAGATTTCTTCTTTGTCTTCATCATGCAATTCTAACGCAAAACCCGTTGCTGTCTATTTTCAAACGTGTAAAACACGTCAACTGATCGTACATCAAGTTCATTGGAAACTTCGTTTTCTTTTAAATCATAATTACAAATATGATACTATTGAAAATACTGTCGATAGTGAGCTAAGTGAGAAAACAGTAACTTTCTTTATAATTATCTTGTTAAAATAGTACTTATATAATATGTCTGTATGAGTTACGGTAAAAGTGATAAATCGGATATTATGTATATCTCCAGGTGATTATTCATAATCATCAACTAAACTTAGCTACAAACCACTGGATCTTATTCTTGACCAGTTTAAAAAAATCTTCAACCCGTAATTTAAGTTTGCTCAGATTCTTGGCTTCTATCACTTTTTAAACTCATGTACTCATCGTTCCTAATACCATTGGTGCATTATTACTGACGGCCACAAGTGCTTGCCCTGCTTGGCTTTTGTTGGTTTCTTGTTAAATTTTGTCCTATTTTATTAAATTCCCTATTACGAGTTGCAAATTTTATAAACTAGCCGATAAGTCTGAAAAATATCCTATAATTTGTCACATTTACCAACCGTAGTTGGTGATTATGAATAATCGCCGGAAATTATAAACATTCGCCTGATTTATCACTTTCACTGTAGGATATATTTTATATAAGGGAGTAATTTTGTCTCTTTGAGATAACTATTTAATGAGACAAGTTACATTCTCGACCCAAGTATTACATTTTTGCAAACATCTGTTCATGGAAAGGCGTTAAAAGCCCTTACAAACAAGAAACAATTTGCGGTTTATGCTAGTCAGTTTTAAATCCACTGACAAAAATGAGATTTTCAGGCTCCTTTGGTATTGACCAACGAATTATTTCACTTAATTATGTCGGTAAAGTAAAAATAACAATTTTTCGGAAAACATCCTATGAATCTTTAAACTTGATTTAAAATACTTAGCTCACGTTAAAGATAATAATTACGAACTTGTTTAAAATTAATTCCTTAAGATGTAATTAAATAAAATTTTTTTGACCAGTGGCGATAGAATGACTCATCAAGCTTTTAGGGAAAAATAGTAATTTTTTACAATGGAAACGAGTAATTAGGGTCGAAACCGGACATATCTTGACAAAAGATGATTATATAATAGATAGTAAGAAGTAAATAAATAGATGTAATAACTTTATTAAACTTTTTGAGGTTAATTTTTAAATGAAGAGGGAATGTTAATTGGTAGAATCATAGGTTGCGGGTTACAACCTGAATCTATCACCATGGGCATTATTAGCCTTTTGCTGTTGGTTATACACCCAAACTGGATGGCACACAGCCAATGGTTATCGGGTTTCCCCGATTTCCCTCCATCATCAATATCCCAAATGGCTTGTGGTTGGGAGGCCTCTTGTTAACAACATATTTAAAGCTTAATTATAATTTAAGAACTCGTATAAAAGTTTTTTGCGGGCATGTCACATTCGAGTCACACCTCTTTATTGTTTATCGTGGAGTATCATTAAAATGTTCTTAATTCATGACTGGAAAGTGGTTTCCGTGTTCACTCATAATTTTTTTTTCTTTTATTCGTCTCGTTTATTTATTTATAATTTTAATGACAAAATGGTAACTTTTCGTCGGCTTGGATTTAACTAAATAATTTTTTGTTCGTTAGTGATCGGCGGAGTCTTCTATTAATACCGAAATAAAAAAAAAAACTGTGATAACAATGAAATGTTACTTTGGCTGTGATTAATTATTTTTAAATGACGGGTAGACTTTTCGGTAAATTTTTTATTTGTGATAATTTTGTGATTGACTATCTATTTATTAATGTTATTAAATTTAACAGTTGAGTGAAAAGTTCTAATCAGGAGTAAAGTCATGGGAAGTGATTTTTTTTCGTGTGTATGTTTTTGTGTGAATCTTTTAGAGGATAAGCTGTAGGCGATGGATCTTTGGGATTTTGTCAATCAATTGCTGAAGAGTTACCATCTTCAACAGGTACGCTCACGGTTGATTTTTCCATTGGAATTAATTTTTGTTTGATTCTACTGTCGTTTTAAATCTTCTTTGATTCTTTTGTAACGTTGCACTCCAACTAGAGGTACTCAATGACAAGTACCATCCATATCTGAATTGGCGGGTTTTGTAACGAAAAGGTGAAAGCGTAAACCTATCATTTTCGAAGTTTACATAATTGTTGCAGTTACAAATAAATAAATAGGAAATGATTTTGAGTTTTATTGATATTTCGGGAAGTGGGAGTGATGATGGTATTGGAATGGTCAGTATAGAATAAATATGATTGGAACTATTTTTCTTTGGACTTTATTAAAAATAATATTTTAGAACTCTTTGAGGGGTAAACGATTGGCAAGTTACATTCACTCTGCAGTTTATTGCAATTTATCTCGTAATGGTGTGGTATTAAGTTATTAATATGAGTCTTATGTGAATTAGACAATTCAACAAGTAGTGAGTAATAATTGGGCAGAAACTTATGTGGCGCGTGTTTGTGTTTAAGAGTGCAGTCAAACTCGGCAGTTGATTCAAGAACCTTTAATTATCAGATTACTTTAGAAATAACAATTAATTCTCGGCAAACAAAGCCTGAAGTGAGAGTAGTTGAATAAAAAAAATTTTTTTTCACACTTAGAATTCAAGTTTGCGCAGACACGGTATAGCGCCCAAGGTCAAGGTAAAAAAAGTGGACTCCTTTCAATGCATGAAATGTTAATTTGGGGTAATTAAAAAACCGGTATACAAAGAAATGTTCTCACATTCGAGAACTCTCGTTTTCTTTTGGAGGGAAAAATGCATTGAAATCATAGTAGCGTGGGGATAAGAGTAGGCTCATAGATTCAAACATTAAATGTTTTTTTTTTGTTTTAGTTTTGGTTTAGTCCTACGTCGTCTAGTCATTGTAAACTCATTCTCACCAGTTTTTAACAGATGGAAACGTTTAATAAGATGGGAAGGAGCTTCTTTGATGTGAAAAATCGGTTCTTATTTTGTTCCAACATTAACAAATGTCGATCTATGCAACAAATTTTTCCATATATCTGGTCTCGAAGCTAGTTTTTACAAAATTTTTTTTCAACCTTTCGTCCAATTTTTCTGAGGAATTTCGATTTTATTCTTTGTGCTCTGTTTTGAAAACAATCTGAAAAAACTCATTCTTTTACATCAATTCGTGAATGGGGTGTGAACGTCGCCACTAAATACCATAACAGGCCTAAAATTGCCACAAAACGTAACTCAAAAAATTCGCTCCTCAGACGCAGAATCCAATGTACTTCCTTTCTCTTTCAACAAAGTACCGGATTCTATTCCGCCATATTATAGCCACATAACTACAGAGTGCTATGGTGCAAACTGTTATATTACCTGACTGTTCCAATCCATTTTTCGGGGGCCAAAATACCCGGAAAGGGCTGGCGGTGTTTTAAATAAAGGACAGTAGGACGAAACGAAGTAGAATCCCTGAAAATATTTCGTGATCTCATCCATTGACCGTCTTCAATGAGAATCATTTAACTTTTCTTTCTAGAAAAGTTGTAGCTATATCCTAGAGCGATTGGTATTTTTACCTTTTACGGTCTTGTGCTTCCATAGAAGCGATTTTGAGTTTTCTATACTAGGTCCAATGGTGTATGTATTGCGGTTGAAACTAAGTTTACATAGAGCTTTAAAGAGTGCTATACTTTGAAAGAATTTTTTTATTATTTCCAATAAAACAACTACTTGCCCTCCTGGATCGTGCATAAGTTGTTGGTAGGACCTAAGTTTAGGTCTATTGCTGAGAAATAGACCAATGTCCAAGCTCCAGGAGTTGACAGAAAAAAAATGTACGTAGCATACAGGTTCTCATGGTACATGGTAGAGTATAAATACTGTAATACTGGTGGAGTATAAACTTGAAATCGGAAACTTCCGGATCTTGGAGGGCTAAACCTTTAATTATTGTAGTTGTAACTCGGAAGAAATTAAAATTAAACAAACTGAGGCGTTAGGGAAAGAGGGAGTCCTTTGGCTCACTCGCGTCATTAAGGTGGCCTGTCAGGGAGGAACAGCGCCGGAGGATTGGCAGAAGGGGGTGATTGTCCCAATCTTTAAGAAAGGGACCAGGAATGATTGTTCCAATTATATGGGTATCATCTTGCTAAATCTACCCGGGTAAGTCTTCGCGAAGGTGCTGGAGGCCCGTTGCAAATCCGGGGTCGAGGACAGGCTGGGGAAGGGTCAATGTGGCTTCCGTCCCGGAAGAAGCACGACCGACCAGCTCCTGACCCTGAAGCTCATCCTCTAGGGGTCGTGGGAGTACGTCCAACAAGTCTGCGTGTTTCATCGACTTGGAAAAGGCCTACAACCTAGTCCCTCGCTGGAGGCTCTAAGAGGTTCTCGAGACATATGGCATCGGTGGTTCCCTCTTTAAGGGCCATCGGGTCATTGTACGGGGGATGCAGGAGCTGCGGTAGGATAAATGGCGTCACGTCGGAGCTCTTTGACGTGTCCCTTGGACTCTGCCAAGGGTGTATGCTGTCGCCTCTCCTTTTCATAATTTATATGGAGTGGATGCTACAGTGTAGTCGAGGAAGTGAGAGTTTCAGATATGGGGGACCTAAAGGGGAGGCATCTTGCTTACACGCGGATGACCGCGTCCTTCTGGGATCCACCCAGTCTGAACTCCAGCGAGCACTGGACGGGTTCGACGCCGCATGTGCCGAGGTCGGGATGAGGATCAGCGTGACTAAGTCGGAGGTTATGGTGATCTCGAGAAACTTCGTTAAATGCGACATCCACCTTTCGGGGGGTCGCGCTGGGACAGGTGGAGAAGTTCAAGTACCTTGGGGTCTGGTTTACGAGTGATGGCAGGACAGACGCAGAGATAGCGTCGCGGATCGCTCAGGCTGGGGCAGTAATGCAACAGGTGGGGCGGTCCGTAGGGAGAAGGGCTGGGCTGAGCAGCCCGGCAAAGCTCAACATCTTCCGCTCCGTTTATGTTCCTGTCCTCACTTATAGTCATGAGGTGTGGGTGATGACCGAAAGGATCAGATCCCAGGTACAGGCGGCCAAAATGAGGTATCTACGAGCAGTGGCCGGTGTGTCGAGGCTGGATAGGTGTCGTAACACAGCCATTCGCGAGGGGCTTCAGGTCGAGCCGCTTCTTCTCCGGATCGAGAGATCCATCCTCCGATGGTTTGGGCACGTTCAGAGGCTCCTCCCAGAACTTCTGGTTCGTCGGGTCCTGTCGGAGTGCCCGGTAGGAAAGCGGCCCCCCGTGGCCGTCCACGGCAGGAGTGGCTCAAGGGGGTGAAGGCCTTGGCCCAATCCCGCCTGATAACCCCGGTACTCTGACCTCGATAGCGGAGGACCGTTCCAGCTGGAAGTCCTTGATTGTGACCATAACGGATAAGCGAGTTCATGAAAAGTAGTAGTAGTAGTTAAACAAACTGACGAAAAGCAATAAATTATAGGCATAAAAATACCTGGTAGGTATCATAAACAATCAATTACTTTTTAAAAATTTCATTGGTAATGTTTAATGAACAGTTTCCGTTGTTAGTGTTCCTAATAGCGTGATACCTGTAAAAGCTCTTCCGAAAAAAAAAATTGTTGTACCTCAGATATTTAGGAACTGGTTAACTTGGATTGGTTAGGTGTGGTTGGCATTTGGTGGTGTTTCCAAGGTCGATTAAGTAGTCTGTTAGACAGATCCAAAAGTGTAAAAAAAAATTTTTTTCAATGGAATCTGGAAATTTGTCATCTTGTGCCCGAATCATCCTGAGTCGTGAAGTTTGAATGAAAAGGAGATACGAAAAGAACAGTCCACTAACCAAATGTCTAACATGGGGCGGGTGGAAGGTTCACCCCCACCGGTACGACTTGCACTTTGTTTGGAATACTTAAAGTGATTAGTAGTAAAACAATGAGGTGGTCGTTTGATGTTCCCTTTTGTGATTATCCGAGTGTATAATTTCCAGTCTTTGTTGTGTTTTGTCAAGAAGGAAGACGGAATCACTTGTCCAGCATTCGTGATTCTGAATCATTTCAGTTTTTCACCATTAATTTTTTTATGTTCAGCGTCACGATATTATTTTTACTATTTTTCTTCAACGTAACGCCGACAACTTGGTTTTTTTTCTTTAAATTTACTATTATTTTCCTCCCTTTTAACACCGTTATTTCCCTTTTTATTTGTATTTATTTCGCGACATTCTTTCAATTAAAATCTAACTCGTTTTAGTCCCTAATGCAGTGACGGCACAAATGTGACAGTACATAATCGGCATCACAATCCGTTTTGTCGTAATTTGTCCGATTCATACCAATTTACATCTCAATTTTCAAGATTGGCTCCTGCAACTGGGACCGCTGGTTTAAGACAAGTGAAACTACCCCCACTGTACGAAAATTCTATATAAAGTGAGAGTGAAGGGTAATAAGCAAAGAAATATTTCCAAGGATTAAGTTTTTTGTTGTTCGTGCTAGTATTAATATTAGTATTAACATTTAGTAATTAATACTAATTTACATGAAGTCTTTATTTTAATTTAAAGTCTATTATCTGGTTCATTATTTTTACCCTTTGTCTTATAGTATTAGTATAGTGTACACACTGTATTTAATTAAATGAGTGCGCGCTAAATAAAAAAAATTCTTTAAGAAAATCACACACGTGTGATAGGCTTGTTGACAGACGATCTCCATAAAAAATCATAAGTTTCGTACTTTATTTCATGTCTACCATATCTGGATTATTAGGAAGGGATATCGCGATAACTTTGAAAAATAATTATTAGGTATTAATTATAGTAAATAAAAAAGTCGCATAAATACTTGCGGGATTTACTGTGTTCATTTTTTTACCATTCACGACAAGATTCGCGCAAAAGCTGGTAAAATTAATTAAGGTTAAAAACTGGTTTTAGGTACTCGATGGAACAACTGCCTTGAACTACGGTTGACTGTACTTTATTTGGAGACCATCCAATACAGGTTGGATGTTTTTCCAGACAGTGTAACTAATCAGAGAATGGGAAAAGACGAAAAAAGTGATTTCCCTGCCAAAATTTAAGTGAAGGCTGTAAGATGTTTGCTTAGACCGTTGTGCGTTAACAAGTTTGAACCATCTGACGTAGTTGCTTTTTTTAAATTTAATTCTTTTGACTAATGTGAGAATTTTATAAAATAAGGGAGGGATCATTTCTTTTTTGGGATGTGTCCTTGGGCTCTCAGAACTAATCCTTTCCTTGAACTTCGCTCACACTTCTGCACTCGTCAACTCGTTTTTTTTGTAATATACTCACACATTTTTGTCTCTATTCTCAGAACCTATACAACCAACTCCGCGACTCCTTTGCCAACCCTAACTTGGAAATCTTTCAATCCATAACCCTACGAATCATGGTTAATGCTTCTTGGTTCGTTCCCGAGTAGATAATCCGAAAAGATTTGGCGGCTCTCTGTTTTAAAAAGGAAAGCGGCAGATTTTCTCTTTGGAGAGTTGTCTAAAAAGAAACACCTCTTGACTTAACTATACGCTTTTCCTAGTGTCGCCCTTTCTCTGCTCTTGTTTCTTTGGATTTAATACTTTTTTTCCCTCTTATACATCTCTGTGTCCTTATCTTATACGGCAACTAGGACGCTGGTCTGTTCCTTAGTTAAAACTCCATATCGACAGATCAACTATCTGTTGTCTCGAAAAAAAATTCGCCATCTCATCATAACGTCTCTTGTTAATTCTGTACCCTCCTTGTCTGGTATCTTGGGGGCTGAGTAAATTAGTTTAGTGATAGCTAATGTGTTTCTTTGGGAGGGGAGGGTGATGGGAAGAAAGCGAAAGAGTCTTGTAGTCATCGCGCGGTCACTAGGTGTTTAAATAGTTCTTTGTCTTCTCTGATCTGGATATGGATCCCTAATTTTATTAATTCATCTCCGCACTTGAAATGCTTTAACTATTCCACGCGATGTTCTACTAAGAAACATGATTCATTTTTTTCGCGTGTCTGCTTGTTTTTTTAATTAATACTCCTCATGTGTGTGTGGTTCGATACTCAAAGGTTTCGCATTTAATCGACTCGCACACTCGACTTTTTTTTTAATTAATTTTTTTTTTATTACTGAAATGTGAAGTTTCTTCTCGAGGAAATTTGATGACGTCTTAATCGCTAAGAACGAAGCTTTTTAAGTAATTACCAACAGGTTTCCTTTTATTTGCTCTTATTCCCCCTCACGGTAGGATTAACCGACATATTCAAATCTGAGTTCATAGTGAAGAGCATGTACCAGCTTGAAATGTGAATGTGCTTGAACTCGGTCCTTTTAATATATAATAAATCAATTGTATATAGGCTCTTTGTAAGGAGGAAACAAAGACGATAATTTATATTATATTTTGGTTTGATTATATTATCAATTTTTGTATGTATCATTTTTATAATGCGCAGAGTTACTGGGTTTTTCACAACCCGGCTTGTGGCCTAATTAATCTGGGTACTATAAAAAATGATACATGACGGTTGCGAAAATTTGAACAGTATTATTAGAGGCCCTATATTTTTTAAAATTTCCCCCCAGTTTCTGTACCATACGGGTAAGAATCACTGCAAACATTTATACCATAATAAGTCTTACAGTAGTTTGGTTGAAAGGTCCTTGGGAAGATGCTCCAATGGAATCCATGACTTTTCGTGAATTATGAGGAGGGTCCAAAAGTAAATCAAAATGACTACAACAGGGACATAGTCATGTTTATGTGTATTTGCTTTTATTTTTTTGAATCCCAATTCCTTATGATGTTTGTTTATAAACTTTTAACATCCTACATGATGAAGGCAAAGAATGACGCAGATATTCAAAAACAATAAAAATTATGTTGTTATAAATGGATTATTATCTTAATTATTAACATTTCGTGTTTTTTTGATCACCAGCGAAGAGCCGTAAACATTTCCGGAGATGAGTTCATAAGATTAAAGACAAATTAATTTTGATCGTTACGCACCTATGATTAGGAAGCGCCATTTGGTAGAAAACTTTCTTATTCTGGTTTCGATTACTTTGTGCTCCTCTGATTGATTCCATAACTAATGCTAAAGGTTCTATTTCTTGGCATTCTTTGGATATAAAAAAAAATGAATTAGTAAACGGTTAACTAAGCAACAACATTCACGAGTGAACGATAAATAAAATTACGTATTATTTGAATGGAACGGTTTTAGCTTTACAGGTGGAATTTGAGTGTTAAAATTTATTTATTTATTGTTATTATTATTACATCACATTGAGCCCATAAATAGTTAAAATTATTCTTAGTCTACCACTTATCAGGACATTAATTCCTGAGGAAGTGAAAGAAAATGAAAACAAAGTTTATTGGCGCCGTTTCAAATCCCACGCTGAAGTGCATACGGTCCCACTTAGAAAAGCAAAATTCATATTTGACAATTACTTTGTTTTACTCATTTTAATATTAATCTTTAAATGTTTTTTCCGTATTTTTTTGTGTTATAGGTCGTAAGCAATGCTGGCGGAAAATACTGTAAACTTCCTCCTTTACCTCCTTCTCTTGCCACCACTAGGTCAAGGAGCACGTGTTCCGAAAGCTCTGAGAGCGAGGAAGAACATTCGCGAGATGAGGTGGCCCGCATCACTGAGTTGGCACAGCAGTTGGGCCATATTGGAAACACCGAAGCCCTTCCTGCGATGTCGGAACATCTACAGGTAACGTAGTCGTATGTTTTGGCTTTGAAAACGATATTTGGAGGGAATGGCGAACAGCTATAGTGGTTTATTCAATATTTCTAAACACAAAGTCAATGTGACTATCATTTTGTTTTAAATTGTAGGTGATTAATCAAGAAGATTTCGCTGCGATCTTACCTGATGTAGTTACGACTGAAAATAACGGTGGATTTGACGGCTTCGAAGATGTGTCGTCTGAGTCGGGGAAAGCTGAGAAAAAGGACGCCGTACAGGATAGTGAAAGTGATGTTGAGTTGCCTGATCAAATAGTTAGTGACGCCATAAAAAGAATTCACATCGACAGCGATGAAGCAGAAAACAGCGAAAGCGAAAAAGGTAAGATGTGTTTATGTAAACCCAATAGCCCAAAACTATAGGTGCTCAACGATATAGAAATTTTGGAGGCACTACATAAGCAGAAAATTTCATTAATCTGTATGTAATCTAAATGAGACTTCGTGTGAGCCGTTTATGTTTCTAAATAGTAACAAAATTAATACTCGATATTTAATAGCTTTGTTCATACTTCATTATTTACTTTTAAACTAAACACGAAACTTATTTCAGATGTAATGAAGCAAAGTCCACCGAAATCATTAAGCAGACACTCACAGTTCGTAACAAATTCGACTTCGTCAGACGAAGAAGCAGAATTCCAAAACGGATATTCATCTTCACTGCTACAACAATTCGTGGAAAAAACGGAAATATTGTCACAGTGCGAGAGGTTACTTAGTGCGGGTCGAGCTCGTAAACTCGGCACCCAAAACAGTTTGATGTCGGAAAACATGGTGGACAGACGAACGAGGAGGGGGAAAGCTCCTAAAGTTGTGAAAAATGTGATATCGGTCGGAGGGGGTGAAGGAGGAGGACAAGTCGTAGTGGGCGGTGGTGGGGAGAGGACAGTTAATAAAATAATGCCCGAACTGGAAGCGTATCGTCTTGACTGTTCTCACAGTAATGTTTCCCCCGACAGCGGAATCCAAAGCGTGCCGGGCTCGCCGGTCAACGAAACAATGCACAGAAGTCCAAATCGTGACGCAACTCCTCCCGTTCTCAGACCCGTGTCTCCGGTCAAAGGTGTGACGAATAGGTTGTTTTACACGGCTAAGAAAATAGATAAAGCTAGGAAGCAACCCCGGAAGACCGAAAAAATCAAAAAGTAGTAGAATAAAAAATGTAATAGAGCATCGCAAACATGAGAAAGGAGATCGGGAGGAAATAAAGATCGAAGATAGACCGCCAATTCATAGCTTGATACCCGAACGAAGGGGTCCAGGAAGGCCCAAAAAAGCGCCACCGGTATTAAGAGCCCAATATCCCAGTGAATCGTAGAAGTGAAACATTTAAACCGGAGAACAATTTAAACATGATGTTGAATGAAATTTGCGAAAGAGTGAACAGACGTCTAGAACTACCTCCGACTAAGGGACACGTTCAAAAAGTAGAAATAAACGAAGAGGAAATCGAAAGAATAATAACAGATCACAAATCGGGGAAAAATAGGGGTTCAAAATTTGAGGGGATATTCTCTAAGTCAAAGAGACTGTCAAATCTACCGAACGTTGCCATAGTGAAGCCAATGCAACATCACCTTCTTAACGAGAAGAATGAAGACGAGGGTAAACCCAACAAAAGACCGATACGAAGAAGGAAGAATAGTCAAGACGAATCCAAATGGAAGAAGGAATTGGATTTGATCAACCGAAAGATAGGTTTTGAACTCAAAGAAAACGATTCTTTCGAGAAAAATGGGAAAGATTTCGCAGATGATAAATGCACAAAGCCGACGAAGAATAAAATAAGCACTGAAAAGGGTAAAAAAATTAAAAACGTGTGAAACTAGTAAGTCCGTCGCCGGTTCGTAGAAGTTGGCCTCTCTTGAGATCGGTGTCATCAGGAACTGACGAAAGTCGCGATCACTTCGAGAATAAAAAGATCGATCCCAAGATGAAGTTCAAAGGAGGAAAAAAAAATCAAAGAAGAAAGGTAAAAGCAACTCAAAAAGTTCGAAATCTGTGAAGGCGATTGACAAACCCGTCTTGAATGTGGTTACGAACAAGCATCATTGCCTCCATTCTCTGCAAAGAAAGCAGACAAAATTTGTAAGTTTAAGGCATGGTCTTCTTCATCACCGGCACAAAAAAGAGGAAAAAGAACAAGGTGTATAGGACCACTTTTAGGAGAACACTAGACAAGGAATGGTTTCTTAAGGAACTTGAAAAGTTAATCGTGGAATTTCAGAAATGTTCGATTGCCGTTCCCAAAAAGTCTCTATATACTTCAGGTTCTAGTAATCAATCCAACATGCAGACCGTAAATCCGTTGCAAAATGAAATGGCGGTGCCTACCGAATTCAGGTAAGTTTTCTGTGTTTGTGTGGATTTTCTTATATAGCAGCCCGTGATGGACCATGAAGCAGTCGCATTTAATTATTTTTCTCTCCCCCCCAGAGTCAAAAGAATAGGGAAGAAAAGAAAAGGCAGTGAAAGATCACGAGGTAGTGACCGAGAATCTGGAGCTGAAAAATCTAAGCAGAGCGATAGGGAATCTGGAACGGAACAGCCTGAAATTGAACTACCAAAAGAAAAGGAAAAACCGAAAAGAAAGCAGAAGAAAGGTCACGTGGAAGTGGTAAAGGTATTTCTTTGTGTGTTAAGGAGACGACTCCTAAGCAGGCAGTGGAGAAGTCTTCGTGATGTCTTTTATGAAATTGCCTTTCCTAGTAGTTTTGGTCACTAGAAGTGACTCCCTTTTCTGCAGATTAGACCTTCAAGTGTTCAAAGCTTTTTTTAGTGATTTAAAATGTTGTAGACATTGTTTTCAGTTGTTACTAATTTAATTTGTACTTTTAGCAGGGAAAAGATAGAACCGAGACAAATCCTAACGAGCAAAGACTACCCCTGAAGAAGAGACATTACCATTTAACCTCTGCCTCCAGTCAGCAATTGCCTTCCCAGCCTGACGAATTGACTCTGTCAAACAGTAAACCTTTCAACTCAGCCGAAAAGTCAACAAACAAAGAAGTGACCATTCACCAAAGGAAAGAATTAATGGAAAAAAGCAAAATTCTGGATAGTCAAAGGATGTTGAGGAGTTCCATCGACGAAGCCATAGAGGCAACAATAACAAGATATACAACCGACTCACCTGCCGTAGTTTCGGATGCTAATTCGGATTCGAGCAGCACGCAGCTAGACACGATCAGCAACCAGCGAAGCGTAATCGTGACACCTAAGAAAAGACATCGAATGCAGGATATGATCACCAAAAGCGTGAACCTGAACAGTTCGCTGAAGAGCATCGATAACAAAGGCGTTCCCTTGTCTCCTTCTGGAAAGGTGGTGCCCTTGTTTGCTTCCAAAAACGCTTCTTTGAGTTTTAAAAACATCTCAAATTGTTTCGGAAAAGGAGAGTTCATAGTGAACGGTCAGAACATCGGGAAAGTCACTGGTGGAACAAATCGTGAAGGAATAATCAAAATGGCAGGAATTGTCGAACCAAAGAGAAGATCAGGGTCGCGTAGCCTAAACGTCAGTAACAAAGACTTGAAAAACGAGAAAACGTTAGTGAAAGGTCACGACTCGAGAATGGACACTGATAAGTCGAAAGGCGAGGATCTGGGAAAGATCAATGAAAAATCGAAGAGGAGTATTTTGGGCAGAAGTGCAGATCAAAAACTAGTCGAAGAGAAAACCACATCACCGAAGATATTCGAAAGGACACACAATACTAGATCAAGCACGAAACCCGATCAGAAAGAGATAGAGGCGTCGACGTGTCTTTCGGAATCTTTAATTCAATGCAAAAGTGAAAGCTTGTTCACCGATGATTCAGAATCAAAACAAACGATCGAGAAGAAAGTAGGAGAAAATAGCAAGACTATAGCAAAACACCCAGTGGCAGGTATTTTCGAGCCATCCGCTCTTAACGTGGAAATAGACAGCCGAATTTTGGCTCCCCTGACCAGTCCGTCGGAAATATTGACTATGAAGGGTTCCTTAGGTTTGAAAAAGCGGAAAGTTCTAAAATTGATCAGAGACAAGAAAAGAGAAAAGCGTCTTCTAAACACTAAGTTAAGAACTAAAAGCGCGAGTAAGGGAGAAAAAGTGAATAAGACTCTTTCTGCAAAGAACTGCAGAGAAGTTTCGGTTAAAATAGAAAAGCTGTCGGCGAGCGATCTCCTTTCGATTCAGGGTGGAACAGATTTGAGTAAAAGGGTGAAAAGAAGAAAGAAGATAAATAGAACAGGATTTCCAACTAACAGAAAAAGGAAAAGAGTGGCCCCTCCAGAAAATGAATTAGCTATAAGCGATAACAAGACTGCAAACGATAGTGCTGTGATAACAAACAAACCAATTAGCGAATCTCTCAAATTAGAAAAACATTCAACCAGACTAGCAGAAAAGCGATCAACTAAATTCGATGAGGATTTACTCGAAAAGGGGACAACCGCCATGAAAAGAGTAAAAATAGTTTTGCCAGTGATGACTGATTTATGCAATGGCTCCAGTTCAACCGGTCCGTCTGGTATTGTGAAAGAAAAGATTAAAAAGGAAGATAGTTGTGAGAGTCATTCAGCGACGGGAGGAAGAAAGGCCGAGCCGTGGAAAGAATCTCACGTTATGGATTCGACATTACCTAAGGTTCCAGCAAAAATATCCCTGAGAATTGAGGAGAAGTTAAACGCAGCTCGGAAAATCGTAAAAAGAGCTCGAAAGAACATGAGCACGAGATCGGATGACGATTCAAAAAGACTGAAATCCGATCGTGGTACCCGGAAGGAAATGGAAAAAAAATCAGAAGATACGAGTAACGAAAAGACTGAAAGTAAGCCTATTGATTCGACGGCGACGGAAGCTCCCGTACGAAAAAGAAAACGGTTCAACACAATAAAGAATACTCTTAAGAACAGATACCAGTACCCGCTTCTCTCGATGAAAAAGTTCAAGAGGATGAAGGAGGAAGAGTCGAGAGCGCCAAGGTAAAAACACTGCATTTTATGTTTTTAATTTGATAAGAAAATTTTCTCAGATTCGAATGAAAACTATTCGGGGAGTTATGTCTTACTTGAATTACTCTTTTCAAAATCATTTTTGTGTTGATTTTTCTAGTGAGGAGAGTGCAAGCGAATCAGTAGAAGCAGAAATCTCCAAAATGAAAAAACCTCAGCCTAGATGGCGAAAAAAGTACTTGACCGCCGGCTTATTCTCCGACTATTATAAAATTGATCCTCCTCCAAAGCCAAATAACAAGATCAACGAAAAGTCTTTGGCCAAGTTGGTGTACATACCTGAAGAACACGAGCACGGGTTACTACCTCCTCCTGCTTATTGCAACAAATTCATTCGGTTGAGGAGAGTTGATTATCAACTTCCGTTCGACTTATGGTGGCTTCACACTCATTCTCAACTTCCTGGACGTGACATCGTTCCTAGTTGGAATTACAAAAAGATCAGAACGAGTGTGTTTTTGTCTATATCAGATGAAAATTCCGAATTTCTTTTCGTTCAAACTCTGTCTTTTAATGCATCTTGGTTTTTTCCAGATGTTTATTACGATGTTAAACCACAGACGACCGGGACTTATGAAGCCCAAGCGTGCAATTGCACGATTCCAACCAGTGTTAAGCAGAAAGGTTGCGGAGAAGACTGTATCAATAGGATGGTGTTCGCCGAGTGTTCTCCTCAGCTTTGTCCGTGCAAGGATAAATGTTCGAATCAGAGAATTCAAAGACATGAATTCGCACCGGGTTTGCAAAAGTTTATGACAAAGGATAAGGTAAGATGATAAATATAACAGTGAGTTTTAATGAATGAGTATCTTCTATTTGGGAGTAATTTGTAAAAGCAGTTGTTTTATATTGGAATTTTATTGTTTCGTGATATTTATCATAGGCACGTGATTTTGAGATAATTTTAGATCCTTACTATAAAAGAATTAAAAGAAATGGACTAAAGTTATTACAAAATGAAAATTCTTAACAATTCGAACAATTTGACTCAAAACAAGTGGTTAAATGGCCTGGTACTTATTCCTTGCACTGCACCTTAAGGGTAATGTCCTTCCTAATATGTTGCTTAAAACAAACGCCGTACCTTTTCTGAGGGTGGTCCTTAGATTTAGTTTATTGAATACATTCTGGAAAGCGTAACCAAAAAATTTGATTTTCTCCAAAAATGCTAGAGCAATATTTACACCTAACGTAACGTATTTACGTATTTACACTGCCTCTTTTAGTTGTGTCAGTAGTTTTGGAATGTCTAGAAGATCTTTAAGATTCTTATATCCTGTACACATTTCCTCATGACACGGAAGCCGATAGTAGTCGATCCTGTTTATATACCCGTGTATAGCTTTATTACGACTAAGACAATATTTAATACGTACAATTATGGTAATACTAATACTACATATGTCACTAATATTTTAGAAATAAATGAATTTTTACGTAAAATATACCGCTTTTATACTACTCCAAGCAACCACATACAAATATTTTTTCAAATAAATCCGCACCCAAAGGGCTTGCTTTTATAAAATAAAGTTTTGACTTATTTCTTCAACTTTAGTAAAATGAGCATTTTTGGCATATTCTATCTCTTTTTCTAACGGTTCCAACGGTAATAGCTTAAAAAAATTCTCCATCAAATTGATAAAAATTACTTCCTTCACCAAAAGGGTTAAGTTTATTTGATAAGATGACGTGGATGTTTACTGGAAAACCAGTGGAAATAATAATTTTGATTGCCCTCTTTTGAAGATTTGAAATTAGTTGTCTTTGGTTCTCCGATTTCTTTTTTCGATTGGTTTATGTTGGTTTTGGTTAGTTTATGCAATCGAGTGTGTTCGAAATATTTACTTTGAATATATTTTGTGTATTTTCCTACAGTAATTTAATTGCTACTAAAATTGTCAGGTAGTTGCTTCACATAAAGGCGCAAAATGTTAAATGTTGTTTTCATATTTAGTTCTGTATGCGTCTCCACCACTGCAAACCTGGTAAGAGCAACAAGCTTTTATCGGAGGTGTTTTTGTACCCACGGTAGCAGAACAAGGTTTCTTTGCTGCTCCTGCTTTGCATGCTTTGTCATTTGCAATGTTTTTCTCTTTAACATTCGGACATTTAGGCTTTTCCTTTCCTTTGGGTTTGGAGTCCTTTTCGTCGTGGTGACAAGTAGACGACTGACATTTTTTCTTGGGGCAGGCAGCTTCCACTCTGAGATTGTTAAAACTCGATATGAAATCGAGTATCAAAAGTATCATAAAAACAAGTTTTAAGTGTCTGAACATTTTTCACTGATAATTTTGATAGAATTTTTATTTTATTTTGGTATACCAAACTCTCCTAATCGCTTGTATTTTCTCAGGAGAAATTGTTTTTGTTTGAATTTCAACTTTTTTCATTTCTGTTTTAAAATACATTAATTCCACGTCTAGAACAAAGAACGTTGAAGGGGAAGCAGTGCTGTACCAAATTATGGAGGGGGGCCGTTGAATGAGGCAGCGAAATCATTGGGGGCGTGTCCGTCCGTCACTTAAACGGGAATATTTTTATTTCAAATTAGATTTTTTTTTGAAAAAGGATCCCGTTTGATTTAAAAAATAAAAGGTGGCTAAGAACATGCCAGCAAATGAAAGAAAAATTTCTGTTTTTGAATCACGTCAATCGGTCCAGTAGTTTTCGAGAACATTGATGAGGAACAAACGTATATTGACTCTTTTATATATATAGATAAAACCATTTAATCTTGGTCATAGTTGTAGAAGCGGTTTTGGTCCACAAGTACCCAGAAACAATACTGAAGTGTCTGTACTGATTTGCTAGATTTTCAAAAATTTTCCTTTGACTCTGAAGGAGCCAATTAGTGTGACTCAAAGCCTGAAGGTGCCATGAAGGCATTATTGAATAAGAGAGACATATAAATATGGAATTAACTATGCAATAGGGGCAAAGACTACTTTGACCTATTAAAGTGACTTTATAGTACTTAATCTAAGGGACCACCTCAAAAGTTTAATACTGTTAGATTTCATATTAACCCCTTGACTTACATAAGAGTTGGAGCTAAGGAGTGATAGTTTTTTCTAGAGAAATATGTCTAAATTAGGCAATAGAACACATTTATACCATAATTTAAAGAATTACATGCATAGGACCCAAAATACACTAAGGGACATATATGTCCCTATGTGCACTAAGGCAATTTTTCACCGAATTTCATTAACTGTTACTTATCGAATTTAACAAAGCAGTTTCTTGCTGATCTGGTACACAAATTTGACATACTGAATGTATATTATCGATTCCATTCTCGCTTTTTTTTCTGTACACAGCTGAAGTATTTCTTTTGTTTTCCTGATTTGTTTCATATGGTGTGCTCTGGCTTCTCACGATTTTTTTACTTTTCTGCACGTCTGTTCGATTGGACATTTGTGCGAATAATTTGCTGTGTGCTGCCTGTAGTCACCTACCAGTTGCAGTGCCTATGTATGTCGAAATTCAATTCATTTCATGGGGGGGCTCATGAAAACGGTGCATCTCACGTATCCGTAAACATACGATATATGCATTATTCACTTCAATTTCGAGTAAATAAAAAAAATATGGGGAGATAGTATATTTAATTTTTCCCTTTCTGGTTACTTTTTATGTCCATCATGTCAAGTTTACCCCTACTTCGGCTGCATTCCTGAATTACCACAGGACAGAGCACAGCAACTGTCTTAGGTGACTATGCCTCTCATCTCTTTACGGTGGTTGGTCGTAGGCTTTGGTGAAATTAAATTGGTCGGCTGAAGATTCGGTAAAATGCAAGATAACTGATTCATCTAAGGAGTAATCGACGTACAGAGTCTTCTTGCCAAAATACAGTTTGATTTGAAATAAAATGTCCAGTATTAGCATCACGTATATATCATACTTTAAAAGTCCATTTTATTGACTTCCTCTAACATACTAGGGCATAATGTTGTACCCTTTGCGATTATTCGATTTTAGTTGCGTAGATGTTTTTCGGAAAGACGTGTAGTGTTCCACCAAAAATTCACAAGTATCTTGATAATAACCGAAAGTTATTGAATTGAGTATTTGAATTCAATTGTCTGAATTGAATTGTGTCTTGAATGATTTCGGGGATTGTATTTATATCCCGTGGATACGTGACTGAACCAATGAATAGGAATGAATAGGAATGAATAAGAATAATCTTTATCAATGACTGGACTTTGCCACTACAAAGGTTTGTTTGAATTTCCTTATGGTTCTATCACTGAACCTATCATATCTTGAATATGCTTGTTTGGACAACGACCCCTATCAATGGGTGGACGGATTTTTACATTTGAAATTATTATTGATTTCCTTGAATCAATCATTGATTCGTTTAAATGAATTTAATTGACTCAATATATCAAGATATGTTGACGATCAATGGTCAAATTATGGTCCTTTAAGAGTTTCCAGGAATGTCTGCATATTCCGATTATGATAGATATATTTACAAAATTGTGTTGGAACACAACATTATAAATAAATATGCCCCAAAGCATTTATGGCGTTATATTTTGCTTATTTATGCATGTTTTTCAATGGCACTTCGATTTTTGGAATCTATAGGTCTCACTTAATAATAATTACTGAGGAAAAAATTAGAAAAAATTTTTACTGGTAATAATTTGACATAGAACAGAAACGACCTTGGCTCCCAAAAAGGGAGGTTTTCTTGCCCTACCACGTGGCCGGGTCAAACAAGTCACCAAAAAAAAACATCATGTTGTAGCCTGACATCTATAGAATCCCCTGAGCCAGATTTCGTATCATTCCGGTCAAAAATAAACCATAGGCATGCCTTTTAATAAAAGGGACATATTTTTCCCATGTACGTCAAGAAGTTAAGTTTAAAATTCTTTTTTTTTTAGGGTTGGGGTATTAGAACAATACAACCGATCAAAGCAGGAGAATTCATTCTGGAATACGTCGGAGAAGTCGTGTCAGAAAAAGAGTTTAAAGAACGAATGGCAAGCATTTACGTCAACGACAAACATCACTACTGCCTTCATTTGGATGGAGGTCTTGTTATAGATGGCCATCGAATGGGAGGCGACGGTAAGTTTGCTTTCGTGTTTAATAATGACCAGCCTTCTACGTCTTATTTTAAACTGTTAACGTATGAAAACTTTTACGTTGGTTTTATCAATAGACATATTTGTGCTTGACATTTAAACACTTTATATTATCTTAGGTCGATTTGTCAATCATTCGTGCGATCCCAATTGTGAAATGCAGAAATGGTCTGTTAACGGTTTGTTCAGAATGGCCCTGTTTGCTCTTCGAAACATTCCCGCTCATCAAGAACTCACATACGATTATAACTTTTCGCTCTTCAATCCCGCCGAAGGACAAACTTGTTTATGCGGAGCCAAAGAATGCAGGGGAGTCATCGGTGGTAAATCCCAAAGAATTGCCATGCCCGGGAATCTGTCACAGTCATCAAATGATAGAAGGGACAAAAGGGGGGTGAGTAAGAAGTTTCTCAGTTTTTGGAGGTAGTAAATAAGCTGGATATCTTTAGAGCCAACAATTTTCTGTTGTGCAGTTGGGGCGCCCCAGAAAAGTTGGCAAAGCCAAAAAACACAACGAAAGGGACAAAAGTAAATTCGATGCTGCCACGGTTAAACCAAGCACTAAGCCTATGTCACATCAGCAAAGGTGTTTCGCTCAAGTTCATCATTGCTTTTTACTCAGGAATATAGAAAAGGTGAGGTTGAACACACTGCCTTCATTAAATGCAATTATAAAATATAAACTGCTGTTACAACTTGCTGAAGGAATTTTTTATTCTTTTTTAAAGGTTAAACGAAGTAGGAGTGCTTTCAAATCAAATCCGAAACAGTCTGGTCAAGAAAGTCAAGGCCTTTCTCGTCAGACGCCTGAAGTAAAACAATCTGAGGTTTTCTACACCCAACTGAACGCGTTGTCGACTTTACGTTCCATCAAAACGCGGCGTCTTGCCCAAGCCGAAGACAATCCGGAGCTGGCCAAAGTTGCCAAATTGGCTTATATATTCAAGGATCTTTACAATGTCGTCGCGACGGCAAAAGGTTGGTCGACTTTTCAGTCCGTAATGCGTGCCAGTCAACATATGAACGAATTATCTTTTAAAAATGGTGTATTTTATTTGTTCAGATGAAAGAGGAGAATCATTGTCAGCTCCTTTCACAAGTCTTCCACCCAAACGAAAGCTTCCCAATTATTATCAGAGGGTGAGCGAACCAATCGATCTACAAACCATCGAACAAAACATAAACTCTGGATTTTACAAAAAAATCGAAGCTTTCGACAACGACATGACGAAACTCTTCAACAACAATGTCAGATTTTATGGTAGAACCTCCGAGCTAGGAATAGCTAGCACTAGACTTCGCAGAGTGTATAGTCTCGCCAAAATCTCGTCTGTTGCCCAGTTGGAAGAAGTGTTGGGAGAACCTGTTCCGTCGTCTTTCATTCCAGAAAAAACGGATCCGGGTAAGTAAGAAATGTTGATTTATTGATTTCTGTTTTATTTTCTGTCAGTAATTGTTCACTCTCTCGCCGTCGGATTTTTCTCTCTTCCGTCAACCTTGCTCCTGTTTTCAGTTTTGGTTTTCCACAAAGTTCTGATGGGGTTTCAATTTTCCCCCCACGGTCTTATCTGTTAATATTTCCAGAATTCGATGGTCTATTTTTATGTGTAAAGACTGTGGATTGAGTACCGCCTGGGGTAGGGTATATGTTCCTGAATTTTCCAAAATGCTTTTTTGAAAGAGCATATGTAGGAGTGATCAAGTTGTGTGCCAAGACCCTTTGGCGGACAATTTCCTCTTGCAATTTTATTTCAAGGATGTGAACCTTGAAGGGAGTTATTGGAGGGAGAGGGAAGAGGGTAGGTGGGGATAAGTGTGTATCACATAGATAAATGATGCACTCTTAGTCTGGTATGTTATTTCAAGCAAGAGCCACTTGCCTTTAGAAGCTTGAAGATCATCAGAAAACAGAGAGGCTCTTCCACCAGAACAAGATGGTGCGCCGAGAAACGGGAATTGTTATTAGCGGTTTATGCGTTTTCTTTGCTTCTCCAAAATCCCTTAGTTGGAACTGTTTCCAAACCCATCAAATACTTAATTTTTCTCGTTCTAAAGGTGATGAGGAAGAGGATGTGATAAGATGCATCTGTGGCTTATATAAAGATGAAGGAATGATGATTCAGTGCGAAAGATGTCTAGTTTGGCAGCATTGCGATTGCGTTAAAGCTGATGCTACTATCGAGCACTATCTTTGCGAGAGGTGTGAACCTAGGGATGTTGACTTGGAAATTATTATGGATCCTCAACCAGAATACGCCACAGGTATTACATTTATACATCAATTTTTCCTAAAAAATTTATTTATCTCATTATAAAGGTGACCTCAAGCTATAATTTAAATCGTTTTCTCTTTTAGAGGGTACCACACATTACATTTCTCTTTTGAGAGGTGATCTTCAACTGAGAATCGGTGATGCAGTGTATGTTCTTCGAGACATGATTGCAGAAGACGCTCCGAAAACGTCTCCTCCCACAAAAGTTACTTATAAAACTATAAAAAATGTGAATTACGCGGATTTGGACATATTTAGAATAGAAAGACTCTGGATCGATAATAAGTGAGTTTCCTTGATTTGAAACTAATCTGTAGAGACATCTCTGGCTGGTGTCGAAAACTCAAAAGAAGTACAGATGTTGTCCGTTTTGTTGAAAGTTGACTTGCGTTTGATTTCAGTGGAGATAAATTCGCATTTGGACATCACTATCTAAGACCGCACGAGACATATCACGAGCCAACAAGGAAATTCTTCCACAATGAGGTCATGCGCGTGCCTTTGTATGAAGTGGTCCCATTGGATCTCATCATGAACCACTGTTGGGTTTTGGATTTGACCACTTATTGCAAGGGTGCGTTACACTAAAGATAACGCCTGACTATTTGTTCATTTAAAAACAAAGATACGCATCCCTGAGTATTTGAGAATACAGTGTTCATTTTTTTACTTTCTTTTTAAGGTCGCCCTATCGGAGCACCAGAGGAACACGTTTATATTTGTGAATACAGAGTAGACAAGAAAGCCCACATGTTTGTTAAAATAGGTAAACCCTACCCCGTTTGCACTAAGAGTTACGCATTTGACAAGTTTGACACTAGGCTCAAACCTGTTAGGACGTACACAGTAAGTGTTTATTTTTTCTTTTTAATAACGATCAAATTGTTTTCGTGATTTTGAACTTTGGAGCTTGAAATAGGATAATGGTAGTTCAGAATACTAAGATAAGCTGGAAATAAATTTTTTTTTAGCCACATGGTGATGTTCCCACATCAAAGTCACGAGCTCGCAGCAATACTCGAACGGGTCACGATGATGAAACCAAGAATGATCCTCTGAAGAACAGCGAAATAGACGAAGAACTTCCTCTGGCCAGAGTAAGAGAACATGTCCACGCTGCCAAGGCATGTAACACATTTTGCTCATATCTAAAATTTAACCTTCATCGTGAGTCCATAAAATATGAAGCCTAGTTCTGAAGCCTATTTATATTTTCCGCTCCTTCCAGCAGTAGTTTTACCTTTAATGTTAAAGCTGCAGTTTGTCAGTTAGTCGTTCCCATAAGTAAGTGCAAAATATCTGGTTTTCTCAAACCTTTGGAAAATAGCCTTAACAGGGAGTTCGTTCTTATTTTTAAATAAATAACAAAGTTGGGGTGGCTGAGAAGAAGGACGGTTTTAGATTAAACTTTTCAAAATGGAAACTAGAGGAGAAATTACATGTTTTGTGTGAAAGGAGTGGATTCAAAATTTAGAATGACGAATCAAACCCCAAGGAGTTATACAAAGGTTTGCATGGCTATCACATGCTTGTGCTTACAGGGATTATTTGGTGTCAACGGAAAAAGATATTCAGTCTGTAAATTGAGTTTGGTGGTGGTTTCTGTTCTAAATACTTGTAAAAAATTCGGGGAGGTTGAGTCGTTAAAACAGTTTGTTCATATGATGTGAGAAGTTTGGCATTGAAATCGTTTTTTATTTTTGAACAGAAGAAAAGAAGAAAGGTGATCGGTGAAATTGGTTTAGACATTTCCTGGCTTTTATCAATTTACTAACATTGTTGCTCAAATTGTTTTCTCATGTTTGGTGGTAGCAGTTTAATTTTCTAATGATAGTAATTTGATTCCTTGAGTTTTGTGTGCTGCATCTTGCGAGTTCTTTGTAATCGATAAAAGACTTTTTAAGTGACTTCAGTCAATAACTTTTTCTCAGTTTAACAATTTTTGTAGTGACAGTGAAATGTGTACATACACAAATTACAAGCCAAGTAGGTGTGCTCGCCAGTAACAGTCCACGAATCTCCGCGCGAACAGTCCGCGAATTATACTTTTTTGTATGAGAACGTGAAAGCGACTTATCTATCCGAGAGTTTGAATGAGACTCTTCTCTACGAGCACATGAATGAGACTAAGAAAGCGACTCTTTTCAATAAGCACTTGAATGAGACTTATCTCTCCGAAAGCGTGAATGAGACTCAACTTAACCCGGAAAATTCTTCGCTCACTTTTCGGCAGGAGCGAACCGAGTCCGCCTTTCGCTCGCCTGGCGAACGTTCGGCGGACTCGGTTCGCTCCGCCCCCTTCCTGCGCCTCATTGAAACTGGTGCAAACAAACATTAAACATTCACATGTAACTTGTCACATTTAAGAAGCTTAGTTGGTGATTGTGAATAACTGCCGGAATTATAAAGGATATCCGATTTATCTCTTCTACCGTAAGAAATATAAATCCGAAAGAACTCGTAAAATGTTAAATCTATTAGATATTTCTGTCGCATTGATGTATATTGTATTTTTCAGAGGAACATCCAAAAGAAGAGACTAAATGGGATTCTTCTAAAACTGTTGAATCGACTTCCCAGCAAGAACCCACTGGATTTGTCGTACTTATTGGAACCTGTGAAGCGATACCGATGCAAAACTGTTCAGAAGAAAGTCACATAGTGAAAGTAGAGGAACCGGCAGTAGGTTTTTTCAAATTGTTTCCTTTTTTTCTGAGTGCCGTACACAACACTTGGTTCTCTTCCTTGGCTAGGCGAGATTTTCTGCTCAGTCAGATTTCGGTAGCTAGTTTGTTAAGTTGTCGTCACTAGCACAAACGTGACGGCTTACGAATTTACTTCACAAGGTACCTGAATACGCTCCCTGGCGAACCATATCGCTTTGTAAATCATTCGCTATGCAAAGCATTTGAAATTTGGAATCAGTAAGGATCGTTCGGGGGGCTTAAGCGAACTAAGGAGGACGTGAAATCAGCAAGGGCACACGAAGACCTGCCTTTAGGCAGAGCTTAAATTATTATTATTACTGTTTTTTATTTATTTATTTATTTCTTAAACTGCTATTCAATCCCAGTTATTTAAATTTTTTTTTCGTCTTGGAAGAATTTTTGTAACCGTTTTTCTATTTTAGGGCCCGCGGACAAATTGTAATTTTGTGCCTGAGTCCTCATGTCCATCTTCGCGAATCGATACAGTTATCCACTGCTATGGAGCTAAAATATTTGCGTGAATCGTTTGCATGAGTCAGGTTTTAACTGTCCGCATTCACCCAATCGAATAGTATCATTGTATTAAATCTGACAAAGTGAACTCACTTGTTTGAATCTCACACCTTTAGCATGACAGTGACGGCAGTGAGGAACTAAAAATAAAGTTGGACACGAAATCAGGTTCAAGGTCACAAGATGTGGAATCACTAGAACAGTTAAAGTTTTATTTAAAAAAAATGAAATCCCTTTCAGATGTATGATACAGTTTTCTAAGTCGCGACATTCTATACGATAATAGTAGAAAAACTTATTCAGTAGAATGTCATCTTTGTATAAAGAATCACGAAGGTTCATATAATTTTTATATTGTTATTTATTTAATGTATATTTGAAATTTGGGTTCGTTTATTGTACAAACGGTAGAGGATATTTAAAAAAGAAATCTAGAAAAATTTAGAAATAATTCCCAGTGATATTTAGTGATAATTATGCGTTTTTAGTAGGAAAATAAACCCTGTTTGCTTTGAAATCAATACTGAAAACTGTATGGCTTTAAATGAAGTTGAATCGTACCTTAACAGTTTATAATTGGCATAAAAAATGGTTTTATAATGATTTTTTTACATAATGGAGGTAAATTATAATTATTGATGGAAACTAAATGGCGCGGGGTGAATGATTCGCAAGAAGAAGAGATGTCTTGAGAACGGGTTCCGTTCGGACTCAGTGCACGATAAAATTCTTGTTTGTTTAAATCGTTGGGCATTAGTGTTGAAGTTGACATGTCGTCTGTTGTTGTTGCTCTTCAACTCTTACTGATGATGACAATCAGTAAATGAATTTTTGACGGAACATCTTATTTCTGTTTTCTTTTTAAATATTATTTTACTCGTCAACGTGTTTTACTTGGTTTTATTATGAAGTTTTATATTTTATAAATTTAACAGGTTCGTACCTGAAATTGATGGCCATGAATTCGTCATGCCAGTATTAAGAGTTTTCTCTGATCCTTTAAAGTGATCGATGGTTCCTCTATGTCAAACGCGAGCGTTTGACTGTCGCCTTAAATACTGTATGTTGTCACTCGACGACCTGATGAGAGTGACACATTAGAAGGAGTGGGGAAAACTCTGTATGCTGTTGAGCTGTGAGAATGAGTCTGTTTGCTAATTTCGGGACTAACCGATCAGGTTGTTTATTTGGAGAGTCAAAATGGCTGCCATTTTCATTTTTTTGGTGAAATTTTGAAAATGATTTTGTTAATGGTGAAAAACGGTTTTTGATGAAGTCAAGGGAAATTTTATTATGTACAGTACATCACTGTAGTTTTCAGCCACAATGAACACTTTTTTTAAAGTGATATTATGAGAAAGTTAGGAATTGGAAATTGTATTTGAGTTTTGAGAAATCTGATTGTGGAAGTTACAATACGCAGATGATGATGAAGGAGTAGGAAGGGAAGGTGTTTCTTGCAACTTATGTTAATAACTTATCAAATCTGCGGCGCTTTCCAACATATACATGCGATGTTTCCTCCCGTATACATCAACATAAAACTTCCGACGAGATATGTGAGCTCATAGCCGTAGGCCTCGCCTACGACGATATTCCACGGGGCTCGGAAACGTTGGTCGAGTTCTTGCTTAATCAACTGCAACTTATGTATCAAAGCATGTATCCCAATAAAACTTTAAAAAATAATATTTTTACAAATCTGAGTTATGTTTGTTAAGAAATGATATCGTTTTGACTCCGTGTCTCAGTCTCGAACGAAATTTTTTCGTTGCCCGTTAGTTTAAGTCAGTGTTTCGCAAACTTGTTTTTTTCAAGGTATTACCATTGACCGCGTGACTGATCATAACTCCAACTTGGCGTGAAAGCTTTCGGTTTTGTCCGAAGCTGTTAGAATACTAGACTTCTTTCCATTTTCTGTTGAGCGAATAAGTCCGCCAGACATTCTTCATTTTTAAACGCAGAAGCAAAATCTGAACCTTGGACCTCTAAAAACGTCCGTGTCTCACCTTTTAGCTCGTAAATCTGAGGTCGCACTTCACCGCCTGATAGCCATCGTACTTGTGTATGAAACAGAAGCGACTGATGACTTCTTTCCTTTCCAAGCACACTTTCCGGAACACTGGTCTAAATGATAGTTTGGGAACCATTGGAGGGAGAAATGAGAGGCTAAGCACAAAGACCACATTTGAGATTAGGACTGGGGAGGAGGGGGAGAAAGGGAGGAAAGGAAGAGGAGGTATTTTTGTAACGTCAGGAGACTGTAAATGCCCCCATTCACGCATTCATCTTAGGTGCCAGAATCCATCGGATTTCGTAACAGTTTCTTTTATCTTTCTAATCTCAAAGTGGCGTGTAGTTTGGTGGCTAGGTTTCCTGGGAGAAGAAAAAGAAGATGGTTCGATATGTATATTTAGGTATTCGCTCTTCCTCTTTTTTGAGGCGGACCAGGAATCAATTCTCGAGCCTTTTAGAGAGAGTGTCTCTAAACAACAACATGGAAATGCTTAATGTAGACAGCTCAGCTGTATATTTTGCTTTTTGCGCTGCATTTACCAGAAGACAAATTCATTTTTTCTCCTTTTAAATTGCTAATCAGTTAAATATTCTAAGGAACTCATAATATCGTAAAAAATCTTTATTTTAATTGAAAAGTTAAATAATATTTATAATTAGATTTATCCTAAACACATTGATTATATGTAGAGATAGAATCATTGGTTTTGTTGTAGTGAAAACGTTAAAATGAATTTTAATTTAAATGACGGGGAAATAAAATCGACAAAGTTTTCCCTTTTTGTTATTATCAAATGTTTCGAAAACCGAAGCCATATTTTAAAAGCTCTCAGTCTATTACTAAAATTTTCCCGAAAAGATAGGAAAAGGAAAGCTTTGAGGAAAGTTGTCCCTGTTGTAAAAATACGAATATTCAAGTAAATTTTGTTTTGTTTTTAAGTATTTTGCTTCGCAGCAACAGTAACTTACTAAGTTGAGATTGTGTGCTTGATTTTGAAGTGTTTTATTATGCGATTTTGTGGATTTCTCTCTCTTTTTTTAAGTAAATATAAACGTGAAAATAATATAAAGAAGCCAAATGGAAACGGACAAGATTGAAGACAAATCACTCGTGAAATTTTAGGATTTTTTTACAGGGAATTGTCTCTGTTTTAGCATGAAAGAGGTTCCCAAATAGGTGACATATTGTTGTAGTGGACCCCTAAAACTTTATGTACAATACCGGCAGCCATTATACAATAGTAGAAACACGAGTTTTTGGTTATTACGATCCGCGTAAGATTGGGAAACCCCTTAGACAGTTTCCGTTGTGGAAACTGTCCGCAAAAATCTAAAATCAATCTCGTGATACAGTACATCGTGTTGTATGTTTTGCAATGCATTCAATCACTGGTAATTAGTATAGTATTTCTAATCCTAGCGTCTTCATTATATTGTCTGAACACTTGTGTTTAATTTATCTTATTCGATTAGGGTTGTACAATAACATATTATTAACGGACATTTATGGCTATCAGGCAGCAGATTTTGTATTGTTAGTCTCTTCTTGTTTCTGTTTTCCTCACAGGTGGAATGATTCTTGCCACAGTTTCGAGGATTCTGTTTTTCTTTTAGATAGCTTTCTTAGTTTTCTTTTTTTTCATTTAGTTAGCTGTATAAAAATGAATGTGAGATAAAAGGCCCTAGAGACAGTCACTGTGTTTTCTAACGTTTACTAACGTTTTTGAAATTGGTCTTTCTAAGTAACAACTACCAACAAACTTCTTTTATGTTTGCACTTGGATTTGTTGAAGTGGAAGGTTTAGAGCGTCGGTTCCTGGGAGTTCTTTTGAAGGTCCTTCTTTAGAGGCAACCCCCACAAAACTAGACCAACTACTTGTCGCTAATTTGGAGACAGGTAACTATCAACTAGGAGATATATAGAAAAAAATTTCTTTTTGTGATTTTTTTTTACACTTCTTTGATCTATTTGGAAAAAAAAAACTTTTTCTCCAATTAAAACATTCTATACAGTGTAAGTAACTGACGTCTTTTCTCTTGGTGTGATGCAACAAACACTTCAAAGTCTAGGTATTCAGACCAAATTTGGATCCACGTTAGGATTGCTGGTTGTTGAACTTGAATTCTCTAAAGTAACAAGTCTTTCGATTCTACATATTAAAGAAATTAGTGTGGGGGAATAATAAATGTTATGACACGTGCTAGAAATGACTTTTGCCTCATGCAATGTGCTACCCTACAAACTCCATCTTGTATGCGAGGCTTGTTATCGTGCTTCTTTGAACAATTCGAAAAGCAATAAATAGTAATAGTCGTCTTATACAAATATTTTAGTAAATACATGACCAATATATTCAGTATATACAATACTATAAATATAGAACATTCTTTTCTTTTTATTCTACTTCTGAAGTAGTGTAATCGCGCAGTTTTGTTTGAAGGGAAGGAGATCCGATGTGTATTACATTATGTAAATAATTTTTTGTGCATTGGTTTTATTTTGTTGCTTAAATTTTTTAATACGTGTATGACATCCTCATTTATACATTTAATAAATTCCAGAAAATTGTTTTAGAGTTTTAGATTTATTATGTTGGGTGCCTTGAAAGATTTGTTATGGATTAATGAGGCCAACGAGGCTTTTGGCTTGTTGCCAACACTTTTATTGTAAAAAGCTCTCTTGAAAAGCTCAAGAGAAAACTTTTCTGTCGTCTTTTCTTTTAATTTTTTTAAAAGTCGTGTATGTTCTGAACAATTACATTTACTTTTGGGGCTCGAGAAATGGTGATTAGGGGTAAGGTCACAGAAAAAGAGGAAGAGGGAGAAAGGATTTGCAATAGGTACTGTAGCGGTTAGGTGTTAACACTTAGGTCTCGAGGGCCTCTTCCTCTCTTTTATGACACAAATGATTTAGACTATTTGTTAACACTTTTCTGACCGGCAATTTTGTACAAAAAAAAATTTTAATTGAATATAGAAATAAAGTAAAAACACTTTTACTTCATTTTTATTTCAATTAAAGCCAATAATTTTTATTACTGAACGAAATGAAATTAAACTTTTGAATCCAAATTTTAAAATCGATCTGTTTAACTGATCTGTTCCCTAGTTGTAAAGCCTCTTTAAAACCAGACCAACAACCTAATGTCTGGCCTTCAAATTCTTTTGCTGTCAGACTCCATAAAATTAATTTTTTGCCGATTTAGTGACATAGTGTCACATTCGTCAATTTCCCAATCAATACTTTTTTTTCATAATCAGATAATTTATCCGCGTGCAATTTATTGAATTTATTGTACATCGCCCTAGGTTTTATAAATTGAAATAGATAATGCGAGAATATTGACAAGTTAACTTATTACCGGTCACCAATGTGTTAATAACTGACTTACATCACTTAGACAGTTGAAATATCTATTTGGCTTCTCTTTAACGTTCACTGCTCGGTTTTCTCTCTGATTTGTAAAAATGACAGTCATCCAGTGTTTGGGTTGACCGCCCGCATTTCGATTTCTCAGTGTTAGTCTATTGGAGGAAACCAAACCCAGTAAGCAGCGAACGTTTGTAAAGAAAAAGATTTAGGGAAAGTAGGATGTTGAAAGTGTCAAGGCAAGAAGGGGAGGAGCTTTAAGATACGATAAAAAACGATCCCTCGAATCAAAAAGTACTCATTTGTAATTGTATAAAAAGGACATCATTATGTATGATATTCAATGCTTTTATTTTTCTGTATTTATTTTTATTTTGTGATATTTTTTCTCCTTTTTTTCTTTCTTTTTAATTCAACACATTTAATTATAAGAACATTTTAAATTATTTGTATTCTTTTCAATTGCGTGTGAATTTAAAAATCTTCACCTTTCATATTTTTTTATTTATATCTTTTAACACCTTTTTTGGAAATAAATAAATAAATATAGTATATCTGTATTATTTGTTTCTTTCCCTTTATTTTACAAAAATATTACGTAATGTTGTATGCACATCTAGAAACCCTAAACATAACCCCTGATTGGAAGACATAAATCGACCTCAACCTCGAACACGTGATTTCTCCGGAAAAGTGAGACTCAATGGGTGCCCTCACCTAAATAATAATACATAAGTGACAGGGGGGTCACTTGGTCAAAAACAAAACAGGTGCAAATTTATTACAGAAAAGATTAACGATTATAAACAATTAATAAATGTTGATGATTGAAGTATTATTTCATAAGTTACTTTCTTGTAGGCCTAACTTTTGCCGAATAGCGAAGTTTTCTTTATGTCTTAAATGGATTCACTCACTGTTGCAATACTCCAATCTAAATTATATTTCAAATATTACCTTTTAAGGGATTATATTTAAAGAACATTCTATTTTCATTGTTAGCATAATAAGTCGCAGACCTAGAAAAGAGTATAAAAAGGAACAGTCATTGAGAAGGACCATTCCTTCGGTGTTCGGTATTTGAATTGATATTTAGGTTATCCCTGCATCTGGACGTTTCGATACTCGGGCATTTGGAGTCTATACCTCGGTGATGGGGGTATAAAATCTGTAGCAGCCGTGACTCAATAGAAAATATAAGCTCGTCAAACTTGAAACTAAACATTCAGAATATAATGTTTTTAGTTTCAAGTTTGATTGCCGCGAAAGCTCAACTTCAATAAGATCGTCTATCTCAGTATCTTATTATTTAACCGGTATTCTTGGAACGTTTGCTCGGCTAGATTATCTGTTGCGTCTAAATTTCGGCATAACACTAAATCAGAGACTAAGTAGCTGAGGGTGATGATCAAGCTCCCTTTCTGGAATATATTTGCAGTTTTTTAACAATGTCAATAAAGGAAATGTTCGGTGAAACAGGTGCACATGATTAAACTGCACTCTGAAGCAAAGTCTTTGCACTGATTATACTAGAGCCGCAGCACAGGATTCTGCACCCCGTTCTTGCCTCGATGAACTGCAGCGCTGCGATTTCTGCATATGTTATCCCGCCGACAATGTACACTAGAATGGTTCGAGGGGTAATATCAACGGCACCGTCTACCTCATTTCCGATAAGTCTTGTTTCTGGTTTACCACTGCTGTTCCCCGGCAGTAACTTAACTAATTCGTTCAAACTCATTTCTTTCTTAATTAAGTAATTAACTAGTTGTGCGATGAGCGGAATGTAGGCTCCTCCAAAAACGTAACCGGCATCTTGTGGGTTCTTCAAACAGTAATTTTTTGACACATCGGGAAACAATTTAAGTTTTTGTACAACAGTTTGGAATGAGTTCTTCTTTGGGAAAGGCACTACCTGAACCACTTTACTTACTATTTTGCCAGAAATCTCTGCAGGAGATTGAAGAGTCAAAAACAAACCGGACTTTTCTAGATTGTAAAATGTACACAAGTGTTCATATCCGTAAGAACTAAGAAACTGATTTTTAATAGTGTTAGCCTCATCAACTGTTAATCCATTTTGGGTTAATGACAGCAAACATATTAATCTCAGAGGAAGGTACAAGTCATCAGAGACTCCCATCAGATCTTCTATTTCTGTTATTACTTCTCTTCTGCTTTCCCCATATAAAATGTTGGTCTGACATGTGTGCAACATTTCAAACTTCTGGCCCATTTCAAAACAAATCTTTTCACAAATGTTGAAGTGATTTGATAGAGCCAAACTTTCATTTCTAAGTTTCCCTAATTGACCCTCAACAAAACTTTTCATTTCCTTTATACTCATGTTTGCACCCCGATTTTTCTCACTGATAAGTTCATTTGCCTTTTGTTTAAGATACACGTTCACATCAGAAAAATGTCTGTTTTTAATTTGATTATAAATTTCATCATCACTAGTGAGTAACATGGACACAGCCAATTCCTTTTTCTCCTTGTTCTGTTGTTTTAATTCAACTGTCCCTGTTGCAACATTCATAACTTCTGACATTAAACTTGTATAAGTACCAGGCATTAACAAAACTGAGGCATAATCAATGTCTCTGTCCAACACTAACATGCAACCAATATCAGTGTCAGGTTTTTCTGGTGCACCAAATTCTTCCATCCAACAATCTAATAGATTTGAAACTGAATTTGAATATCGTCCATGAAATATACTTAATGAAGGTTTCCCAAACACATGTTGCACTGACCAAAGTGATTTGGCAATTGCTGTTAAAAAACTCTGATTGCTGTCTATGAATAGTTGTTTATATAATTTTGGAGTTTCAAATGACAAAATTTTTGAATCCAATTGAATTAGTTCCCATGAGAAAACATGAAGATCCACTGCACCCAATAAGCCTTCTTCTTCAAAGAGTGATTCAATACAAGTTAACAATTTCGGTACAAATATAACATGGTATTTTATTCCTAGATTTGCATTAATATGGGAATTGATTTGATTGCAAACCACTTTCCCCATCATTAAATCTGATCTTATGAGATACACAACAGAAGAGTTGGATTCTTGTTGTCCCATTTTGTCCAATTTGTACATTTTATCAACTCCATGGTTCCTGGAACATTACACAAAATAAATTATTTCAAACTACTTTGTTGACACTAACAAGATCAAATTGCTCTTTGAATTGATGTGAATTTCAGTTAACTTTTATGAGACTGAAATTCAATGGGCTACCCATCTCTATTTCTCAAGTGGCCCCTATGGGCCCCCAGGTGTTTTTAATATTATTCAAAGTTCTTGAAAATTAAAATTGATTTATGGGTTTCTAAACAATGTCCATTTTTACTATTACAGATATTTAAATAAATAACAATATATCAAATAATATATCCTATGTAAAATATAAATATAGATCGGTGCTTAAGATACAGAAGTTCCTGAATTAATGAGATGATAAGCTAATTTGAATTAAATTCCAAAACACTAAAATGTCAAAGAACGCACCTTAAAACAGAAGCTCCGATGAAACGATCCAAAGGCTTCATCAAAGTAGGTTCAATAATTAAATTTTTTCTTCCAGGTATATTATCAAGTATATTAGTTAATTTTTGCTGCGATATTCGAGCTAACGCATCAACCCTTTCTAGAAAGACTGATGCCATAATGGTTCTTTTGAATAAAATTATTTAGCTGAATAGAAAAGATCGAACGGACATGGCAAAAAAAATTATAAAATCAATGTCTGCCAAAGGTTTGTTAATTTTTAAATTACCAGAAACCAAATCAGTACAAAAACACACGATTCATTTCACCGCCATGTGGAATAAACTTTTAAAAGTTTGAAAACACTTCCGGCTTGCTCTAAAGACACGAAACTCATTTTGAATTAACGAGTGTGGACATTGAGAAGATTGGCGTAGGATTCATTAAATTATATTGCATTAATTGAAGCCTGTTTTTAACGCTTCGAACCTTATTTTGATTTGAATTACCTTAGTAAAACTAGAATTTTAAAAATGTTTTGGGGTAGGTATGAATTAATTAAACTTTTTTGGTGACACGTTTTCCTTTCCCAAAATTTCACGTTATAACTTTACCTGGTTTTCCTGGAAAACCGGCCTTCTTTTGCGCAAATATCTTGCTAACAGTTTGGAAACAAAGTTGAGTTAATATTTGGCCCACTAAAAATGGAGCTACTTGTTATGTAATGGAGTTTAATTATGAAAAGTCGAAAGGTTGACGGTTACCGCAGCCATGAGTGTGTCATGAAGCACATGCATTCAAAATGTACGACAAGGAATGTTTGCCGGTGAATAAGCCAACCTTGAGTTAAAATTTTTTTTCCCCAAATATCTTTGTTACTTACAAAATTATTTCTTATTTTTCTACATTATTTCAAGAATAGTATTTTTTCTTTCTCCATGGCCTGGCTTTATTGAACGATGAATTTTTCCTTCTTCATTTTAGAGTATACAGCTTATGTACTCTTTAATTTTCAAAAATACCAATTTTTACATTTAGGATATATTCTATAATTCTAACATGATGTATATATTTTTTATTTGAAGTAACTATAAACACAAATGAAATTTCCAATGCCTTTGAAATGCTTTATTAGTATTCATGGTTTTCTCACCATATGCTTTTTTATTCAGTATATGAGATTATTTTAAATGATACTCCTAAAGTTGCATTACTCAAAAAACAGTAGGTCATTTTAAGAACTTTTTATGTCACTTAGAAAATATGATTTGAGTTATTTATTAATATCATGTTAAATAGCTAATCCTTTTTGGAGGTTGTAATGCTCTTAATTAGACTTTTTCCCAAGTTTATGTGGATCAAAAAACAATGTGTAACTGAATCTTGTTATTTTTGCAACTATGAAAAAAAGTACTTCAAAGAGTTGAATGCTGTTTTCTTATTTGTTTTCTTTTATTTCTTGTTTTTCAGAGTTTGCTTTTAAATCTTTATATTAAGAAAATTGTACAATATCTTTCTTTTTCTTTCAAAGAATATATATAGTCTACATGTATCATGTGGATTACATTTCATGACCAATTTTGGGCTACGCTTCACCTAGGCATGTCTAGAATCCTGATGCCCCCCTCATGTTATTTAAATTTTGTTACACTTGTACATACAAATATTTTTATGCATGCATTAACATAAACATTCACAGACTTACTAAAAAACAATTCACTGTTAATAACTCATACTTGAATTATCCAAAGACTTTGGTATCATAAGCAAAAGGTGCAAATCTTGCCCATGATGCACCAAAATATTGCCATGCCCCACCAGTGGGGTCTGCCATTGTTTATACAAACAATCCCAAGATATTATTATTATTATTATTTGCTGTGACTCCCACTTTCAATTTAAAAAATGCTTCAGATTGTGTTATAATTTTTGGCTTTTATATACACCTGAAAGACTATAACAATAGGAAATAAATAAGTGTGTGTGTTGTAGGATTGGTTTTGGAACCTTCAAAAAAATATACACAAAAAGTTGATCAAACATTCCACATATCTCAAGCTTCACTTGATTTGAAATCTTGTGATCAAGAACCAATTCAACTCCTAGTGGAATATGAAAATTCTAATTTTGTTCTGGCAACGTTATGCAAAAAGGCAAACATTTTTCAAGTGCCATTGGATTTGATTTTTAAAACAGGGGATCAGGTTTCGTTTAGAACAATAGGAAATGGAAAAGTGCATCTCTCAGGTAAGAGTATACCTTTGTTTATAATATTAAGATAAAAAATGTTTGGCATGGTATTTTTAAAAGTGTTGCCTTGAATGATTCAGTGAAACATTTTGCCAGCTTTCCAACCCACCCTGGCTGAAAATGAACATAGTAAATCATTCCAAATTTTTTGATTATGCTTAATAACTCATAACCTAAACTTCTATTTTGAAAGACAGTGACTGTAAACATTAATTCATTTAGCTGTTATTTTGATTTAGGGTATCATGTTCTTGAAGATTTGGACAGTGTGATTATGAATGGAGAAGAAGAAAGTGATATAGATGAAATTGAAGTTTTTGAACAAACAAAGGGAAAAAGAAAAAAACCAAATCTCAAGTTGAAAGGAAACAAAAAAGCTAAGTTAACTGATGAAAATGAAAAGGAAAGTGATGATGATGATGATGATGAGGAGGAGGACATTGATGATGAAGAGGATGAAGAAAATATTTCTCTTAGTAGTAAGACTGAAAAATTTCTCGTAAAAAAAAATGCTACACTTCTTGCACATGCAGTGATTTACTTGAATAATTTGTCGTTTCTTTTCAGAAAAAGGCAAGAAAAAAAAGGGAAAGGTTGAATCATCGTTTCTAAGTATGGATGACGATGATGAAGACGATGAGGAGGATGATGACGACGACGACGACGACGACGATGATGAAGACGATGATGATGATGAAGAGGAAGATGAAGATGATTTTGAATTTGAAGAGGAAGATGATGAAGATTTTGAAGATATTGATGATATGGATGAGAGTAGGTTTTAAACGAAGATTTGAATAGTTTTTAATGTTAAATAAAACTTGTTAAAGTTGACAAATTTTTTTTAAGGTGAAAGTGAGAAATTAAAAACACCCAAACAAAAAAACAATAAAAATACAGTTAATACTCCCAATGGTATTGATTCGGTTTCAAAAGGAAAAAATAAATCGGACCAAAAACAAAACAAAAACAAAAAAGACACAAATGCAGAAGGAACTCCTAGGAAGGAGGGGAAGACGCCGAAAAGCGAAGGGAAAGCGTCAAAAAATGAAAAACATGGGAAAAACTCAGACGGAGAAAGTAGTCCTCAAAAAAAAGGTTCGGATAATAAGAAAAATGTTGAAAAAACGCCCAAGACTCCAAAGCAAGATGGTTCGCCCCAAAAAAAGGTTTTAGAAGGAGGAGTCATATCCGAAGAAATAGTAGTTGGTGACGGTCCAGTAGCAAAGCCCGGAAGAATGGTGAGTAAAACTCCTCCTTTAGTTTGGTCCATAGTGTCAGCGTGTTGTTAACTTTGAAATTAATTGGTGTTGTAGGTGCAGGTTTATTATGTAGGAACTTTGGCGTCGACCAAAAAGCAATTTGACTCAGTTCAGGGTGGACCAGGATTCAAGTTCCGACTTGGGAGAAATGAAGTTATCAAGGGATGGGATATCGGAGTAAACGGAATGAAAGTCGGCGGGAAAAGGAAGTTGACCATACCGCCGCATTTGGGTTATGGCTCGAAGGGATCTCCTCCAGTTATTCCGCCCAATTCTACTTTAGTTTTTACAGTTGAGTTGAAAGGACTAAGCTAAATTACTTTTTTTTAATTTTTTGTGAATTCCTCCAGTGATATAATTCATGTCTGTGTTACTGTGTATGTTATTGTTTCCATCTTTCAGTTTTTAATGATGTGCATTTGCCTTATTGTTACAATTGACGTGGAAACTTATTCAAATATATTTTTGATTATTAAAACTTTTTCTCTTATAATGGTTACCTTTGATTGCATTTAAAATTGATAAAGCAGCATTTGAATTTGGGATGTATTTTACAAGGTCAATGAAAAATATAATTAATTGTAATGATTAATCCAATTCAAATTAAATTTGTTGTTAATCAGAAGAAACTGAATTTTTTACTTTCTTCAGATCAATAGATTAAAATTATCATATACTCTTCAATTATTTGATGGTGGACAACAATAATAATGAAAATTTTTATTGTTTTCTATAAAAAGTCTGGTGGTGAGGGTAAATATTTGACTCATGTTGAAATTATACTCCATTGCAAAGTATTCTGAAAAACTGGAACAGTTTCTATCAGAAAGTAAAATGCTTGAACTACACTAGGCAATTTAACTATTACTATTATTACTACAACAGTCAGACACAACTGCAGATGTTATTATTTAATTTTAACCCAAAATGACCTGTTTTTGTATCTCACTTTGTTGGTATTCACCAAAATATAAAAAAGAGGGCATATTCACTTGACAATGTCGTAGTCGTTTATGGCGAATGGAAGACAGGTTCCGTTATTAAAGAGTTAAGACGTTAAAAGAAAATACTTTCACCCTGTTAAATTTTTGGTTTTCGTTTAATTTAAATCTTTTAAAAATTTTATAACTGTCATTTCTGTAATGTTCGGTTGAAAGTTCGTAATCTAAAGATGTAGTTTTTTACATTTTGACGGACATTTTCGTTACTCTCTTGTTGATTCATAAAGAATAACCACAAATTATTATCATTCGGAAGTAATACAATATGGCGTAAATTTTTTATTATTTTTTTCTTTTTTTTTTTGTTAACGAAATCGTTTGAAAATTAAAAATAATTATTTATATCTGCTAATGTGAGGTTAACCTACCGGCCGGCTGCTAAAACCATTCGTTACGTGAGTAAGTGCGTTACGAAGGTATTTTTTTTTAGGTAACAAATAACTTGATTCCTTTCCACGTTATCTAAACACGAGTGGAAATTTTTTCCAATATATCTGTCTTTCTTAGGCAGATTTCATCATAAGATTATTATAAAGGAAATTTTCAATAAAATGTGCTTGAGATCGTGGAACCATTTTTCGTACGTTGTCTGTGTTTGTTTTTTTATTTTATTTTATTTTCTTTCTTTTTCTTTTCAATTATAAAAAAATAAAAGCAGAAACTGAAAAATATTGGATTAATATGAAAGATTTTTTGGAAGTAGCAGCCGAAACTGGTAATGTTTGTCAAGTACAATGTTAAGAATTTTAAAGAACCCTCTTCACATGATTTATGGTACATGTGCAAAAACGTGTAGACGGACCGCTTTTCACTTTTCCAAATTGCCTGTTTTTACCAATGATGGATTTCAACAGAGAGTTTTTACTACACCATACATCATCAAATTTCAATCAACTTCTATAGTAAGACAAAAGTAAGATTTTTTAAAAAACTAAATAGTGGAAATTTGACAGGCTTGTGTTGGATGTATTTTTCTTCAGTTCTTTTTAAATACCAGTTTATGTAATGTCGTTGCAGATATTGGTATTTAGTTACAGTAGGAAAACGATGTTTCTCAACTGAAAAGCCTCCAAGTGCTGCTGCAAGTGATGGTTCTGGATCTGATGATGAAGATGGTAAAGGAGAGTACCCTGATGAAAAACCTCCAGGCAGTCACCATTCATTACCAGCCACTGTTGTGGTCCCAGAAGTTTGGCCATATGTCCCAATCATAGCAATCAATAGAAATCCGGTGTTTCCAAGATTTATCAAATTGGTAGAAATTACAAATCCTGTTTTAATTGACTTGATAAGAAGAAAAGTTCGTTTAAATCAACCTTATGCTGGTATTTTTTTAAAACGATCTGAAGAGTATGTTTCTTGCATCTTTGGAATTTGTCAGTTTTCCTTCAGACTAATTTGTGAGATGCAGATTAAGTTGGTATTGTTTACCTTTTAGAAATGACAAAGAAATTGTTAATTCATTGGATGATATATATAACATTGGAACATTTGCACAAATTCATGAAATGCAAGACTTGGGTGATAAATTGAGACTTGTGATTATGGCACACAGAAGAATTAAAATAATACAACAATTACCAGATGACATAGATGCAGGTAATGGAACAGTCTGAAAGAAAGCTTAATTATTTTATATTACAATCAGATTTACTTTCTGCATAGAATCATTTTTTCATATAGGAAGATTTATTATTCATATTTTTTTTATAGAAAAATTAAAGTTAATTACTGAAAATTAAAAATAAAAAAACTTTCAGGAAAAATGACTCAAAATTGTACATTAAAAGTTTATTTTCATTGCCATTTGTATTGTGAGGTAGTTAAGTGTCATGTCATCATTACCCTTGAAGCAACAGATTTATAAATTATTAGAATTCTTTGCAAAGTCAAGTTTATTTGTTAAACGTTTAGTAATGATGAGTTGTAATCTGCTAAGAGTGTTGCCATGTGTTTTGTAAGAATTTATAGGTTTGGTAATTATTATTATTTATATTTTTTGTGTTTAGAAGAATTAAATAATAGAAAAAAACGGAGAAAGAAGAGAGCAATTGAAGGTTCACCTGAAATTGTTAAAGAACCTGTTGCTGCAGTAGAAAAAGAAAAGCCTGAACCAAAGAAATACAATGTCACAGGACAACCGGTGCTCATGGTTGAGGTAGAAAACATCACTCATGAAAAATTTCGTCAAACTGAAGAAGTTAAGGTTAGAATTTTTATTTTTTTAATAAAATGCCTACTGCAGTATCACACTGTCATTAAATTATTCATATTAAACTTTTCTATATTGAGGAATGCCTCTTGTGTTGTCCACATATTTTTTATTACAAATTGCCTGCTTACACCATTTCAATATTTTTATTGCAGGCACTAACACAAGAAGTAATTAAGACTATTCGTGATATTATTAGCATGAATCCACTGTACAGAGAATCATTGCAGCAAATGTTACATCAGGGACAGAGGGTGGTAGACAATCCTGTGTATTTGTCAGATTTAGGTGCAGCATTAACTGGAGCTGAAGCTGCTGAGCTACAAGCTGTGCTTGAAGAAACTGACGTAAGTAATTACTCAAGATTTATGCAGATATTTATTTCTCTTAAAACTGTGAATTTGTTATTAGGGGTGTATGAATTTAAAAATCTTTTATTCTTCACTTTAATTTTACAAAATTCATTTACTTTTTCACTAGCAAAATATTGAAATCAATTAAACTAATGAGTAGTTTGTAACCATTGTTTATGATAGGATTTCATCCAAGTGAGTATTTAGTAATACTGAAAACTGTATATGTTACAGATTCCTAAAAGACTGATGCTTTCTTTATCTCTGCTCAAAAAAGAATTTGAGTTAAGTAAGCTTCAAGCAAAAATAGGGCGAGAGGTGGAAGAAAAAGTCAAGCAGCAGCACAGAAAATATATTCTTCATGAGCAGTTAAAAGTAATTAAGAAGGAATTGGGATTAGAAAAAGACGACAAGGACGCAATTGAAGAGAAATTTCGCGAAAGGATAAAAGATAAAAATGTTCCAAAAGCAGTTCAAGATGTCTTAGAAGAAGAACTTAACAAATTAGGATTTCTCGAGAGCCATTCTTCAGAATTTAAGTAAGTTAGCACCATTTTTGAAAATTTAGAATTTATTTAAGGTATCCTTAATTTATTCGAGACAAATAAGAATCATCACTTTCCTTTTTGCAGCGTAACGAGAAATTATCTGGATTGGCTCACGTCACTGCCTTGGGGGATAACTAGTCCGGAAAACTTGGACTTGAATAGAGCTTCTTCCATTTTGAACGAAGATCATTACGGTATGGAAGATGTGAAGAAAAGAGTTTTGGAATTTATTGCTGTAAGCCAGTTAAAGGGTAGCACCCAGGGAAAGATTTTGTGCTTTTTCGGGCCTCCAGGTGTTGGGAAAACTAGCATCGCTCGATCTATAGCCAGGGCTTTAAATCGTGAGGTAATTTTTTCTTTTTGCCTCAATGTAATTTTTAGGGTATCTACTACTTTGTAATTATTTTTTGTCCATTTATCAACATCAGCACTCTAGAAACTGAACTCTCACTGACCAAAGTGAGCCTAAAACTCCTATGGAGCACATCATTCTCAAGTCTAATCATTGTGTTATAATATGTAATTTCGAATTTCTTTAAATATAAATCACCTATTTGATTATTTGATATTTAAAATCTGCTTCAACAGGCTGCTTGAGCTAGACAGGGGGACTGTAGAGGGCATGAAACGTAACTGGGTCTCTGAAGTTAAAAAGATGGCCAGTGCTTTCCACTTTAACCTAGACTGGCTCCAATCGGCCAATTCAATTAAGTCCATACTTTCTACATTCACACAGAGATATGCACAAGAACAGCAACTCTCAGAGAGAATACACTCCTCTACGCATTGTCCTTTGTACAGATACTTCGACTGGGAGAACCAGCCGCAATATCTTAAGTACAACGTCAGAATTGGCCTCCTTAGGACATTCAGTCAACTGAGAGTCAGTGGAGCGGAAAGGGTGAAACTCACGGCAAACCACTGCCTTTACAAATAGGACACCACAAGAATCTGCGAAGTGTGTAATCTCCATGTGCAAGAGACTGCAGCACACTTCCTCTTCCAGTGTCCCGCTTACGCCCCCTTGCGAGCATCACACCTCCAAGCTTACATGGAGGAAGGAGCCACGCCACTGCACAATTTTTTCTCACTTCTCGAAGGAAACTCTGACCCAGAAAAAATCAAAAAAGTCCATTTATTTGTGGCGCAAGCACTCAAAATTAAGAGCTTTATGTTGGATGAGATATCTTCCAATCTCTTCGACTTTTACCCTCGCATATTATTTATTTTTTCGAAAAGCTGTTGAATATTATTTATTTAATTATTGTATTTTTTATGTATTGTCCTCCTAACACCCTACGAGTAAGATAGGGGTAAACTTTAATAATAATAATAATAATAATAATTAATAGTTAACATGATGAATAATCAAATCACCAGTTACGTTTTCATTATAGCTGTCTCCAAGTGAAATTAATATTGTTTGTTTAGTACTTTAGATTCAGTGTCGGAGGAATGACAGACGTCGCAGAAATAAAAGGCCACAGAAGAACGTACGTGGGAGCAATGCCAGGGAAGGTAATTCAGTGCCTTAAAAAAACAAAAACCGAAAATCCTTTAATTCTCATCGATGAAGTCGATAAGATAGGAAAGTAAGTTAATTAAATTACGAGGGTATTTTGTTTTGTATTAACAGAAATTCTGTCAAGCCTTTAACACATAAGAGAAATCATACAGAGATTTTTAATTTTAGGGGTTATCAGGGCGATCCCTCATCCGCACTTTTGGAAATGTTGGATCCAGAGCAAAATTCGAATTTTCTAGATCATTACCTCGATGTTCCCGTTGATTTGTCTAAAGTTTTATTTATATGTACGGCAAATGTGGTCGAAACAATACCTGAACCATTGAGGGACAGAATGGAAATGATTGACGTGTCAGGATATGTGGCTGAAGAAAAACTGGCGATTGCAAAGCAGTACTTGGTGCCACAAGCCATGAAGGATGCAGGTTTAAAAAGTGACCAGGTAAATTCATTTTTTATTGGATGTGTGAGAACTGATTTACAAGACAAATTTACTTCGTTGAGATGCCTAAAGGATGCCAAAATGTTTTCAATTTTCTTTTTAGCTCAATATTCACGACGATTCTTTGACCACTTTAATTAAATCCTACTGCAGAGAAAGCGGAGTTCGAAACCTTCAAAAACACATTGAAAAAGTAGTTCGAAAGGTAGCGTACAAAGTTGTTCAACAGGAAGCAAAGCTCATCGAGGTTATACCTGACAATTTAAGCGAGTTCGTTGGAAAACCGGTGTTCACACACGATCGAATGTACGAAACTACTCCTCCTGGGGTCGTTATGGGTCTAGCATGGACTGCAATGGGTTCGTTAATTTGTCTACCTTCATTTGGGCCTTTTTTCTTGGGAATTCCTTGAGGAATAATTCTTCGAAATTCCAACTTTCAGGAGGATCCACCCTCTTTATAGAAACCGAAACAAGACGCCCCGCCGATGAAAAAAGTGGGGAAGGAACTTTAGAATTAACGGGCCATCTTGGTGAAGTAATGAAAGAATCTGCTAGAATAGCTCTAACTGTGGCTAGAAATTACATGAGAGAAATTGATCCACAAAATAACTTTTTATTTACCAGTCATTTACATTTACATGTCCCAGAGGTGAATATTTTTCGGATTAATATCTGTATTATCAAATTTTGATTGAGACAAACAACATTATTATGACCTTTGTGTAATTTTTTAACTGTTGTAGGGAGCTACACCAAAGGATGGTCCTAGCGCGGGTTGTACCATTGTAACAGCTCTTCTTTCTTTAGCCAAAGGTTTACCAATTCGACAAGACGTTGCAATGACAGGGGAAGTTTCTTTAAAGGGAAAAATTTTACCAGTCGGAGGAATTAAAGAAAAAACCATAGCGGTAGGTAACCGAGTGACAATTTTCAATTTTCTATCTACCAAAAAAATTTGGGTTGGGAATTCTTACAAAAAATTATTTTAATTTTTAGGCGAAAAGAGTTGGAGTGAATTGCATCATATTGCCAGACGAAAATAAGAAGGATTACAATGATCTTCCTAAATATATAACAGATGGTTTAGAGGTTCACTTCGTTGTTAATTACGATGATATTTATAAAATCGTGTTTCCAAATAGCTAATAATATTGGACTTGAATTGTGGGTGTTTATTTGTGTATTTCTTCAAAGTGTAAGTGGCTTTTGTTAGGATTTTCTTCTTTTTTTTTAATATAAAGAATTTTTTTATGAAAAAATTGTCGTTTGTTGGATTTGAACCGCATAAAGGGCGAAATTAATTTATTTCTTTAAATGTCTGTTTAGAGTTTCCGAAAAATTCAGTCCTTTCTTGATTCAGAATCTAACTTGCAGTTACTAAAAATTTTCAAGTTAATGCGATATTGTTAATTCAAATATCGTATGGGCAGATTTATCGTTTACTTTTAGTTAGATTGTTACGATAGTAGGGAAATTATGGGCAATTTTCTAAAATCAGATTCTAATGCATAATTTTCTTTATTAGAAAATGAATATTTTTTAAAGATGTCGTTAACTTTAAGCTTGTTATTTTGTTGCTTTGGCAACACTGATTTAATGACCTCAAAAGTTGTTGCGTTGGTCGTCTGAAATCCGTTAAAATGGCGTTTGATTATCATGACACGGACTCGCTACAAGTGAACTGAAAAAGGTTATTTCAAGTGTTTTATTTGTCATTAACTTTTGACGTTTTTTAAACGTCCTTTTATTGTGATTGAATCGATTTGAAAAACATTAAGTATATTTCTCGCGCTCATTTTGTATGTATATTACTTATAATTTCATGTGGATCAACTGATCTAGTCATTGCTTTATTTTAAGTCTGACTCAAGTGATCAAGGTTTAAGAATACTTCATTGACAACATGGAAGTGAAAGGTAATTCGTTATTATTATTATTATTTTATTTAACGCAATGCAGTTACACTGACTTCCGAAGGTGTCGTTTGATGTTGTCACCTAAAACTAAACTCTGACAAAAAAAAATGATTTCACAATTGCTGTAAATAAGTAAGATTGTAACGTCCTTCTATTATTTTTGCGTCAATTTTAAAAGAAAGTATTCATTCTTTCAGTTAGATACATGATTGAGTTATTAAACCGTTCTTTCTTTTATTTCATTTGGCCACATCACAATCAGTTTATTTTGGGTGACTCTGTATACAAAATATAGATTTAAATCCATATTGATTCAAAAAAACGCAATGATAACATTAACAAAAAATCTTTCAATCATGACAACAGAAAATTTATTGATGAGTAGATAGATGTTTTGAATGTCAAAAACTTTTTTGTCAAATCTTATTTGATATTTTATTAAATTTATTAACCAATATAATCATTACAGTTGTATCTTATTATGAAGTTTGTTTTTCAGTGGGAATTACCCTGTTTTATATTTACATTCATAAATCCATATATAATCTCATTTCAGATAAAGTAAAAGAGTAAATTTATTATACTATTTTAAGTGTGGATTCTGTGGTTTACTAGTTAAAGAGCCCAAATATAGAAGTCATGGTATCTTCTTTTATATCCTGTTATATCTAGGGGTGAAAAATAGGATTAAAACATTTTTTTTTTATTGCCAGGAACACACTTCAGGCCATATATTATACATCTTGCTTTACAACCAATATACGCAACAATGATATTACTCTTGCAGTTCAACCAATAATGATAGTTTTTTATTTGATTTTTGCAAATTTTATTACCAATATGGAAAACCTTGCTGTATTATGATTTAAAAAATGAAATATTTATAACAAAACCTCTTTATTTTGAAAAAATTTTTGTGTATAGCTTGAGTTTGAAAGTGGGAAGAAAAGGGTTGAAAGTATTGTGTTGGAATCAAATGAAAGTTAGTAACAAAAAGTTTAGAAGTCAATTTAGCAATTTAAATGTTTTACCCACAAATTTAATCTTAGAGATAATTGTTTTAAACCTGTCATTTCCAACATGTGGTGAGGTCCCATCAGTGGGGCACAGCAATATTTTGGTGGGTCATAGGCAGGCTGTGCACCCTTTGGATGACTATACCAAAGACTTGAGGGGTACTTTGAGTATGGCTCTTTCATGGATGACTTATTCTTTGGAAGCTTGTGTAGATACTAAATCAATGACCTTTTAGGCTTCCTTTGGGTGAATAACTGAAAAGTAACTGATGTGAAAAACTGATAAACAGAAAAGTAAAGGTACTGATAGTCAATCGAGAAAACTTTATTCAACTTACTGCTTTTTAAGCTGTTACAGTTTGAAGTATTCAGTATCCCTTTCATTAGGGAAAAAAATTTCTTTAATTAGATTAGTGTTATTTCATTTTTGAACAGAATACCTAACAAATTCTAGATGGTTGTCAAAGATTTTGATATGCATTCTGTGTGATATGTATTCTAATTATGATTCTGGACCAAATATTCTAGGCCTAGTGTAATGGTTAACGCCCCTGACTTGGACCTTATGGTCGTGAGTTCAGATCCTCGTCCCGTATCCTGTTGTACCCGAAAAAGGGTGGAAAACGGGATTTAAAAAACTTGAAAATTAAATCGAATTGAAATTGATTCTGGACCAAATTTTCATGTTGTGAAACGTGACGCTTTTTATTATCTAAATAATCTATAAGTAAAAAGTTATTAAAAAATCTTTAAGTAGTTTTTTTATCAAGAATGTTTTTCCTTTTTGTCTTAATTTTTTAATTTGTTAGACTTGAAATTAATTGGTGAAAGGTCAAAGGAGAAAGCAGATGTATTTTATTACAAAATTCTCATAATTGGTTCTTGTTAGAGGGTGAGAAAGGAAATTGCAGAAATTTGTGGTACCACTCGTTGAACATTACGAGGTCAGAAGGCCGTAATAAAATAATTATTTTTACACTTGAGTAAGTTGTCGCTCATTTGCTCAAGCTTTTATAAATTATGAGAAATATTTTATTTTGTAAATTTCGTGACATTCACCCTGTAGTATTCATCAAATTACATAAACTTTACAAAAGTAAGAGAGAGGCAATGTTGGATTAAGTTTTTCAATATTGAAGATTCCCCTGATGCCACAGTTCAAAATTCCCAATTCTTAAACTAAGACAACTGAGGGACTCACTCGTCATCGGCTATTGTGCCCCCCCAAAAAAAGACTAATCATCGGAAAATTCCTTGTTCTCAAATAATGACTCAGTTCTAGAGAACATATCGTACCATGTTTTTACATTCATTGTGTCATGACTGCCTAAATTTAGAGGTTGACATCGATGTCACATCCTCTTATTATTTCTTCTGTTCTATTTTTGCACCCGGAAGGACAATTTATCTTGTGGAGAAAATAAAAAGAATCTCGGCATGATGCCAGGTAGTTTTTTTCTATATAAAATACTGAACGATAGATGGAGGTCATTAAAAATTCCCCTAAAACAATCACAGAATTCAACGTTTGATACTGATCTCAAGGTTTTTCTCCATTTTTCCTTTGGTTAAACGAAGACAATGTTTATATAGAAACTTTTAATTTATAAAATCTATCTAATTTATGTTAAATTCTGGATATGAGGATTCCCCGTAAGTTGCTTTGCTAATAAACAGTTTGTCACAGATAACTTCGATAATTAAAAATTTCATTATTGTACAAGTCTGCGACGTCATGAATCTGTTGGGGGGGATTGAAAACGGTGGGCCGAGGGCCCAGGGCGGAGAATAATTTCACGACAAACCTTTAATTTAGCTTTAAATGATATTTTCACGGCTTTCGCTTCAAGAAAAATGATTGGAGAGAGAGAGAGAGAGAGAGAGAGGGCTTTTGGGCTTTTTATTCACTCCTTTTACCTTTGTTTATTTTTGAAATTTGACTACACAGAGAAGGTGAATCCCATTAAGACGCCGAATCCAGTTCGTTAAGTAACTAAGGTAAGGGCGAACATGGTTTTGACTCCATTGACGTCGAGTTATCGCAAGTTATCGACATCCAAACAGTGTTGGGTGAGTCACTTATCGCCTTTATCTTTTAAGCGCTTTCTGTTAGATGAAAACGAAAAGTCGCGAAGCAAAATGAAACTTGATGATAAATTTTAAAATTCTTTGTAAAACATTAAATATTTTAAGCGGGAACGGTGCCCTTTTGATACCATAAGATGTTGATACACTGACTCTGGTTAGTAAAGCTATAAATAGTTTTCAGAAAATATTTATTTTTGAAGTTTTGGAAGACGAGACTCACCACGACATGTCTCATCCTCATTCTGTTAATGTCTTAATAACATCTTTGTTTAATTAGCACAAGGTTGATATTTTCATTAACAAGAACAATTGTGAGCATTAAGAAAACGTTAACGAAGTCGTGAAATTTCGAAAATGAAACTTTGAACTAGACATGGAAAGAATCACCTTTCTAGATGTCAGTAGCCAAAGCCAAGATATTGAGAATAATTACGATGACTTCATTATTCATGTCTATCAATCTCTGAATGATATCATTACTATTGATGACCGTGATGTTAATGATAATGGAACGGTATCCTCATTTGGTGCACTCGCGTCATATAAAAATGCATATCTGGCGGAAGAGGACCATATTGGAATATTACTGATCAAAATATTTATTTACTCGGCTTAAACCATAGATAATGAGCTATGACACACTCTGCTACTTAAAAAATATTCTTTACCATTCAACATGTCCATTTATTTGTCGGGTTCTTCCCTTCTTTCAAATGACTGTTAATGGAAAATTTAAGCTGATCTTAGAGTCACTGTCGTCGCTGAATAATGTCTTGTATTGTTTTGTTAAGAGCAAATAGTTTTGACGCCTAAAGGGAAAACTCCAAATTCTACGACCTTGTGGGTAGAACGAAAAGTAGTCGAAAGTGTTCCACCTAAGGAGAATGTTTATGTGGGAGGAGGCGATCATTATGGTATTGTAGTGAACAAGGAAACAGTCGAAGGTGAGAACTAATGAAAATATTTTGGTCATGTTTCGACTAAATGGAAGACGAACTGTTTTGTTTTCTCGGAGTCACTCCATGTCTCACATTCATTTTCAGGTGAAAAAATCAAAGTTCCACCACCACAACTTTCCTTAGAATTTCGCGTTTATCTCGTCAACTCTCAAACGGGGATGCACACTCAAGAAATGAGAACTTTAAGGTTTTGGTTTAGACATGTTCTCGAAACGGAAGCGGAACAAGCGACCATAGCTCAAGAATTTTTCAGAGAGTTGATAAATCCGAAGGACTTTCCACGAGACTATGTTGGTTTCATAAAGAAAATCATGAAACATCTTCAGCATGGTTTCCAAGGGATCGTAAGAATCGAATTGGTTTTGTGTCAACTTGAAGCTTCGGAACTTCCAGAGCGACCACGTAAGTCCGTTCTCATACAGATATAAATTTTAGGGGATTAAGAACAAGATGTTTTAATAGTAAATCCTTTGACAAAAGTTTTTGTCACGTAAACCCTCACAGGGGATTTTACGTATCAAAAGCGCCATAAAACTTATGACTGAAGCACTTAAGATAGTAAATAAAGTCAGAACTTTTTATTGGAATTCATGATTTGTTTTATTAGCATCCACTGATGAATCCATCTCCGGAAAAGGTGTTGAACTGACTGGAGAAAAGGTTGTGGAAATAATGGAGTTTCATTATCCCAATCCTATTACCATTCACGATCTCACTGGGTAAATGTTTAATCAGTTTCACATGTATTTATGGTACCAATACATGATATTTGTACCTAAAATTTTTATTTATATTTTCAAGAGAGTACGACTGGGATGAAGAGGAAGTTCGGAACGTGTTGAACCAACTACAGAACAAAGGAATAATTAAAATGATGGAACACGGTGGTTACACGAGAGTCACACAGAATGATTCGGATCTCAAAGTAAGAAAAATACATCTTTATATATACATCTTTTGCGGTTAATGTGATAAATTGCCGAATATATTATATGGGATAGATGATTTATAACTTTTAACCTAACCTTGGACTCAACCTTACCCTACGACTCCAGTTGGTTGCCCTTAGTTGTGCCATAAATCCGAATTGTTTTGTTAGTAAATTCTAAAAATCAGTCCCCTCAATGTCCTTCATGTCGTATTTTGTTACTGCGGGAAATATTAATCAAGTCAATAAAAAGATACTTTGTTTTATAGATAGTGAAACAAATGCCGAAAATGGTGAGAGCTCATCAACCAACAATAGCAATTATCACTGCACAGTTCACAGAGAAGTTAGCCGTCGATTCAATGATGAGCAACAAAGAGACTTTCGTGAGGTATACCACTGTAGGTATGTTGTAGGTCTTTTTACCATTCGTAAAACCGTGAAAATGGAATTTTGGTAGAGTCATTAAAATCCAGTTAGTTTAACACTAGAACAACAAAAAAACGTTCAGATTAGTCAGTTTCAAAAAAAATATTTGTTGTTTGATTTAGATAAACGATGGAGATGTTGATTTTTAATTTTGTTTTTGAATTTGGTTGAAACAAAACTGCGGCTTTGTTCAGAGTAGGTCAAGGGGATGTTTGGTAAAAATAATGGTACACAGATTTTCCTTCATGTTATTCATTTGACAACAATACTCAGCCCTCAGCATAGCTTTTCACGTAAAAATTATTAAAATCTGAGTGTTTAGAACAATTTTACTCAGTAATGAAGAATGCACGTGCATTTTTCTTGTGTTCTTTCCTGTGAAAAAACCCGTAGTTAGTCTGACTTTTTTTACGCGCCTTGTAATTAAACCTTAAAATAGGTAAATGTTTTCTTCGCTATACATGACGTCCGTGAAATTTGAATAACATTATCTTCAAGAGAAAGGTAAAGGCGATAGCAACTTTTAAGATGGGGTCGCTTGAAGATGAGAATAATTTCGGGGTTGATTAACACGTTCACGACTGCACCCAAATTAATTTGTTGCTCGTGGAAACCGCTAAATTTTTATAGATCACGTACCTTTTTATTTGTCTTATTTTTTCGGCTTATTGTTACAATTAGACTTAGGTTTTTAGTTTATTTCCGTTTTCTACCAAAAAGGGTTTCTTAGTAAATCTTTATTTCCAAACACGAACCTGGAGAAATAAAAAGTCACATTAAAAATCGTGTCAAAGACTAACTTCATTAATAGTAAATAGTAACGGAAGTTACTTGATTCAACCAAGAACATAAGTCATAAACTTTATTTTATTTTCTTTTGACTATCGCACCTACGACCTTTTAATAATGTTCTTTGGTTTTGGTTTAATAATAAGTTTTAACCTCCTTCAGGTTCTGATAACGAAGGCACGAGAACGCGTTTTGGTAAGAAATAAATGAACTACTCCCTGTTATTTTGTCTTTTGTTTTGTTTTTCGCGTTTGTAACTAGTGCTTAACAAACAAACAAGCTTTTTATGCAAAGCTTAAAATGGATTTCGCTTGTTCAGTTGTCTACTAACGCTGTCGCCGATTTGAGTTGTGGTGTTTTGTTTGCATTTCTAGGGAGAATATTTAAATGTGCATTTAGCTTGTGACAGTTTCTTGCTTTGGGGGCATTTTTTTACCGTGATGGTGTTGTAGACCGCTACTACAGGCTTGGGGCTGATCGAGAAGAAAAAATTTGTTAGTAATGTTAATCTTTTGGATATTGCGGCACTGAAGTAAAATTTATCAAGTGTTTTGGAGCTGAGACCGAACCTTCTTCCATTGAGAATGTCGTTGCCTCTGAAAGAAGCTAAGACGAAACGTCTAGCCATGGTAGTAGTTCGTTTTCCTGTCCAACCAAAAACCTGACTTTAATGGCATACTGCCAAAAGACTCACATTACTGACATTAATGGTAGCAGCCGCGAAAATCTCAAAAATCACCAAAAAAAATTGTAATTTTCCTAAGCTTTTTTCATTTCTTTCTGCTGAAAGCCCCGGTCGAGAATCTTATAATTTTAGTGATGGTTGCATGGTTTCAAGAGTATCATCGCAATGGGAACGGTCAATTGGAAAGGAAGTCGTGTCATCAGCAGTAACAGGGTATTTATCCAATTATGGTCGTTACTAAACAGTCTGACGACGTTCTATACGCCTACGATTCAAGAGACTTTTCTAAATTTAGATTTATATTTGAGTTAGATATATGTGTATTTGCTTAAATTAAATTTAAATTCGATTCTCTTGGTGTTGGTTATGGTTTATTACATCTCTCAGTTGCAACTTGGACTCATTTCATAGTAATAATGCTTTGTACTAAGTTCTTGTCAGCGCTCTTATAACCTTTGGTTATAGTTCTAAAAGTGAATTCTGGGTTCAAAAGTGCCCATACAAGATAGGAGCCCTAGCACAAACATTTTTTTGTTCTTGGTTTCGTAATGAATATTTTTCCCAAATTTCTGCTTAAATCTGAGTTTAATTTTGCTTTTTTCTCTGAAGGAGAATCCAATGTTTACACCCTTGGAACGATTGGCGAACACAGAGTCGTTTGCACCAAGTTACCTTCATTGGGTCATACTAGAGAAGCAGTGACAGCAGCTGGAAATACGACGACAAGGCTTTTGGGGACTTTTCAGAACGTAGAACACGTGCTGTTGGTAGGAGTAGCAGGCGGAGTGCCTCATTTCACTGATTATAACAGGCACATCAGGTTGGGTGATGTGATTATTTCTCACGCCTCTCCAAAATCCGAGTAAGTTGAGTTTTTTTTAAAAATGTGTCTGCTTGGCTTCAAGTAAATTCTTGACACTTAGTGTCCATTCAATTCTCATAGTCTGCCTCAACTAGCCTCAAGACTGGAACATTCACTGTGATTTCAGATCTATATATGTATATTGCGAGGGAGCAACGGAAACAGGTCCAGATGTGTTCGAGTTCGAAACGAAGGAGTTCCGTCCTAAAAATTCTATATTGCAGAATATAGCTGCCCAAATCAAAGTACAGGTAAGCATCTGACAATGTAATAATGAAGATAAACCTACTATTAGGTGTCGACTGTCACAACACCGATCATCTACCCAATGGTAGTGTCAGAAGGCACAAAAGCACTGGAACGCGACACTGCGATTGAAGGGAGCAGTCGTTCCAGACAAGCGGAACTCAAGAGTTAAATACGTCTTTAAGGTGTCAAACGACGAATTCACTGTCTGAAAGTCTTGTAGTCTGCTTTCGTCATGCTTTTACAGTGCTAAAAAAAATCGGACAGAATTGGCATAAAGATTTTATTTACCTTGACTTTGACTCAACAATATGGCATGTATAACTAAATAGTATAAAACAAATATAATAATAAATTATTAATGACGGTAGTCAGCAGTGAACAACGTGGATCATGTGTGGAAATCCTTGGAGGAAGGACTAAGTTGTTTGGAACTGGAAACTGAACACGATTTTAAAAGGCCGCCTCCTGACTCGGACAAACTGTACATGGCGATTGGAGAAAGAGATTTGATTGAGGTCACTCATCCAGTATCTCAAGATAGTGACTCGAAGAGGTTAGTCTTTGCTACAGAGTATTAATACCTGGACAACTCTGACTAATAAAGTACTTAAAATAATTAGCATTTTCGCTAAAATTACAGGCAGGAAGGTCGTCCGAGGTTGCATTTGGGCGTTATAGGTGCTGGCCGAGAAATCGCCAGATCTGATCATTTTCGCCAGAAATTTTCGCAGCAGTATCACATATCCGCGTATGTATCCGAATTCGATCCTGTCATTGAAAGCATCATAGGAAACTGTAGGTGAGTTGATCGTTAGGATCATACTGTATATTGTAGCACATAAAAATGGAGATTAGATTCAAGTAATTTATGTTTTCATCTTTTACACAGGGATAGCTTTGCATTTGTTCGCGGTATCTGCGACTATAAGGATGGAACAAAGAAAACAGAATGGCAAGCCTATGCCGCCCTAGCAGCCGCCTCTGTAACCAAAGCCATCATTCTCGCACTCGATCCACTTTACTCTTAGTCGATTTATCACCCGTTGATCTACAGATTTAACTTGGGATTTTGATTTTGCTATTCCAGCTGTGGAAATGATAGTGTCTTTCAATTGTAAAGAGCTTTATTAGTACAATCGTTCCCCCTTATCCTCCTCACCCCTAATATTGCGTAAAAGTCTATCAGTGCACATCAGTTTTGTTTTGGAAACAGTGTCAATTCGAATAGCTTTGTTAGTATATAATCATAATAATTTGATCAGTAGAATGAAAAACCTCAACTTACATGGTCATTTAGTTTGTAATGGATGTACAGGGCACAGCGATAAAGACTTTAAAGTTTCATATTTGCCTTAATAGGATATAAACTATTGTAACTGTTAGAAAATAAATTGACTAAAACCATAAACAAATTACATTCACAAAACGATATTAACCAAAAACATATTCAAAACAATAATCAAGCTTACAGGCACAACTACATCAGCAACATATTCACATGCTCTGTAGAAGACGGGTCATATTCTAACAGAAAAGAGTATCGATTACGATAATTAGGTAAAACGACCGACGATTTTAGATTTGAGTCTAACTAATCTCATTTATACTGGGTGAACCATTTTAATCTCCCCAATCGAATTTCTCGGAAACTAGGGCAGTTAGCAAAACATTTTTTTGACAAACTTCTCGCTTTGATTGTTTTGGCAAGGGCTTTTTTGCCGAAGGCGTGTTCTGTTCCAAGGATTAGTTTATTGCTCTCTGATCATTATAGTTGAGTTTTCATTAATATAGTTAATATTCTGTTTGGAGGTTTCACTAACTCACTCACCCAAGTCACCTTTTGGCAGGTAGACCAGGTTAGTTTTAAGGAATAAACCGTAAGAAGTGGAGTAGTTTGTGTATATCAATCGAACTTTTAATTGATCGAAAAAATGGCGAGGGAATATCAATGTGCTTTTCATCTTTTATCTTACCAACTGACTCAATAGATTTTCGAGAGGCCATCTTACACAACCCGCCCCTCACTTTATATTCTTTCTTTTCAGTTTCACAGAAGGCTCGTTGTGTTCAAATGTTAGAAAGTTATCGGCTCATGCCATTATTGTGGCCGCTCAAGTGTGACTCAGTATCGCTGAATTGTTTCTTGTTTGAGAGTTGCTTCCGGTTGTCTGAAGCTTTGAGAATAAAATAAATATATTATTCTTAATTATAAAAAGGGGTTGAGGGTGGGATTCAAGAGGAAGAGGGTGGCAGGATGACCGACATATCGTCGCTTCCTGATGTTTGTACATATTTTTTAAAATGAATTTGAGTGACAATTTATTTTTTTACATTTGCTTAATCATTTTGTATTGGGTTTTAAGTTTTGGTGTTTTAGATTTAAGTATAACAGTGTCTCGATTTACGCTACGATCTTCTTTATTGCTCATTCTTTAACATTTACCTGTGTTTCGAGCTTTTTGATTTGCACTGGAATCCAAATTAGATGGAACTCTTCATTGTGAGTCTAAAGCGTCGAATTTTTTGAAAATTTCGTTTTTCTGAGCCAAGGAAATCGCGTAAATCGAGGTCCCCGTGATTTTTGTTCCTTTTTTATTAAATTAAATTTATCAAGTTTAGTTATTTATGGTTATGAAGCGTGTGTAGGAAATTTTATAACGAATCTGAATTGTTTCTGTTCCACTAGAAGTTAAGTCTGCAAATATACAGTGTATCACTTTCGAGACCTGCCCACCTGTTAATAATGGATATAAATTCCGTGTTGGGGGTTGATATATTTTCAAAAATCTTTCTCATATCGACTGAATGATATTTGAAAAGCATAACGATGGATGGAAAGGAGGGAATAAGTCGAACCGTAGGGCTATATTGAAACCTGACGGCGAACATTCCACTGTCATCTTCAAATAGAGATGACCTGGCTAAATCGTATACATTTTGACTATCCCTCGACAGCCTACTCCTTTGTTAATTGTTACCTTCTGAAGACATGAAGATATCGTTAATTTAAGAAATGGTCTGGTGCGAACCTTTTACATACTCTAGCTTCAGAACAGTTTATTTACCCAGTGACCAGTGTAAACAATGAGTCTGGCTTTTGCAATTTAGAATATTAGTGTAAATAGTTGGCGAGGAGTGTAGAATAAATTAAAAATGATTACCAGCTCGACTTTTAAAAGTAGATTTTGATCTCGTAAATAATAAATTGTGTAATTTTTCCTTGAGCGATGTTGAGTGACCTTAACCTTCCATAACTTGTTACTTCCATTAGAAATCGACCAAAATCTACTTCAGGCCATATTATTTTATTCTCTCGTTTTCAGTAAATTGTTGGTTGTTTTCTAAGTTTACTGTGGTCATCGGCACCCTGTTTTCTGCTCTTGTGCCGGTGTAGTCAGCCGTCAGTGTGCCGTGGCTAAAATTAACAACTATGAGTAAATCATTAATTTTTTATTAGGAAGTTAAATATTTGTTTTGTATTAATATTTATTACTTTTCTCACACAAAGAGCATGTTTTTGATTTTGTGATTGTTTCAAATTTAATATAATAGACATTTTTGTTAAATTATTAATATAATAATATAAAAATGGTCTTTTTTATCTAATCTTAACTTATTTATTGTTCTCCTAAGACTTGGCATCTTGTGCATTTTATAGGCATTTTTGATGGATAATGTCTCACCTTTACATATAATTTATGTACATTTCTCTGTGTAGCTGGTGAGCAGTCAGAAGACTCACTGGTCTGGCCTAACTTTCTGATATCCTCAGTTCTCTGTCGTCTTTGACTGTTCCGTTTTGTTTGTCTGAGTTCTTGGTTTGCCTCTGACGTTCTTTTTTCATTCTGGAACTCGCCGACCGAAGTTTTGGAAGTCCTGTTACTTCCTCGGCGATTCTACAGCTCCGTCTATGATATTATCTGTGTTTTGGTTCTGGAAAGTTTCGTGGAAAGTCGTGTTTTGTCAGTATCATGTGACATGTTGGACTTCGAGGCTATGTTTCATCCATCTTTTAGATCTCGATAAAACGGGAGGTTGAATGGCTGTCAGGATTTATGAGTCCCATCGGCGTTTTCAAGCTGCAAGATCGTCTCTTTTGTAAGTTTCTTGATCTTTACGGTTCCTGTGACTTCTTTTTTGGCTCTTTTGCATACTCTGGTGAAAATGGTAAGTGTTGGAGTTCCTGCGAGGATCATAGCAGCTGCTGATATTGTTTTGTACACTCTGAAAACTCGTGTCCCATTCGTCTTTGTAGGAATAAGATTTTCCGTTATAATTTCTTACGTTCTCCACAGTCTACACTCAGATGGGATGTCCAGACGTCAACACCATGCCATACAGTAACCGAACTCTGATATTGGTCCTTCTGCTTGGTAGTGGCTGAGTTGTAGCTGGCTTGTCCTGTCTACTTTTGCGATGACGTAAAGTGCTCCATTTATTGTCAATTGGGAGTCCACGGAATTTCATACTCTGTTGGATTTTACTTATACTGACAGATCTGTAGAATAAAGCAATCGAACTAAATTCCGATGAAAAAAGTGCCGTGATCGAAGAACCTTATAGGTTTCAAATCACGTTTTGAAAAATCAGGAAAACAAGGATTATAGAATTGGGATAATAATAAACCAAAAGCACAGTCTAAATATTCAAACTTTATTAATATAATCTATCGCACAGCAAAACAGTTTTTAAAATTGAAAATCCTGAGTTAAGCTAACTGAATCAATAAAGAAAACTATTTTGTTATGTAATCACTAAAAATTTAACCCCCTGACTCCCCTCAGTTTTTTTCATTTTTTCACTCGAAAGGGATTAACTAATCCGGATAATGCAAATCCACTAAATTAGATTAGGAAAAGTTATGCGAACGTCTGCATCGATCACGATAATAAAACTGGACGTTAAAATCATTGAATTAAAAGCAAAAGGTACAAAAGCAGAGAAATGGATAGAACAAGTTTCTTTTAAATAAAGGCATTTTGGCATTTCTTTTAAATAAAGGCTATTTGAAATAAAGGCATTGCTAAAGAAACTGTAACGCTAATTTGAAATCTGTCTCCGTGCAACTCCAAATCTGCGGTAGACGTTGGCCTATTTCAAATTATAGGTGATGGCAGGGGAGAAAACCGAAGAGGTTGCTGGGGGTGTGTTAGATCAAGCAGATGGTTGGAGAGAAACGAGGCTTTGTAGTGAAATTGGCAATTTTTCTAATTTTCCTACTGTTATTGAGTGATTGAGTGAGCGATGGTCCTTGTAAATGAGCTGATTTGTAATTGTTTGCTGTACGATATTGAAAAGGGAATTTGTCTAACGAACAGGGACACTAATGTGAGAGGTTGTAAGGGAAGTGAAATTGAATAAATAGAATTGATGAGCGTCTGCTCCTTCAGGTTTATTTATTTACTCCGAACAGATCTCCTCTCCTGTAGCTGTTTGCCAACTGAAATTACAAAAGAAAAGAAAATTAGAAAAGTTTGTGGAGAGAACGACCAAAATGTGACGGTAGACATTTCGCCGCAAGCTCCTCAAAATTGAAGCTCTTTATTACTTTTGAATAAGGAGATAACTTCAGCAAAGCCTCAGGCTCGAATTGAAGAGCTTTTTATTAGTTAAAGGAGTGGGAAGGAGCTGGGGAACAAAAAAAAGTAGTTAAAAGGGACTGGAAGCTCGACTTTCACGGGATTTCGCATTTTCAAATCCACACTTTTCTGATAGTCACTTACCCATTTCCTAAAAAATGGCGACAGTTTGACGAAATTCACCGGCTCTTGGTAACGAGAGGGTAGACCAAAGTTAAGTTCATTGTTGTCCAGTTGGTCTCCGTTAAAGACCTCAGCAGGAGTTCGAGATACGTCGCTGACCACAAAAGCTCTCGCGTCATCCGTCGGCGGTTGTAAACCCACCGCGAGTTCTTCGACTTCGCTCGGGTTGATGGTCGTGTCTGTCCTTTTCCCGTGTCCTCCAAAGCAAGAATGTCCAAAAGCTGCACAACCTCCTTAACACAAAACGTCGAACAAATTAGAACTAGGATTTGGATTATGGTTGATGGGAGGATATCAGAAAGGCAAATTCGTTTTCGTTCTATTTTGGTTTTTGTCTGGATTGCAAAAAAAATTTCTTCACAGCGAAAAACGATAGCGAAAGTTGAAATAACATCATGAAACTAAAAAAGTGAAGTCGACAATATGTTGAAGAGGGTTTAAAATCTCTCAAACATCGATCGAAAAAACCACCACCTTACCGAGCTGGAAGAAAAACCGTTTTTATAATATAATACGATATCGGTATAGAATAAATAATAAATCCAGTTTTATGATTATTCCACTTTTCTTTTAGAAGCTTTCAAGAAGCATTAAAACAAAAACGTTTTTTATCCGTTTCCGGTTGTAAGAGAAACCGGACGAATGGAAGCCAGAGTTCAAGTGATTTTATTTCTTTTAAAAGGAAATCAAAATGTTTTCTCCATTTCATAAGATTTGTTTACTGAGATTTTCATCATTTTCTTTTATTTTGCGTAGGACGAAAGTAAAAAAAAAGCTGAGTGCTGACAGTATTATTGACTTTCTCAAGAGCTCTGGGACTCAGTCGAGTTCTTCTTTCCAAAACACTTCACTATACTTTCCACTTGAGTAAGGGTTTTTATTTTAAGCTTTATGTAACATGAAATAGAGAATCAGCGAAAGGACAATCCTTGGCTTCATGGTGTCAGGATACACCTAGAAGGATACTAGGCCTTTAAGTCTGACCGAAGAAGATGACAGACAGACTTCTTTGAAAGGAAAGAAGAAAGGAAGATAAGTCTTAGACTTTCAGAAGTTTTAAGGGCAAAGACTTCTCTTTCAAATTGAAAGAACAAGTCCGTTTGCTGCCTGTATAAATTGCTGTAGTTTGTGTTTTGTTTTGCACTGTACTTGTATATGTTGTCCTATGTGGAATATTAATATCAATACAGGAAATATCAAAGCAATAGGAAGTCAATGTTATAACCGTCAGCGGCAGAGCTCAAACCCACTTTGGGATTACGGAAACCGTTTTCTGGTTGTTTGCCCCCTGGTATCGAAGTCAAAGTACACGTGTTTGAAGACGAGCACCTCGGGTGGATTTCAGTTAGTGACACCGACACCGGATGAAAATCAAAATGGAGGAAGAAACAAATTTACCTCTTCGAGTTTTTATTGCGTCGTTGCCTCTAAAGTTAAAGTATCCAAACGATCGAATACCTGAAAAAGGAGCCAAAGGTTAATGAGAAGGAAACTTGTAATCAATGGAAGTTGACTAGTCAACTAGACAACTAATCCCTCTGTATAAGAGGTGCAGGGTTAGGGATGATATTACGGAAAGGGAGGTATTGACACTAACAAGGGAAAATAAAGTGTGGAAGAGGTGACAGACGCCAAACTTCAGCAAAATGTTTTCTTTTGCTGCTGGAAAACCGCCCCAGCTTAGAAATACCAGCTATTTAGTGGGAAAAGTCCTATCCCCCCTCCTTCCTGCTGACTACGATTCTATAATAATTTTACACTTCTGACTTATTTGTTTTCTTTTTATTCTATAATTCTGAATTCTTCAGGTATGTCTTCAAAAACAAACCTTGATAAAACTCCTTGTTTTAGAATTTTCAATTCCCCCACAACGTAGCTGTTCTTAATTAGACTGAATAGAATCGGATTAATGTTCTTTTGAAAAATAAAGACTCACTTATCGGGTTTCCCTTCCCCCCGTTTTTATTTTCAGGGAAAATAGGAAGAGAGAGAGGAGAGAAGAGGAAGGAAAAAGGAGGAAGGTGTGACTTAATCCCTAATAGATTTTTCAAAAAAAAATGTTTGGAAAAAAAATTATAAAATCCTTTTTGAGCTTAAATTCCCGTGGATAAAAAGTTGTTGTTCCAAAAGTGCTATTCATAATCCGTAAATAAAGTAATTTTTATCCGTCTAAAATATAAAATACAATATACTGTAATGTCGTCCTGAAGAAGACAAAACGTCTTTGCTGAGCTGGCTGAGTTTTATGAACAGTGCTTGTGTTCCATTTAAATGAAAATGAGAAAATATTTGGTTGGTGGAAATGAAATGTCAGATTTGATTTTCGAAAAAAGTGATAAAAATTATCGTCATACTTGTAGAACTTGTAGAATTTTTTAAAAACAACATGTGGCTTATTGGACAGAGTACTGTTGTTCCGACGAACTACAGTATATAGGTGTTTCAGTCAGAGAAACGTATCAAAAAAAAAGTTTGAAAGGGAAGAGTAGAAAAACAAAGTACATTTTAACTGAGCCGTTTATTGGCCGACCCTTTAGTCACAGTACAACAATCTACAGCAATACATTTCAACAATTGTTTTAAGTATTGAAAGAAAGAACTCGGTAAAAACACGAACAATAATTCCGTTCGCAAATACACCAAGACCTCACTTTGCGCCTCGTCACAAAGAAACCGAACTACAGCTGAAATCTTATACAAAATAAAAATAAATTTTTTCATAGGATTAGTTTTTCTTTCCACTATTTCCTTCTTTTTCCAATTGATAACTTATTATTTGTGGTCATTATATAAATGACGTAAAGCTTGAAGAGACAGGATGAGAGGAAATCGAGGATAAGAGTGAGAGAAAAGTCTAAAAATACATGAACTGGAAAAGGAAAACCTTTAGAGAAGTTGGAGATTATGATTGATGGAGATCGTGGTTAATTACTTCTTCTTTCAATGAAACCTTATTTTCCTTTGAGTATTGTCAAGGAATCTGATGGAAAGTTTCTTGAGAAAGGAAGAAGGAGGATGGGAAAGAGGAAAAACCTTGGAACATGATCACGTTATAAAAAAAGAGTTTTCACCGGAAGTAATTAGACTGGGAAGCAAAAACATGTTTAATAGCACTTTTTTGTCTCTTCTATCTTCCCAGTTATGGGTTCTCATTTTCATGTGAGAGGGAATTACAGACTCTCTGCCACCCTTCGCCCTCGCTCCTCAACAACGATCTGTTTTTCCAGTTTAAAATTGAGCAAAAAAGTATTTTCCACTCACTCTTTGCTTGTGCTAAATGTATGGAAGCCATGACTCCAGCGAGGACTAAGCTAGAAAAGATGAGTTTGGAAGGTGTTATGGCTGAATGAAACATCACTCGATCGTTTATCGCTGTCGAGCCTGAAACGGACAAACAAATAAATAATAAAAATTAGTATAGATTGAGCCAGGTTGGAGGAACATATTATTGCGTTTTGAACAGTGCATAAACTGGGAACACCAAAAGAAGATTGGCTTTTCTCATGGTTCGACTTATTTAGGAACCATCTGGTCCATTTCCTGCTTACAGAATGGCTTGCATGACAAGATGAATTTCAAGATAGACCTTAATATAAATTGTGCAAGACAATCAGAATGGTGGATAAATGGAGCAATTTCAGGGGCAAGAATCCTCTCGGAAGCATAAAGTCAAGTAATTCTTAAAATTTTGAGGATTAAATGAAGAATATGGGCGGTAAGGACGGAGTCTCCTCCACTTTCGCTAATTTGACATAATTTGTTTTCCTCGTTTCTGGCCAACTAAGGACCACACTACCCTCAAGCTCTTTCCTCATTCTTATTTCCTTTTCGACTTTTAATAAATACTGCTTTTATTTTGCAGCAGTAATTCTTTATTCTCTCGTCGGATTTTTTCCTCTCTTCTGTCCACTTTGCTTTTGTTTTCAATTTGGGTTTTTCTATGAAGCTCTGGTGGGAGCCCAGTTTTCCTCTCACGATCTTCCTATTTATACACTGACAAATTTTATATAAAAAGTAAATACATTTTCGGAAACGCAATTTGTCGTGGTTATTAGTAACCGCGTAAAAAAAGTCTAGAACCCTAAAGGAATACTGCTGTAACTGAAACATGTTTAATTGTTGCGAGTTACTCCTTTTTGATTATTTTGTCCTTCGAAGATTAGTAAGTTATAGTAATATTAATCCTTTGGCTGTAACGGCACTGGAGTCAAATTTTTGCTTGAATAAGGGAGAACTTTCTCTCATCTTTATCCAGCTGTTACACCTTTTTAACTAAAGGCTAGTTTCAAGTAGGACTACCATAGAAGCCTAACTTCAATAAAGGCATCCTCAGTGGAAGTAGTTCAGTTTCGACTAAAAAGAAGTATTAAGGTTACAGAAGGAAGGTGCCAAGGACAACCTGACTAAGAGATAAGAGGGTATTGTACAATAGATGCCGGTTCCAAAATTTTATACAACAGTTGGAATCCAATTTTAGCACAAGGAATCCATTTTTTGAGGGAAATTATCGATGAACCGATGAAACTTCATCGAACTTGAGCCCTATTTCCTGGGATAATTAATTGTCTAAAAATCTAATTAAGAGTAAACGAAGAGGCGGACTTTTAATAATTAACACCCAATTTTAAAGTACCCGGAGAAAGAAAGCTGGAAGAAAGCAATTTGACTTCGACCCAACTTTTCTTCTTCAAAAACTCTTCGGAGTAATTGGATTGTAAAAACTAATAACGAAAACTAGGAATTATTTTTACGAAGTCTATCCAATCTTTATATTTCTCCTTTCTTTCTTCATCTCCTTTCTTCCCACAAGGGTAACCAAACTGAGGCAAAAATGGCATTGACTGAATCTGAGCTTTATCTCTATAACTGTCATGGGAAACCCGAGATCGGGATCAGGATCTGGGAGTGAGTATTGTGGAGCTTGACTCCAGTGCAAGGGTCTCTTTCATTGGTGATGGCCACACCATCAGATTGAAAATAGAAATTGAACCATTTAAAGGACAGCACCGACTTTTAGATAGAAAGCTGGTTCAAAAAAGAACCACAAGGGAGACATTTTTATTTGCATCACTGACTATGAATTTGAACAATGTAAACAATTTATTTGCAACAGCATTCCTTTTCCTTGATTTCTTCTTTGTACTATTGAATTCCATTCAAAAAAGATGTTCAAAATATTTAATTGAAAAGGTTTCCATTTATTCAGTCGTTCTTTAGTCCGTTATTCATGACTGACCAACAAGAAGACCTCCACAACAGCAAAAAAATAAATTTTGCCTTTTCCCATCCCTCTCCTTCCATTACCATCTCCCTGTAAATAAATTACTCTAAAAAAAATTTTTTTTGCGCTCATGTCAATAAAAGTTTTAATTGGTTAATCTCGCATAACTTGATTTACTGACATTTTAATTTCATGTCATAAACATTTACTGTATGAAAAGAGTGACAAAATATTAACTCCCCTTTGACTGCATGAAACCAATTTGGACCCAAATGATAATTTACATCGTTTGGACGTCAGTTATCCATCAATCATCATTGGCAGATGTTGTCATGGAAATGATCTCGTTAGCTATTGTCTTTGTGACCTTTTACAAATTGTTCGACAATAGGTATTTTGTTCATTTTTTCTTTACTGTTCGGGAATTTGAATCAATCACACACGTTAGCAACGCTCGGAGCTCCTTTTCCTTCTACGTCATTTACGTCTTCAAGCTGGTCTGAGCTTTAACCTGCTGCAGCTTTCACATTATTTCATCAAAATTTAATTTTCGGTTTAATTATTAATTTTCTTTCCATCGAGTTAGTAGGGCTTTTCTCAATGGTGATGTTTGATTTCCACAAATTGAACATATACATCCTATCTTTCCTTTTTGTGCTACCTCCCCCAATCTTTGTTCCACTCCCAAAAATTTGCACTTAGTTCAGCAATTACCTTCCTAACAGATCAGCTTCTCCTCAAGCACCGTAAAATAGATAAGGTTTTCCTTACCTTACACGATTTTATTTTACATGATCCTTAAATGCAACCATTTAGTGCTGAGAAACATTGAAAAAGAATCCAGGGTGCTACTTTACTCTCAATTCTACTCTATTCATATAATATATATAGAGTTATATTTATATTATATAACCAACTCTTTAATTCTATCTTTATCTCAGGTAGAACGGTGAGTTGAAAATGAATTAGAGGTCCAAACACGGCTGACCGTTCTTCCCACGTCAACAATAACAAGGTTTAAATGACAAAACAACAATGCCTACGATTTGTGTAGGCTCATCAATTTATACTTGAAATATTGGCGTTCTGATGAAGTATTGTATGAAAGACCAGACCTCCCCTTGCCTTTTGACAAACTATGACAAATTGCTTTCCTCTGCCTTGTATCCTGGACAGTCTTTCACAAATCTCCGCCCTCATTTCAAATTGAAATTAGGTTTTTGCTGTTGGGAGGAAGGGGTTCGTTAGCTTGGATTCCATAACTCCCTTTCATCCTCCCACACCTCCTCATATGAATCAACGACTTTCTCTGACTGATTCCGTTGATATAAAGAGAAATCTCTTTTCTCTAATCATTTTTCTTTCTCTTTTTCCAATTTTCTTGCAATTTCTCTCTTGACCACGAAGAAGTAAGAAAGATTTGACAGCTTTTTCGTAAGCAAAGTGTTGGCTAGAGAACGCTACTCGAGCTTTTTCAGTCACTTTTCGCAAAAAGACAAATATTCAAATTTCTTATCTGTCAGACTTTCAAAACCTTGCAACAAATCGATATCTCATTATTGCTCTTCTTTATTTCTAAAACTATAAGACCACTTTCAGTTCAACATTTTGATAATTTTACCAAACTCAACGCAGACACAAACTATAGACTACACTATAGACAACAAACTATAAACAACAAACTATAGACAACAAAGACTATACTACAAACTATAGACACGTGTACAGGCATTGGCAAGAAAACAGAACCAGTCTAGGAGGAATGAATAAAATATTAAGAAACCGGAAACCAATTTTTCTGGTTTATACGACTGACGCAATAGAACGTCACTTTAAGCTCAAGATATCACATGATTGATTTTTCCCAACAGTAAAAGAAAATTTTTATTGTTTACGTGAAAAACCAGAATCTCATTATTTGTTTCTGGTTTTGTTTGTAAATCTCTATTTATATTATAAATTGATAAATCGTGAGCTCATCTCGATTAATTCGCTTGGTTTCAATGAAACCGCACAAGTTTGGTCGGATCGGCATGAGTTCTTCATTCTCCTCCTCTTACCCCACGTTCTCATCCATATGCTACAGTATCCGTGTACCTCCAACTCAAAAATTTTTTTCGTCTATATGTTACGACTAAAGTGACCAATCGGACAAATATAGATAATTTCGGGTGATTATGAATAACCACCAACCAACTAAGCTTAATAATTATGACATTTACTAACTACTTTATAAAATCGTCAACTCGTAATGAGAAATTTAATAAAAGTCTGACAAATCTGACAAACTTTTGTAAGTTCTTCTTCACGATTTAGCGATTTTATTGTATGAAGTAGCCAATAAATACTTAAATATTATACATAGTACTTTCTCATATTTACCAAGCTTAGTTGGTGATTATGATTAATCACCGGAAATTATATATATTTGTCCGATTTGTCACTTTTACCGTAACATACACAGTATATCAAACATTGAGGTATGACGGGTCGTCATTTATACACTAACTACTAACGTTTCGTTAAATTAACGGCTGTTGACATCTTAGACCAGAAGTCGAAATTAGGATAAAGGTGAAAATAGGTGGTTTTATAAGCCTTATACTGTTTGCTTAGCGAAAAATTTGTAAACATTTTGTGAGTTTTTACATTATTTGTAATTTACCCAAAATTCTGTTAGGTACGGTATTCAGTGTAGTTTCTCTTAACTCGTCCAAAGGTTTTGTTTTCTTTAGCGGCCCCAATTTTTTCGTTTTTCTCAGCGTTTGTTAAAAAATTTTTTGCGGTTTGTGATAAGCGCAAGAAAGTTACTTTTTTTATATATTAACTTATTAAAACTTTATCCAGCTTTCATCAGCGACTTTTGTTTCTAACACTGTCTTAATACACTAATTGATTCGAAGTCTCCAATGTTGCTCCATGTTGCTTTTTATTTTTTAACCCAAGTTTCATTTAGCCCTTTTGATTTTTGCTTATTCTACACACAATACGTTTTACGGCTTTGAATTCATTTCTAGAAAATTGTACTAACCTCCCCTATCGCTCTGAAATATCTTATCCATTCACTGAAAAAAATTGAGACACCAAGTATTGAAGGGCGCGGGCTGTAGAAGTATAGAAGGCGGCGGAAAAACGTTCAATTTTATATACAAGACTAAGACAGTTTCTAAAAAGCAATTCATTTTCCCAATTAGCTTTTCTTATTTTATTACTTAAATAAGAAAAGGAAATTTTAGTCGGAATGAAAGTTTGCATTCATACAATTATTATCTAAAACCCTTTTTTACAACCCCCTTCAGCTCCATTTTCGCCCCATCTCTATCCTGTTTTAAATGAACCAGAATAATTTTTCAACAAAAAGAGACGCTTTGGCCTGTTTTGCCAACCTAGACAGAAGAAGACATTATCCACTACAATGGGATTCATCATGAGAATGGTGACCGTCATAAGAGTCTAGGTCTCCGTCAGGATCCATTTCTGCTGATGTTTGGAGCTCGATGACAAGAACACATAGAAAAATGAATTTCTAATCTTAAACGTTATTTAAACTTACTAAAATTAGAAACCAGGATTCGTGTAAAGGGCAGAAATACTCAAAAACATTTAGAATGAGTTAGTTATTGAATTATGAACGAGAAAAAGTTAAGTTTGATGGGAATGAATGAGACAGTATGGCCCAATAAGAAAGATCACCATCTAATGGTGTTCGGAGAGAAGGTGGCCAGCAGGAAATTATTGCAGTAGGTTCAGGCTTTAGGGGATGAAACAAAAACTTAAGAAGGCAGTGTGTTTTTACATTTGAATTTGAACTTCTACCTAATGATACCTTGAAATCGTAAAATCATCAATAAGTTTGCCAGATTTATGGAGCCTTAACAATCCAGGGACGAGTTTATAATTTCTTTGATACAACAAAAACTGGAAAGCAAGGCTACGTTAAGTATTAATAAATATACTCTATCATGCATTATGTTAATATATTGTATATAACAAATTTTTTCCAAATTTTCGGCTGTCGTTTCGAATTTGACGGCCATTGCTTGTTTCCATAACGTCTCAATTTATCTGCATTGGAATTTTTGCAGCCGTTACTATTTTAGTTAAGTTTCGGCATCATGCTTATTTACATTTTACATTATGGGCATTTTAAATTCATTGTATTATCTATCCTGTAAATATTAGTCAATATAAGCTATATTTTTACAAAAGGAAAAAAAGTATCGACAATTACGTCACTGAATATCCAAGAGTTGTACTGAATTTTGTACAGGCTAAAACCGCTTTAGTTTTACTATCGATTAAAAAATGTTCATGGGATTGAAATTCAGTGATACAAAATAAGATCATAAAAATTTACTATATTCGCATGCACTGTATATAATGTATTATATATATTAACCATTTTATTACTGATTAAAGCACATACATTATTGATTTAATACTCGTAACATCAGTATAACATCGCTTTCAAGTAATTCTCACTGGCCTAACTCCACTCTAACTAACTAACCATTAGCACGTAACTAACGTAACTCCTTGAAAATATTTAATGAAGGCATACAAGACCAAGTAGTTTCGATTACACAAATTTTGAAAATTTATAAAACGAAATAAAGACAAAGTTACTAAATTTTAAATAGAAAAATTTCAATTTCACTCACCTGTGGTTCGCAAGAATAAGACAAGATGCGTTTGATACACACCACTCAAAAAAAGAAGAAGAAGAAACCTGCCGCGAAAAGAGTTTGAAAGAACTCAATCTGTCGACAACTCAACAGCTCCAACTTCAGAAAAGTAATGATAACAGAAAAAAAAATTGAAACGCAAACTTAAATAGGCTTTCTAGTTGTTCGTTGGAGGCGAACGGGTCATGCGTTTGCCAGCTAACATCCCCTCCCCTCCTTCCCTGCTTCTCTACCAGAAAACGTTTTTATTTTCCCGCCCACGTTCTTCCACACCCCCCTACCCCCTCTAAAATGGTACACTTGAAATTCAAGTTTTTCTGATTTTGTCCGAATGTTTTCCATATTACCTAGACCTTACCCGTAAAATTTTTCATAATGTTGAAAGTAATTTTTTGTCACTACTGTATCTCTTACCCCCAACCCCTCTCAACCCCTCAACCATCTCTCACCACCATTTTTTGAGCTCAATTTGTTTCAGTGAAACTGGAATTTCATAAACTGAAATGAGAGAACTTCTTTGCCAAATAAAATAATTACTTAGCGACGTAAATGTAGTTCCAGTACTCTTATACGGGCTCAGTCACAAAACTTCTAGAAACTTAACAACTTCAAAGAATTTTGCCAACCCACTACCACTAAATACCACTACCACTCTCCGTTGCCAACTACAAAAATCATTCTCAGAACTTTTGGAACAAACTGTACAGTAGAAATAATAATTATGATAACAATTATCTCGAGCTTTAACATTCTGAAGCGATCGAGGTATAAATAACTGAAATACAGTGGTACCTTAAGATACGAATGTCCTAAAATACGAATTTTTTGAGATACGACATGAAATATTCTAAAATTTACACCTCGACATACGACGAAAAATTTGAGATACGAATTGGAGATGTGCGAGAATTGCACAGGTGATCCCTAAATGGCAAAACGTTCGCTCAGCTTTCCTCCCGCCGCTTTGAGACACGATTTTTTAGACATACGACGATGATTACACAACGAATTAAATTCGTATCTCAAGGTACCACTGTACTGTCAGCTGGTAGAATGAAAGTTCTGCACCGAATGGGCAAGGTGACTGAGTTGCTGTATAACATCAAAGGACGGAAGCTTCAGTGGTTCGCAATGAAAAATACCGATTTCTTCGAAAAGTCTTCAAAATTTCTTCGATAATGGAAAGTAAGATCAAAGGAAGACTTAGGCTCGTCAGAAGAAAGGCCTGGTGGGCGAAAAATCTACAAGAATGCTTTCACATGGACTCTGCCTCATTGTTCCAAGCAGCCACCTTTAAAATAGTGATCGCCATAATAATCTGCAATCTCCGTCGCGGAGATGGATAAAGAAGAAGAAGAAAAAGAACCTGAAATGAAAGCAGTGGTGAACATCGTCTTAATGCCGAGAGGAAGGGGATCTAAACCAATTTAACCTCCGCATTATTTCTGGGTAGTTTTTGACCCATTATATTGATTATAAGGAAGATGGACGAATTTGAAATTGGTTATAGGTTCCTAAAGTGCTTGCAAATAATGTTATTCAAAAATTTCTTCATATTTTTGTCGCCTGTTATAGACTAAACAATAATGATTTTAGCCATCTAAGCTACTAAGTTGCAATTCGATTGGTATTCCGGCAGCATTAGAGCCAATCAACATATTGGCAAAGCCGACAATTTTTACGTTATATTTACGGTGGAAGTTAACCCCGTCCACCCTGGAGTGAACTACTCTTTTTTTAATGCAACTTGGCAAAGGATTTTCGAAAATGTCGACGTTAGTTTGTTAACATTCATTTGCTTTATTTAATTTAAATTTTTCTCCCGTCACTTTTGTTTATAATTTCTCGCTGAGCTCGTAATTAAATCCCATGTTGATACCTTAATAACTTCACACTTAATTCCATTATGGTGTTTCTTTCTAATGTATGAGGTTGGAAAATTAAAAACTTTGTGCAAAAAGCCAAGAAAAAAAGAGAAACGAAACCTTTTCTTTTGAAAAATGAAGTCCAACAGGGAGAAGAAAAATTAAAACATGCTGTCATGGTCCTGTTAATGTTTGACAATTTCCCGAATCTCCCACTCTTTTTTGTGTTTGATTTCGAATTCGTCAAGTCAAAAACGTGTGTTTGTTCCTTCTTCTAAAAATCTTTCACTTTTGATTACATTACAAGGCAAAACTTAGGCTCAGGCATTTGGGACTTCTTCGGCGAGATGCGTAAGGTCTTGCAAATGAACTCATATCAAGAGAAACTTGCGCATTATTTAGACCACCAATTGTCTATACTCAACGACACGGTTAAATAGCAAGAGCACCAACATGACAAAATATCCAACCTTGCTGCTGCCTTTTCCATTCCAAAATACGACAAAGGAATCGTCGTCTAATTAACTTAACATGGTGCAACAATTAATGGCGGATTCAACAACCTACATGTCTATACATACTCAGGTACTGGAGCTTCGGATTCTACTTACGACGTTTATCAAAGCATTTGATTTGGTCACATCAGGCCGAGTTTTCCTGTTTTTGCTACCTCGAGTAGAATTCCCTCGAATATCGGAAACCATAATCAATAAGCTTTCACGGGACTTCTTAAGTTCTTCTTCTCTCAATCACTCGGTTTAAACAATGCTCTGACCGTTGATACCATATTTCTTGTTGAGAAATAATTCTTCTTGCCGGCTCGGAAAACCAACAAAAAGATGTAGCGAACTAAAGCGAACAACTAAAAACTCCGGCAACTCCGGATCGACGGACTAATGCGGTGTAAACCAAAAGATAATCACTTACCTTTGTTGGAGTCTGTTTATCCACTCAAAACAGTATTCCCAAACCCCAAATGATCAAGGAGTATAGGAAAAAGGTAAAGGACTCAAGGACTAGGACCCCTTACCCAAATATTTATGGAACTCTAAAAGCGAAAACAATAACCAAAATACCAGGAAATGGAACAACCAAAAAAGCGAGAAATAAACAAAAGCGAAATACAACAAAAAGCAAATTATAACTCAAAAGCAACAAATTAACTGAAAACGATCAACGACAAAAAGCGAACAACAACTGACTATCCTATACAAGGAATCCTCAGTCCTTCTTGGGATCTCTGGCTTGTGAAAACTTGCTTCTTTTGATATTCACACAACCTTCTAATGTGAATATTTATTTTACATTTATTTATTTATTTATAAAATACTGAACACCCTATTGGGGTCTTTCAAAAGAACCATAACATATACAACACCAGATGACGAACAACATAGCAAACCATAAGCACGATTCACTTAGACCTAAAACGAACCTGAATACGCTACTGGGTCTGAAGAACGGGGAACGGGGACGGGAATTTTGTTTCTTTTTTCTTTCCTGTTTTTGTTTCCTCGCCTAGCTTCTTACAAAACCTTCACCTTTCACCTTCAAATCATATTTCCATCACCAAAATGAGAGTCTTTGGGGGACCGTTATGCCACCACCTTTGACTGATTGATATATAGCCTTATATTTCTACTTTCTCAAAGAAAAGATATATTAATAGCATTTTTTCCGTCCCTCTGCGTCCCTTTAACTCCCTTTTGTTGCTGATACTCTCTCATTTCGGGGTTAGTTTCTCACCTGCAAAAAGAAAGAGACGTAAACATCCCATTATTCTGTTTTCTTTTTCCTTGGCTGTCCTTGCTGGGCGCGTTCATCGTTCTTTTTGATCCTCAGAACTATTTGGCAGATTTGCTGGAAGCTCTGCCACATTTTTTCCGAGTGCGAAAGTCCTTCCACTATGCTCTCCATATTTAGGTTTAGGAATTTATCTTGTAATTCCCGTCGTTCTGGAATCTATGTTGAACATCTCAGGTGTCAGGTAACAAGCCCTATCCTACCAATGCCCTTTACGATATAGACAAGACCACCATTACAGCTTAGTTTTAAACCTTTTAGATTAAAGTTTAATGGAAAACTTTAAAGTCTTTATACCTGTATCAGAGAAACAGGTATGGTTATTTCGGCGTCACCACGCCAATTTTCCTCTTATCGCCCGTTACGATTTTTCCTTTTCCCACAAAAAAACCTTTTCCTCTTTTAATATATTGATTGTCTGATAAGATTGATTAGATTTAAACAAGGAATCAGTCCCATATTTATGGATTTCTATGTGGTTAACTAAAAGCATTTTCGTATCGTCTTTGTAACCGTGAACCGCGATAATTTCACGTAAATGTCAGTGACCATAGTTTGCTACTTTGGCAGAACTCCTTCACTGGTCCAAGCACCGAAATTCAAGTACGGGTGTCTACTATTTCGGACCAATATGCTTCATTTCAGGCTTTGAACAAACTGTCTAGACGTAAGTCATCTTCTACTCTTACCGATATTTATAATATTAACTGTAATAGAGAGAAAAATGAAATGTAAACGGCTCACTTTTCCCGCTTTTACAACCGTGCTTCTCATATCCTAGAATGTATAGCTGCTGGTGGAACGGTCCCCCTTAGTACTAATAATAATAATATAATGTAACTTCTGTTTGGAGCATAGGGCCGTTGTTAAAGGCGCCACTGATTTCTGTTTTTCGCAAGCGCCTTAAATTGCGTCCAGGACATAGAAAAGTCCACAATTGAGATCTCGGTTGCTATTTGAGTTTTCGAAGTGGCGGTCGCTGATGTGTATGAAGAAGTCTGTCAATGGACAACTCCTCCGATGCCTTAAAATCACCCCTCTAGTGATGAAGTGTGGTAAGGTTGCATGAAACAAACCACTGATTCTTGAATTTGGAATAGTTTATCATGAATCGGGGCACTATTTATACCTCAAAAAGGATTGACAAACTGTTACTCCTTTGAATGACCCATCCGGGTGGCTCATTAAAGTCAATGAAACATTGTTTACCATACCTGAACCTTTGTCCCGATGGGTTATTTTACATTTCGCGAATATTTACAGGCATATGAAGTGATTCTTTGGACTGCCTTCTGTGTCATTTTCCTTTTCTTCTTGAGCCTCTTGGCCTTGGGTCGAATGAATCACTTTACAATGAATTAAAAAAACATTTACATTTGATGGCCGCAAGTCTAAACAGTTGCCAAGCTTCTTCTTCATGAGGTTTTCTGTCGACTCCTTCGGCGTTGGCCTCGTGGGTTCTTGTGCGACGGGTTTCTGGTTACAGCGCTTGAGTAGAACCTCTATTGATAGTCAATTATGAGGCCTCCTGCGGTAGCAGTTGATAAAAATCTGTACTTGATGTGAGATTGTTTCTGAAGAGGACCAGGCCTCGCTGGTGTAATGGTGTCACTTACAATGAACGTTTCTTTTGAAAAGTTAAACGATTCTTTTGCTCACTTATAAATTTGAAATGGTTTTATTTTTACGTGTAAAAAGATGAGTTCAACTCAGAAGGGAATATTAAGTGTTCAGAGGAACAGTAATCAGAGCTTTGAATCACAACAATTATTTTGTAAATTAATCTAATTGTGTTTCATCTATGAACACAAATATGGTGGATTGACCACCTCTGTTTTGACTGTATTCACGTCAAAAATTATTTGATTCTAATGATAAGTAGATAATGGTAAAATGATATCGCCCTCACATTAAAGAAATGCTTATCAACAAAATTCCTTTTAATTACTCTTTTTTTTTAATTCTTATCTAAAACACGACTTTGGATCACAAAAGATGGATTTTAAATTTGTTTAACTTTTCAAACAATGGAACTACGACACGGTGAAAAGGCAATTTGAAAACCAAACCCGAATTAATGAGGCAGTACAAAATTAAGTATAGTAACGTTTGGACGGTTCAAAAATTAAAAAGACGTCTTTATCCCACACGAATCAAAACTATATTAAAACAATATTTTACAAAACATCAAAGTCTGGTGACGTCAACGTCTGCACGTGCAGGTTGGCGCCCGGGTGGTTTTTGACGTCAAACCACCGTCTGCCTTATTCCCCATTGCGGCGTTGCACCTCCCCCGCAGGATCGGCGTTCTTCGCCGGCCGACCTCGACTCCGAAAATTAGCGCAAGGAGAATCGGCTGGTCCCTTAAATTTCTTTAAGTGGTTTTATGAAACCACTGACGGGTACCCTTTGGTCCTGAAGTTGGAAATTAGTATTCCGGCTGTCCACCACTTTATAAGGTCCTTTCCAGCGCTGGTTCAACTTCTTTGACGAGCCAGGTGTTTGTTCTATCTGATGCCAAAGGACGAGATCTCCAATGGCTATCTCTTCCTGTCGCGTCCGTTTGTCGTACTGCTCTTTTTGCCGTGCCTGCATCTGAGACGTCGTCTGCATGCGGTCATCCTGAAGGGCCTCTCGGGATGTCATTTCAAACTGGATGCCAAATTTTAAATCCAGCGGAGTGATCATGGCCAAACATTACCTTGAAAGGAGCTAATTTGGTAGAATGATGGACAGACGCGTTATAAACCGACAGCATTCTTCCAAGATGTTGATCCCAATCTTTCTTATCCGGCACACTTGTTCTTATCATTGCTTCTATGGTCCTGTTGGCGCGCTCGATCAATCCATTAGTTTGGTGATGGCCTACGGTGGCGTAGATTATTTCTACATGGTTATCGCGAGCAAACGCTTTGAATTGACGGCTCTCAAATTGTGACCCTTTGTCGCAAACAATAGTACGGGGCCAACCAAAAACGAGAAATGTATCCGTTAACCATCGTATTATTGCCTCGGTATTGGCCACGGGAACCGCAGTTCCTGTAAGAAATTTTGATGCATAGTCCTGCATCATAATCAGATACTTGTTTCCGTGATGCGACTTAAGAAATGGACCGCAAATATCTATACCCACTTTACTCCAAATAGTTTCTTCTATAGGAGTGGAGTTGAGGGGGAAGACGAGTTTTTTCGGTATTGTCTTTGAACTTCTGGCAGGTAACACATTTCTCCACTACATTCTTCACGTCTTTTTTTCCAGTTCGGCCACCAAAATCGCTTGCGGATTTCTTCTTGATTTTTGAAGAGCCCCAGGTGTCCATTATCATGTACAGTTTTCAAAATCAAATTTCTTTCATCGAGACTTCGTATATATAAGCGATGAGACTCGACGTTCCCATTCTTATCAACATAAAACCATTTGTTTTCGTGTTGGATAAAATTTTGTCTGTTTTTTTGTATAAATTCGTCATCGTCCAGTTCTATCGCAGTCCCATCAATCAGGTTTAATTGTATCCTACTCAGTGTATCCGCTAATGTATTATCTTGACCCCGAATATGTTCAATATTTTCGATCTGATACTCCTGAAGTTTGAGCACCATGCGACCTAATTTGCCCGAGCAGTCTTTTTTTGACAATAGCCATTTCAGTGGTTTATGATCGGTTTCTATTCTGAATGGGCGACCTATCAAAAAGTGACGCCAATGACGTAAAGCCTCGAGTATTGCCGTTGCTTCCTTCTCATATGTACTGTATCGTCGTTGGGTTTTGTTGAAATTCCGAGAAAAGAAATCGACGGGTGTTTTCACGCCATCCAAAACTTGAGACAACGTACCTCCCATTGCAGTCTCCGACGCATCCGTGGTCACAATGAATTGCTTAGAAACGTCCGGAATGAGTAGGCCGGAGTGGTCCTGAATTCGTTTTTTAATGTTTGTGAATGCGTTATCTTGCTCCGTCGTCCACAAGAATTTGGCGTTATTAATACAATCATAAATCGGTTGAGCCAGATGGGCAAAGTTTGCGATCAAATCTCTGTAGTAACTGGCCAAACAAATAAAGGTTTTGGCTTCACGCTGAGTAGTGGGCTGTGGAAATTTTAGGATTTTTTCCTTGTTAGCTGAATTTACAGATCTTTTGCCACCGGTAATCGTGAGTCCCAAATATTCTACCTCCGATGTCCCAAACTGGCATTTTTCTTGGTTGAGTCGTAAATTTTCTGTCTTCAAAATTTGAAAAACTTGGTTTAAGTGTCTGAGGTGTTCCTCCACGGTTTGGCTGTGGATAATGACATCATCTAAGTAACATTCTACAAACGGAAGGTCCCCAAAAATAGCATCCATGAGTCTCTGAAACGTTTGTGGAGCTGAGACTAAGCCAAATGGCATATACCGGAATTGATACAACTTGTGACCAAAAGCGAACGCGGTATACTTTTTTGAATTGGGGTCCATAGGGATTTGATAATATCCTTTCTTTAAATCAATTTTGGAGAATATTTTCGACTTTGCCAGGCGTAAAACAATGTCTCGAATACGTGGCATAGGGAATGCATCCGTTTGTGAGAGAGCATTCAGATCCCTGTAGTCCACCGCCAATCGGATGGATCCGTCCTTTTTCTTTATCGGTACAATTCTCGATCGGAATTCACTGTACGAGGGTTCAATTATATTCGCTTCCAATAATTCTTGAATATGCGAGCTCAGTTCGTGTTTCCAGTGTACCGGAATTTCTTGGAACTTGTGGCGCACCACCTTTTGATCCAAAAGCTTAATCTCATGTTGTAGTCTCTTGGTTTTCCCGAGGCCTTGGAACAGCATGTCGTATTGACGCAAGAGGGGTTCTAAATCTCCGCAGAGATTCACCATTGAACTTAATTCATGAACTGGAGTAGAGATCAACGTCTGTCCTTGAAAAATACCTCCTGTTCGTTGTTCTAAATCAAAGAATCGTATTAAATCCATGCCAACAATAATGTCATGTTGTAACCGATCGAAAACATAAAATGGAACTGTCAAAGTCTTATGACCAATAGTTACAGATAAATTTATCCTCCCTGAACAAACCACTTTGGATCCTGTGGCCAGGACAATAGATGAGCGTGAATATTTCCACGGTATGCCAAACTGAGAAATTTTGGTCTTCGATATTGCCGAAAGTGACGCACCCGTATCATATAACGCCTTATCTTTTGCACTCTGAATAGTTATCCAAATGTGGATCAATTGTCCGGGAGGACTTAGTAGTTTAAAATCTCTAATTTTTCCACTGGACCAGAGTCGTCATCGGGTGTGAGATCCGACATATTGCTGACCGTGGGTCGCTTTGGACAGACGACAGCGTGATGGCCTCCTTTGCACGTTATGCAGTGTCCTTTTACCGTGCATTCGTTGCTCTTGTGGCCTTTGCCTAAGCATTTTAGGCACAACCCCAGTTTTATGGCCTGACTACGCCGAAATTCTGGGGTGTTTGACCTACAGCTACTCACCGAGTGCCCGGGCTGGTTGCAGAAAAGGCAGTTTTTCGTGGCATTATTGCGGCCACGGGCAAAACGACCTCTCTGGGGAGCAGTTTGCTTCTGAGTTCTATCCAATTCAAGCTCTAACCGGGCGCGCTTAGTCAAAATAGTGAAGAAATGATCCACCGTTTGCACCTCTTCGGATCTTAGCAATATGACTAAGCTTCGGGGAAGATTGTCCCACAATTGACTTTTTATGGCCATACTCGCCACTTCCGGCGAAATGCCACACTCTTTGGCTTGTATCCATAAGCCCATGAGACGATCGACGTAGAAAGAAAACGTAGTTCGGGTAAATCGTAGGTTTCGAATTTCTCGCAAAATACGAGTTTCATTATCCCGAAACGATCCGTGCAATACGATAGAATATATGCAATATTTTCTTCTGTGGGTTCCGTAGGTAAATTGCGCCGGATCTGAATAGGAAGCGCGTTCACGAGAAGTAAGAATTTCTCGGCCATCATTAGATTTTGCGAAGCCACTGTCGCGTCATACATAGATTTAAACATTTTCCAGTCTTTTGCCAGTCCGAAAACCGTAATTCCGCCTGAGGAACTTTAGTCACTGTAACACTCGAACTCTTGGTATCAGTTTGTAAAAACTCACGCAAACTTTTTATTTTCACGGTATATTCTGTTATTTTTTTCTGTTCACTTTCACTAAGTTCTGTTTGTTCGAACAAAGTTCATGCTCACGGGCCAACTGCGAGGCCAACTCCGCCACTTTAAATCTCGACTCATCTGATACATCTAACACTCCTAATTCCATCTTATTGAACAATATCGAAATATTTTTGCGAATAACGCGCACGTTCTCCATTTCTGACACCAGTAACGTTTGGACGGTTCAAAAATAAAAAAGACGTCTTTATCCCACACGAATCAAAACTATATTAAAACAATATTTTACAAAACATCAAAGTCTGGTGACGTCAACGTCTGCACGTGCAGGTTGGCGCCCGGGTGGTTTTTGACGTCAAACCACCGTCTGCCTTATTCCCCATTGCGGCGTTGCAGTATCGTTTAACATTTTTGGGTACTTTTGAACATTTTTGGTATTTCGAGCTAGATTCTTTCCCCGGTTTATTCGCTTTTCTACCGAATTCTTTCCCCGCTTCTCCTGATCTTTCATGCTTTCCACTAAGGTATTTCTTTCACTTTCCTCACGATCCTCCTCCTATTCTCTATTAATAAACTCATCTTTGAGGTGAAAGAGTTTATTCCTTTTTATCTTTCTCCTTTAGTTCTCTATTCGTACAGTTTACTCGAACAAACTTTTCTTACCATTTCAAACTTGCCTATCCCTTCTTTTACGTTTCTTCACTTTCAGATTCATCCTATCACGTCCCTTATAATCAATATCTCTAGATTTTAGTTTCAGGCCATCATCCTCTAGGGTGTAAAATTACACAAAGTAAAATTGTGGAAATCTCATTCATATAAAAACAATACAAAGAATTTTTTTCCCCCAGGCATTTCCTGAAAATGTCATTCTGTCTCACAAGCCAAAAGAAGAGGACTAGAAAACATAAAGAAGTGCAACGGAACGAAGCCACCGGATCACTTCGATGGGTACTTCATGTCTTAAAATTATCACTGAAATATATTTGTATTTACGAATGGAAACAAATAACTTCAAATATATTGGTGGCCCCAAATAATCAACCTGAAATTTTCCCTTTCAGACAGAAAATCCCATCTACAAGTCACCGGTCGTAAGATATGAAAATCCGACTTATAGAACAACGTTCACGAGGTCCATTGGACACTTCAAAAGGTTCTTCTTTTAGACCAATGTTAATTACATCAAAATTAATCTAAGAGAATGTATCAGGCTAGGCAAGCCAAGCAGTTCCCACCAGTCACTTACAATAAATTTCATGTTTCTTAACTCGGAGAGTTTATTAGAAACACAACTTAAATACTAGAAATTACTAGAAGACACTGCAACTTAAATACTACAGAATAACTTATTATTATGTTTCGGTTCACCTAATAATAAGTATGATGTCTGTAATCATAATTCTCATATTTTATCATGAACCAATATTATAGTAACATAATAAAAGAATTTAGTTTCTTAATGCATATAAAAATCCATGGCTTTGGTGCGGTATCTGCGGAGTGTGAAATTACACGTATCAATTAATTATTTGCCGAATAATGATCCTGTTCAATAAAATTTAGGAAACAAGCATTTATACACCAAATCATTTTAAATAAATAAATTCTTTTTATTTACTTATACAGTATTACTAAATTTGTTACTTTATAATATAGATTTACTTTTATAATATTACTTTTTAGAATTACTAAAAATAACAATTTTTTTTTATTTGGAGGAGCCTGGTAACCAAGAGGTAGCGCATTCGACGGCCAATCCAAAAGTCGTGGGTTCATTTCCCACCTGGAAATAAAATTATTCAGCCTGCTCCTCCAGGGTTTTACCTTACCTTTAAAATTTTCTCCAACTTTTCCAACATTACCTTACCCTAACACCTCCCTCAAGGCTCACAAACTTGGCAATATTTCTGGTCTGTTAATTCAGTAAACTGTATGGTCACTGACCCCCCTAAGACAAGATTTCTTTCAATCAAGGCTCAACAACAAGTGAAGGGAAAGTTAGGAAAAACTATCACAGGCGCTAACCAATACTCCTTCCCCCTTTAGCTCTTTTCGGCAAGAACAAAGCTAGAAAATCAGAGGATACTGACGGAACAGTAGAGAAATGCTTGAAACTAACGTGGTTCCAAGATGGCCTGACTAAAAAAAAATTTTGTTTATTTACTCTAACATCGGAATCCTGAACTCTCAACACCACTCATTACCAGCCAATTACAAGTTACCGAAATGCTGTCCCTAAGGAAGGTGATGGTTTAACCAGAAGAGACAGAGTCAAAAACAACACCATCTTATCATCCTGGGTATGACATTTCTGGAAAAAACAATTCAAGAAAACCAGCTTTGGTGGTTCAGGAGCACGATGCTGATGCCTACAGGGCGTTTTCCTCGGATGGCGTAGGTGGCATGCCACAAGGAAGACGTACCAGAGGGTGCCCGTAAACCATATGGGAAGAGGTTAAGGAAGCCCTGAGAACGAGGAGTGTCATTTGAAAGGAAGCAAATGCACTAGCCAAAACTATTAGAAGTGGAGAAGTCTTCAAACCTGGACACCGCAAGGTATGAGAGGAAGGACTAGGTAAGTAAGTTCATATTTACTCATATTCGAACAGCAGCAATCCTTTATTAGGAGGTCATATTTATCACATTTAAGGAAACAACAGCGAAAAAACAAAATGGTCTTGAAAATTTATCGTTTTTGACATAAATTAAAAATTTCTTTCAAGTTTTACTTCAACCTTTTGTTTACGTTAACATTAACAGCATAATTTTTGTTTATTGTTTGAAACATACAGTGTAATAGTCAAAGTTTACAGTATTTACAGTTGAAAATTTTTCGTATATTTTCCCTGTTAATCACCATCTGTCTCCAAATGGAGACATTGCGTAGGTTTGTTGACGTATGGGAGCAGACCAGTGCCTTAACGCCAAGAGCGAATCGAGAAAAGAGAAAGTGTGGATATAGGAAAAGGAAATGAGAAAGTTGGTATAGGGTAGAGGGAGAAGAGGGGTAATAGGGTAGGAAGAGTTGATCTGGAGAGTAGGATACAGCAAAGGAGGAACAGATAGAGGAAGGAAAAAGGTGCGCTGTGTGAAGAGTTTGAATCTAATGGTTTGTAAAGTTTCAAGCGTATAAATTTTAAATCTTAAAATCATTTCAAAATTTTCAAAACTAGCTCTTTTAAACCCCTGTCTTCTCTTCCAACAAAAAATAAATAAATAATGGGCAAAAATAAAAATTCATTATCTCAAGTAGCAAATTTAGGTTGATGTAATAGAGAAACGTTACTCCCATATGAAACGACCATAAATTACGGTTCACAACTTGCTACACGTCTATTTAAATGCTAATTTAATTATTATTTTCAAGTCTTGCAAAACACTCTTTTCTATGGTAACATTTCTTTTTTCCACTAACAGCAGCTATAAACTGATATTTCTGCTATAAGTTATATTATATTATACTATAATATTGTTTTATTATAAAGCCTTGCTAACTACCACGTGTCTCTAAGCGAGACATTAAGTGGAAGAACTTAAAAGGGACTTTTGTCCTAACCCTTGGAGTCGATTAAAGGAGGAAGAGGAAGAAAAGAACAGTAACAGTAAAAAAAGGGTTGAGAAAAAGCGAAGTATGAGAGAAAATAAGAAAACAGAGAAGAAGACAGAGGAGAGACGCCTTTGGTCTTATCGTTGATTGAGAAGAGATGCCTCAGAAGGATTGGGATGGACCAATAGTCGAAAAGAGTATTTAAGGGGAATTTCGGAGATTTCCTTTCTTGCAGTGGAAACAGCCAGATCGTTACGAACAAACCAAAGAGGACTGGTCGTGACTCTTAAGGATTGAAAATGTTTGAGGATTTCTGGATTGGAATTGATGGAGGAGTCTCACAACTGGATGCTGTAGGTCCGAATGGGTTTCCGAATAAGAAAGTTTGTTACTAGTGTAGAGTTTTGAAAATCTTTGTATGAAAGAAGTTTATTTAGAAGCTATGCTTTGACACATTTTGTTTTTATGTAGGTCTCTAAAGTTAATCTACGGTTAACAGCGTATTGAAATCCGACAAACCGAATTTAAGCGATAGGGTTGTCAACGAAAAAGTGTTCATCACCTACATCATCACTAGAGCAACAACCCTGTGAGGCGTTGGCCTTCTGCAGGAGTGTCCTCCATTCCGCGTATTCATTGCGCATCCTCCTTCAGTATTGGATTTGAAGCGCTCGGACGTCTTCTCGGAGTCCATCTACCCATATTAAGTTAGGATTACCTACCCATTTGGTTTGGCCTCGGGCTTTCCATTAAAGATCTTGTGGATGAGCCAGTCTTTAGCTTTTATGACGTGGCCTGCCTATTCCAGCCTCCTCAAATGGATGAAGGTGACGATATCCTTTTCCTCGAAGAGCCCGTACACCGTGGTTGGTTCTTCTTCTCCAGGAGTCAGCTTCCTTGGTCGACCCAAAGATCTTCCTTTCGTCGAACATTGTAAGTGTCCAGATCTCTGAAGCATACATTAAAACTGGCCTCACCAGCACTTTGTACAGGAGGATCTTAGTTTTCCTGAGGACCAGTTTAGATTTTACGTGTTTCCTGAGAGCCTGTGGTAACACGTTAAGTGTTCAAAGCGTTTGAATAAGTGAAAATCTGTTGAAGGGAAATCTGAAGATATGCACAGTTGTTAAGTGAACAAAGCTGTAGTATCGTGTCAATGAATCGAAATGTCTCAGTTTTATGTGATTGATTATGGACTTAAGTAACATACTAGAATAATTTACTTAATTGATTTAAAGGGACTGGATACGGGGTAAAGGTAGCATTAGGATGTGCAATAATTTGAGGTTTCTCTTATAAAATAATAATAGGAAAAATCCTTAATTGCCAAGCAATAACTTATCATTTCAAAAACTTTCGAAATTTTATAAATTTAAAATCAGCTTAGTGTAAATGAAATTCTGCCAGTGCGTTAGCAAAAATAGACGAAACAGAAGAGCAAATCCAGTAGAAAAGTGTTGTGAACAAGGCCAGGGTTCTCTATGGACCGTTAAACTACCCATGGTGATGATTTATTTGTTTGATACTTCTCTCGTTTGTCACCTTTTGGTACTCAACTCATATGTGTCTCTGTTGGCAACCAGACAGCGAAAACTCATTCCTTGTCTCGAGCTCGCTCGTATCTCGCCTCCTTGGCCCCCTCATGCTCTCCACACATTTAATGGTATCTTCGCCTCATCACAAATCTAGACTAATAAATCTCCTTCTTACTTTCTCATAAATCATACCATAAACATACTTTCTATTGTTTTACTGTCTCACGATGCGATAAAACTTCGGACTCGTGTTTTTTTATAATTTCTTTATTGAAAACACTATATTACGACATAGTGTTAAGAATACCGCTGTCAGGGCTTCGGTCAGCTGTAGGTTTGAATAAAAAGAAAGCGCGATTTCATCAGAAGAACTTTGCCATTTGAGACGCATGGAGAGAGAAAACACGCTGCGATCAGGGAGTGTTCGGGAAAAAGCCAATTAACAAAAAAATTAAAGTAAAAAAACAAAACTCGCTAATTATTTCATTGTGCCAAACTACCTCCGAGTATACTGTATGTTATAGGCATTTTCAACATGGAGAAATAGCTTCATTGTCTCGTGGGAAAACTAAAAATAAAATCAAATAAAATCCGTGAAGTCGTCGAGAGTGAAAGTAACAAACGTGCACTCATTTGGCGATACACGAAAGAATCGCGAGAATTTTAGGCGAATCGTAGCCTCCTGGCGGTGTTGGCTCGTGAGCTACTTACTCCAAATCCCTCTCAGTTATACTATGTTTGCTATTATGGGCTCACTATTGCCATAATTTCTGACATAAAAACTCAAAACTGACCCAGATTCAGTTTACGGACTTATAACTCTTAAACGGGTAACGTTCACTTTTAAAAATCCGCTCAAAAATGTTTCCTGTATTTCCTACGGTGGTAAATTTAGGCTTACCTTTACGAACTACTCCCGCCTATCTTCTAACCTTTTCTTAAACCTATACAGTGTTGGGGTTAGGGCATAGAAAAATTTTTTGCCCCCATTAGGTGAGAGGTTCTGATGAAACCCTTAAACTGGGGGTGCGAGCAGGGAGAAAAAACAAAATTAAAGTTCCATGGGACTTTGTCGTGGATTGTGGGCTCGCAGTTCATCGGTCAAAGTCAGCCCTAACTTTCTCCAACTAATTATAAGTTACGCTTTTATCCATCGAAAACATCTTGACGGTTTAACATGTGACTTCCGGTTCTGTCATATTGTATTTTCGCTTTTTCGCTTTTTTAGCCTATTTGCAAAGACAAATTCTGTTTGTAAGTTAGCAAAAGGGTTAAAAGTGTGTTATATTAAGTATGATACGACTAGAATAATGTTAATGTATGAAATCAAGTAAGTTTAATTTATAAATTAAAAAGTGTTATCTTGGGTAATTAACATTTGAAAGTTTAAAAGCCAACGCAACAGACTGAAAACACTGGATCTAACTCGTTATAGGTCGTCGTTCCATTTATATGACACTGAGATTTGTTTTTACCTTTAAATTTTGTTAAAATGGAAAAAAAAATCCAAAATATTCTCCAGATGTGTTTGATAAAAACTTAAAACACTGAGTGAGGGCTCACTTCAAGTACCATCGTCCACAGGGATGACCTGCAGTAGCCACGTCAGTCATCTGATATAGCTGACATTTTTATAATCCAGCTAAAAAACTCGTGGGAACGAGGAAGAGATCGGACCTTAAAAAAGTAAAGCGATTACGTCATCGAATAGCGAATTAACTCGCAAAGCGCGGCTTCTATGATCGGTCAGGTATGCGTTCCGAAAATTCGTTCCTCTCGCATTTGGCGTCGAGTCTCGTTTGACCCGAAATCGATTCCCGTCTTTTAGCCTCGAGTCATGAACCTCAACGACAAGTGGTCCTCTCCCACATGTAAAAACCGGCAAAATACTTGTTTGTGTCAGTCAGAAAAGCAAATAACGCTTGCCTTTGGCATCCATTGAGAAAGAAAACGAGTTTGTCGCAAAATGTCGACCGAAGGAGAAAATACGACATCAGATGGAATCTGTGAGACGTCGAAAAGACTTTTGTTTGAAGGAAGACGAAGGCTTAGAACAGCTCATACTGTACAACATTTTCTTTGTTTTTCACTACAAAACTTGGAGCAGCAGTGCAGTGTGAACTGTTCTTAGCTTCTGTCTCTCTCTTCCTCCCATTCACGGGCTTCAAACTATTTCGTAGCAGCTTTTCCTCTTTCCTTTCAATTTTTCATAACTTGCTAGTCACTTATCTAATAACAGTTGCAACTAATGGAATAATTTAACTCGCGCATGCGCACTCTTTCTCCTAAATTAACGATCACTATTTCAGGCTAACAGATTTCCCTCCAAAAATCTTCTCAACTTGAAGTGTTAATCGGCGAAAATACCACTTGAGTTACCTTAGGTCGTATTTAGGCATACTTTCAACAAGAGCCCCTCCTCCGTCTTCCCTCTCCACGTAGAGGAAGTCCTACGAACAAATTCATTCCATTATCTAAAAATCATGGCACCATCACCATCACCACCACCACCATCGCCGCCGTCGCTGCCTAACTACCACTCTTGCAGAATGAGCAACCTTCAGAAGACACCAAAGATTGAAGCCCGACTAAGATTACTTTTTCTGAATGAGAGACCGGTGGTGGGGCGGTTTTCTTTCTTTTTTTCACGGCGCGGTGCACCTTCACATCTGCGGAATTTTTTCATTCCAGTCATCTGGGTAGATAACATGGAAAAAGTCGCAACGAACCAAATCGGCTATTGGTTCTCCTAGTTTTAAATTTGTGTGTTATAATTTTTCCGGAGATACGTGACCCCACGTGTGATGCGCGAAAATCGATCCACTGTTAAGTTTTTCTCTTACTTATTGGTGTTGAATGGCACCGGAAACAAGACGAAGACGTGAAGAATGGTGCGTGATTGGGCGGGCAATTTAAACTTCGTATTTTGTTCGCGCCTTCATTATGAAAATGTTTTTTGAATTATGGATGGAACGCATATTAGTGTATATAAATTTACTATTAATTAACCTCATCATAAACTGTGGTGAGTATTCATGTTCAATTTTACCTCCACACTGGAAATGAGAATTTTATTGATTGAGTGAAAACCATAATCTCTACCGGAAAAGACACAAAGCGAGACTTTTCAATCAATGAGTGGGCATAGAAAGTTCTTGCCGTCAGATCATAATGAAGTACGACGCAATGCGTTACGTCCGAGCACGTTATCATAGTGTATCGCACACGAATATTATACATCAAAACGTCTTATTACATAAAGGCGACAATTTCGGTTTCACGGAAACGGGGCGTCTTTTCTACCGGAAATTTATTCCCAAAATTAAAAATTTTCACCTGTATATCGGTTCCATAGCCGTGAGGACTTTTAGTCAGCAGTTAGACAGTCCGTCATCTGGCGCCCATTTTCCTTCAAAGCTCAAGAGTGACGCTTATATCACGCACAACTGTATATTAATTTATTGATTTTCGAACAATATATCAACCCTGAGATACGGATGATGATTCCAATGAGAAAATAGTTTCCTTTCAATGTGTGTTTTTGGCGATTTTTGATGAGTATGAAACGAAAAAGTGTCAAGTATATCTGTTTACGAAGACTTTTTCTTGGGTAACATTATTATAACGATTCAGAGATGACTTTAAATTTCCCTTTGGAGTATTTTTATGAGCTTTATGGGCTATCCTCCACGTTATTTTCACTCTATAGATCTTTTCGTGAAGGTTTTATTTCTTGTCAATGCGTCCCTCTCTATTTTTAGTTAGAAAAATCTTCCTTCATCTTTTCTTTTAGATAATTGGTTTTTGGGTTGTTCTAACAACCTTCCTTATTCAATCATCTTGGTTAAGATTTGAATTTAAACATCTTTAATAAGATGTTAATATTAAGTAAACTTTTGCTAAAATTGTTAATAGGAAGTGTTGAAATATAGATAAACCTTATAAAAAATATATTTGATAGACTATTTATTAATAATGATAATAATGTAGAGCTGACAGCAGGCAGATTCAGTTAAAGTCAATGTGTCAGTCGGCTGGAAAAGAATAAACTAGCCAGACTAGGTGGGCTTATACAAAACCACTATACCTCAAAGGGTTAAATGGTGGCTAACTGGCAAGCGATCTATTTAATTAACTGACCGGTATCAATAAAATGGTATAATTTAATTTGAAAGTGTCCAAACAAAACCAAATTATTAAAAACCTTTTCCCGCAAAGGCAAAACCTTTTCTTCGGTTCACCTGTTTGCCTCCTTTCTTTTCTCTAATGCCGATATGTTACACAACGTAACAAAAATATTACTTTATTTAATAGAAAAAACTTCCTCTTGCGTCCTTGAATAAGGTTTATTATTATATTTCAGTCCTCCCCCGTTTACTTTGTTTCGTCTATACGTCAAAATGTTTTTCTCGAAAAAGAAAAACAACCTCGGTGTGTCACACACAATGTCGCAATTGTTAGCAGTAGCGTTCCGGATGGCAGGCCAATTGCACCATTTCCTATGCCTTGTCGCCTAACTTTTATTTCTTGTCTTCGATCTCTACAACTATGCTCAAGTTCCGTGACAGAAAATACGTTGTTTATGCTTAGAGATTTTTATTAATTTCCAAAAACTCGTATAACATAACGCTTTTCTTTAAAAGAGTTCATAACCAAGTTGTTTAGAAAAATCTTCTTCTTGCCGGCTAATCCGGTTCGAAGAACTTACAAAAGAATGGTTAGAAATTATACAAAACTCCGGCAACTCCGGATCGAGGGATAAAACAAAGAATCTTTACTTGCCTTTTGTTGGAGTCTCTTTTCCTGTTTAAGAAACAATATTACCAAACCCCAAATGTTTACGGAATAAGGGGAAGCTAAGGGAATCAAGGAAAGGACCCCTTACCCAAATAGTCATAGAACTCCAACAGCGAAATATAACAAAAGCGAATTATGACACAAAAGCAACAAATTAACTGAAAGCGATCAACGACCCTCTAAAGCGTACAAAAACTAAAGCGGACAACAAAACTTAAAAGCAAAAATAACATCTACCTAACTGTGAAGCGAACAATAATCAGACTGACTGTAAAGTTCAAAGAATCCTCAATTCTACTTTGGATCCCCTGGCTTGTGAAAATTTGCTTCTTTTTCGATTTACACAAAACCTTTTATCTGTAAGTTGATTTTACACAAGTTTTTCTTTAAAAATTACTCGTGAGCAGTTTCGACCACTATTAGCGCACCGAATGAGCTAACCATAGTCAACCAGTATTCTTCAAAATTGAAATGCCAATAGAACTGGAGATGAATGCGTCAATCGCTCTACAAAACAATTCTAAAGTCGTAGGGGGTAGATTGGAGAGCCAGAAGTTTTTTCCAAAGGCATGTTGTCCAACTATGTTCATAAATGTAGAAATGCTTTCAAAAGTGTGTTGTTAAATTTTAAACACCTTGTGTTCTCACCAGTTCTTAACATGAAGAAACGTTGATACAGTTTAGGAATGAAACCCCATTCCAGTGAGGCGTGGAAACAGGAAGTGGACACAAAAGATGAAACATGTGCAAGAGAAAGGGAAAAGAGAGGTCCTGATCAAAAAGAAAATAAAAGATAGAAGACAATAAGGAAGATTAGCCGTGAGGAGAATTCCTTTTGTGTCGGACATACAACAATCACACTCCATGCCATTTTAATCACTCATTACAACGACATTTATGTATTATTATGTGGTCTGCTTTTGGGGAGGCGTGCGACCTCGCCGTCGAACATTCTGTCTCCTGGAACCTTTTCCACGTTTTGGTGATTAACAATTTGACGACAAACTGAGACATAAAATTAAAGCGATTTAAATTTTATTGAAATCCGATGCTTGAATACCGACTAATTAAATGTAATTTTATTTCCGGAGGAAGTTTTATTATTAATAAAAAATGAAATTCTCATCAAGTCATCGATGCGCAGCCACCTTTTCATACATTCTGCTTTAACGAATAAGTAAACAAGTGGCTTTCAAAATAAGAGAAACATTGTGTTGTTAAATTACCTGGGTCTGTTCAGAGGCCCCCCCACCCATCCGCATGAGGAAAAGACATCAATGTCATTAAACAAACATTCCTAAACAATTTAAAAACAAAGAACAATGTTTAATAATTAGGTGAATAAGTTTGCACAGATCAATTTTCACAAATGGGAGTAATAAAGGAAAAAACGCGCCTAAAAACGGCTTAAAAAATAGGACGTTTGTGTTTTGCTTGGAGGCACGGCCCCATTCCAAATAAATTTCAGTCAAACTAAAGAAAATCAGACGAAGCCGCAACGGGGACTCCAGTAAAACGAGTTTCTTATTACGAAAATAATATAGGCCTACATATTACGCATTATATAATATCTTTACAAACAAAAAAATCTTAATCACGATCGCGTTTTGTTTATATTATCATACTATTATTATTCCCCAGTGATGTATCTGTATTTTTGAATCGAAACAATTTTACTGAACGTAACATGTCGGTTTATTTAAAGACAAATATGGTCTTTTAGTCAGATCTGGGTAAAACATGTACAGCACTCACGACTCTATCATTTAATTAAGCAACAGTAACCACGTGTTCTCACACGGATCTTGTTCGATTTCTTGGTTGGATTTTGTTAAATGACTGCAAAAGACTACAGGGCGTGTTTTGGAGAAATCAGTATGTCAGTGTGCCAAGTTCACCAAATTCTCTTATTGAGGTGTTCACACATAACCAAAGTGAACGCTTAACCACTCAGTAAATATTCCTGTCGACTGATGATTCATCTCAATCCTTCTGATTGAAATTTTTGATTTTATATTCAGTGTCAAGTTTGGAGCTGTAATTGTGAGACTCGGGCCATGTAAACCATTTGTCCAACCGTCCGTATGGTGAATTTCATCCCGCTCGCATTAAGTGGTACAAAATAATGAATTTTTCCCCCTGTCCTCAAAACAAGCCACTGTAACGATGAGGTATATTTAATGAGAACTCCCAATTTTCATTAAAAAAATATAAGAATTCCTCACAAAAACACGTTAATTAAGAAGGATGATTCACAAAAACAGAAAAAAGTTCTACACGTCCTACCAACTTCCCCATCCATTCTTCATCCTTTAAGGGCCCATCTTTAATTTAAAAAAAAAATTAAAGAACGGCATTTCATTAAATGAAAATGAGTTTTTCTTTTGTTTTTGTTTAAAGGATCAGAATGATTGAGGAAAACAATGTAAGCCGTAAGAAAGTTGTGTGTAAACACAAAGTGGATTATGAAGAGATTAACGCGACCTCATTAGGGCTTTACAAACAGCAGATAATTGAAATGAATCCGTTTCCTTCTACTTCCTACGACCCCGTCCACCTTTTCATCGTTCCTTTTATAAAAATATAACTCAGAGTTATGCAATTTTATTTCCATCGAGAACAAAAAAAAATATTTAAAAATAGTTTTATTTTCTGTTTGGGTGACGCCTTCAACGAGACCAAATAGACCGTTACGTAACAGTTTTCGTAATAAGACAGAATTGAGGCTTTGAATTTTAGGAGAATTCTTGTTGCCCTCAAATATTCTACTAATAGTGCCCTCAATAAGAGAGGAAGTTGATTCACTTTTGTTTTCAAATCGAAATCTATTCTTCCACACTTGTGGAATAATTAACGGAGCTGTGCGGCGACTGTAACTTCCAGTTAGTCCGGGCCACATTACATGTCACAATGAGGAATATAGCTGATTACTGGATGATTAAACCATTAGTGTCTACTGTTTTAGTATTGGAACGTCACTTAGTTCTGACTTGTTACACCGGAATACTTTGTAAGGGTACATGTTATAGTGTGGTGAATGAAGTTAGTGGTTCTACTGTCTGACTGTGCTTTTTTCTCTCAGAATGTCCTTTGATGTTAACACAACCGCAATATTTTGGACAAGGCATTAGTAACATCTATCAATCTCCTATTATTTCAGAGGTCTGTTTTGAGGCAGTAATTCATCAAGGAGGGAGGATTTTGCCGCTTTGTTCTTTCTTTTCCAAGACATTTGAAAATAGTTCCATGTCAGGGGGTTCACCCCCAATACCATATCACGTTAGGGAAGCACATATTCAGACCAAGTTCTGTCAAGAGCCTTCTTTAGTCAATCCAAGCGAGACAGTCTACCAGAATTTGTTGAGCGAAGGCTGTGCCAAAAGCCTCTAAAACTTCCTGAGCTCATTAAAAAATTTCAACTTCTGGCATAAATGACTTATTGTCATCTGGTTTTCTCTTCTGACACTTGAATAAGAGAAGCACGAGACAATCCATTTTGTGACCATTCGTAGAGCAACGTTTACAACCTAAAGACAGAAATCAATAACTCAGATCCAACTCTTTCTTAGGCCAGTTTATTGGGACTGATTACAGATTCCTTCACAGTGATGGGCTGACAGGTTTTATTCAATACACTTGATAGACATAGTTTGGGACAAGGGAGAAAGTACATGTAATATGGGAGTAAAAACAAAAAAGAACTCGTGAAAGACTAAATTACTGAAACAGAAGAATGTTTGAGCAAGCTGGATAACAATAATAGTCATATTGTGTGAGAAGTAATGCAATTATGCATGGAAAATATGTTCGTGCTTGAACAGTATTGAAATAGTATTTAGATTCTGACCTTTGCTTTCAATCCACAACAAACCGCACGTGGTTTTTGAAAAATTGAATTCGTGATGACTTCATTTTGTCCCTCGCCAAACGAACTAAACCTACAAAACTAAAAAAACGTAATTGGGCAAAAACAAAATTATTCAGAGAAACTCCCTTATTCAGTCTTTCTAAAATTTTCTAAACATAAAATCTTCGTATTGTTTGCAATCCCCCCAAGTTCGATTCCATTTCTGGGTCTTGGGTTGGTGCTGTACCATTTCTCTTCTCCTGATAAAGCGTAATACGTTTGGGTGTCTGAATACCTAGTTTAGTTCTTCGTTTGATTTCCTTTGGTGTGTGCCATACGCTGTTTGTTTTACGTCTAAATTTTAGCCTCATCTAAATTTCTCTTTACACTATCCTACTATACACTATATACTATAAAACCAACCAACAGCACTAATTTTTAGAAAAATTGGTTTGCAGAATTAATAAGTAGCTCAGTGCTTTTTTACTATCCTGCAGCTCTACCAGAAATTCTTTCGGCACTCTTCTGGGGGCACTCCCCCTGGCGGTTTTCGTTGAGACACGTTTCTTGCAAAGGTGTTAAAGGAGTAATCGTAGCCACTGCATAGGATCCTCACGTCTGAACCTCTAGAGTGACCAGAAAGAAAACGGCCCAGCCACAGCTTCGAATTCGATCTCTCCACTCAACCGAACGTTGCCTTCATTCATTCTTTTTTTTACTACTACTACTACTACTACTACTACTATTATTATTATTATTATTATTATTATTATTATTATTAGTTATAAAGAAAGAAACCTTGTGGTATTTACGAATCCTCACATAGCAAGTGAGTCAACTTAAACTTACTATTGACTTTATTTAATCTCTACAACCAGCCACGTCCGACCTGGATTCCTCTAGAGAAGTAACCTTACAGAGCGGAAGCGTTTTGTGAGAAGAAGTGATCAGTCACCTGTGATTTGTTTTATCACAAATCCAGATACTTATGAGAAACGTAGAAGACCAAAAGTAAGGCTATTCGTGGGAATCCCCCTTGGAAGAAACTAATCAATACTATCTCTACACGGGGCAAAAGATGCAAACACAAAACGACCATTAATCACAAGAATCGTATTTGATTGACTTTATAGGCCGTTAAACTCATGAAGTCGGTTGCGTCATTTCGAAAAAAAATTCAAACGGTGGGTTACTGTCTATTGACTTCTCTTATGCAACTGAGAAGATGAAATCTACTGGACATGCTAAGCATTTCGCCCATTAAATGAAAACGTGTAAGATCGATTCCCTCTTCTTCTTCTTCTGTAAAGGGCGACCAAAGAGACCACATAAAATTGACTTTTTCTCTTTGACTCCGCTTTTACATAACTCGGAATCTTTTTGATAGTCATTATATTTTTATTTCAATTATATGCCAAATCATTAGTGTATAATGAGTCCTTTATAGCTCTTGAAAGAAACATCCCTATACCATACATACCTGAACCATTATAGAAAATTCAGAAAACCTGAAAAAGGAACCCTAAATTAGGGGGGAACCCTAAATGAAAAGTTTGATCGGAAAATTCGAATTAAAGGCTATAATCACGCTTTCAGATATAAAAGAAAGCATTCTATGATGGTATACAGCAAGGATGGCGAACCTTTTTTAATGTCCGTGCCACAAAGTCATAAAAATTCTGTTTTTAAATAGGTGACGTGCCACAAATAATTTTTAATTAATTTCTATTAAAAAAGAACTTATCAAAAAATAATGATTTTGTTTTTGCCATCAAAATTTTCGAACGTGCCACTTGTGGCACGCATGCCATAGGTTCACCATCCCTGGTATACTGGATCCAAAAAGTTTCTAAAATGATTTTTGTTTTCAAATCATTATCGTAGTTTACGATATTTTCAAAACTTTTCTGAGTTTAAACTCAAAATTCCTTACATAAAGTTCTGGACTCATGATAACTGAAGCCCTTGAACTGCAAAGGTGATGGAGTTGAAATGTTTCTGACATGACTCCCGCCAAAAAAAGGGTTATTACCTACCCGTCGTAACTCATGGAAAAATGTTGAGGCTGGGTCTAGGGTAGAGGAAAGTTCGCGAAAAAGTTCCCTCAAAATTAGTCGCACTCAAATATCAGTTTTTATTTAAAACAACCATGAAATGGTTCTGCACGCTCACTTCCCTCCTCTCCCTCCTCCTCTTCTCTCGTTTTATAGATGACTGCGTAAAGTAAACATTTATTCAGAATACATTTCCATCTAGAGTAATAATTAGCTGGGTATTTACAATTGGTCGTAATACCTTCATCGTTTCACTTTTCCTTAGAAATTGTTGCGTTATCAATTGTTGATATAGAAAACCGTTTTTAACAAAGGATTCCACCCACGCTGACCTTCAACCCTTTCAAAATCTCTAAAATTACATTTATTTTGAAACGAAATATTCAAAATCGATATTGTATGAAAGAGATAGGAGACGTATGCGATTGTTGTGCTAAAGTAATACGAATGGAATTGTTAGGAGTTTGATATTTGGGCGACATACCGTGTATATTTCGGAGAAGATATCGCTGAATGTCATTTGGTTGTCGAATCAATATGTTCGCTGTTGAGGGTTTTAGTTAAATTGTTACATGGCTTCTTCGGTTAGGTGAATGTAAAAATTTAGACAATGGTGGTTAATTGTCCAAAACTTAGAGTCATGTTTCCATTAACTTTTGAAACGTGGAAGTTCGAATAAACCAATGAGGAACCGTTTATTTTGTGATTTGGACCAAATCTTGCATGCTTCCGCCAAACAACCGGGCTTCAGCTTGAGTCTTCAGTCTTTATTCTTCAATGAACCTAATTCTGTTTTGTTACGTATTCGATTCAGTGACGCCTCCTTCATGCCAACAAATGAAAATTATGTCGAGGACTTTATTCACCTTTTCTCTTTCTCTCTTGTCTATTCGAATCAAACTATTTCAAATGATACAAGTGTTTGGATTATTTTCTTTATTGTTCGTATGACCTATGACCTACCCTCTGACTTATTCAATTTATTGTGACTTATTCTTCTAGAGAAGCCATTCAGTCCTCCCTCCGCCCCGGAAAATACAAAAAAACTTTTTCCCCATCGGGTTTCCTTTTAATTTGGTTTTCCTTTGAAAAAGATGAACGAGTCCATTTGGATTGTCACCTGAGATTCCCCAAAATCATGATTTGCTGTTCTTTGTTGGTTTTTCCTACGACAGCTTTTGTTCGAACTTTCGAACGAAGAAAACTGACGATTCAGATGTTGATTCTTCCTATGGCGGTCGCTGGTGATGAAATGAGGAAATATGTCAATGGACAACTTCTCTGCCTTAAGATCACCCCTGTGGTGATTGAAGTGTGGTAAGGTTAAATAAGGAGACCACTGATTCCTGAATTCGGAATCCTTTATTAAGCGAATTGGAGCAGTATTTATACCCCAAAAGGGGTTGACAAACCGTTATACAATAAATGGCCCATCCTGGAGGCCCATCACAACAATGAAACATTTCTTTAGCATACCTGAGCCTTTGTCCAAATGGGTCATTTTATAATTCGTGAATATTTACAGGTATAAGAAGTTATTCATTCGGGCTGCCTTTTGTACCACTTTCCTTTTTTTTTTTTGAGCCTCTTGGCCTTGGGCCGAATGAATCACTTCACAATGAATTAAACAACATTTACATTTGATGGCCGCAAGTCTGAACAGCTTTTATTGGACTTGTGTGACTTCTGGTTCGATTGGGGTATCTAATTCCCTTTTCCGTTCCTTTTACTTTCAAAACTTCTCGAGCTCGAAAGAATTGGAAACCGTGGGAAAGAAGAGAACGTAGGGAGTCTTGAGCTTGGCGGGCTAGGAGGAGAGTGGTGAAGAGATTATTAAGTGTGCTCAGGACAGAGGAACAGTTGCAATGGAAGACAAGGGAATGGATGTCAACCTTAAGAGAAAGCAAAAGTTCAAAGCATTTTACAGACGCAAACATGGCGGCTGTAAACGAGAACAAGAAGAAATTTATATTTACACGGGAGAGGCGGGGAAAAGATTATAAGAAAGGCGGAACCTGAATTCGCTCGAGTGTGAACGCCACTTATATAGATATGGATGGAGTTCGAAGGAGCAGGAAGAGAGGAGAGAAACGATATAAGAAGTGTCGGTGAAAGGCAAAGACAGCAGGAGAAGAACGCGCGCTGAGATGGCGATCGTCGAAGAAGAAGTCAGGAATGTCCGGGAAAGTCGAACATGATGAAGTCCATGCAGCGTCCGGATATGTGAGGTGATGGGGAGAAGTAGGAATAGAGCACGAAGAACGGAGAGAGAGCAGGTACGATAAGAGCGAAGCTGAGACAAGAAGGAGCGTTGGATACGGTCTAAATATTTTTGGGTATATTTCAAGTCGGCAGCCGAACCCCAAAGTTCGGCACCGTAGGTCAGGATCGGAAGGAAAGTTGCTTTATAAATTGTGCGTCAGACGGATATGTTAAGAGGAGTATAAGTTGCCGCCGTAGAAGCCACTTTTTGGGACAAATGAAGAGCCTTAGTGCGGACCTGCGTCAGATGACACTTCCACGTCAGTGATCGATGGATTATTACGCCCAAGATTTTCACTGGGCACCTCGCTCAATGAGGAGCCGCATAATTTGAGATTGCCTCGTAAGGGACGGCGGGTGAACCTGACTAAATGGGTTTTTGGGGCTGAGAATTGCAGTTTATTCTCCTCCCCCCATCGAAAGATGAGGTCTAGAGCCTGTTGGGCCCTGATCTACAGGGTGTCAGCATCGTCCGCGGCCACCACTAGAACAACGTCATCGGCATATGCCTGGATGAAGGTAGACTCATCAAAAGGGAGCGTGAGCAGAGTGTCCTTAAGCAGGTTCCAGAAAAATGGGTCTAATATAGATCCCTGAACGCAGCCCTTAGTTTGCAACTTAGTGACGTACTCCCCACAGTAGTGGAGGCCCACGACCCTGTCCTCGAAGTAACTACGAATGACGCGGTAAATGTTAGAGGGGATGGAGTGAAGTTGAAGTTGGTGGAGGATAGCGGGCCACCAGGCATTATCAAAGGCTGCCTGGATGTCTAAGGAAATAAGAATACAGTAGGGATGTGTGATTTGTAAGACCGAATTTGTTGTAGGAGATTGGACAGGGCAGAAATGGTTGATTTCTGTGAGGTGAAACCGTATTGTACTGAAGAAAGAAGATGGCGAGAGTGAAAATGAAAGTACAGGCGGTCCAGGATCAGCTTCTCGAGAACCTTTCCAGGAACGGGTAGGAGACCTAAAGGACGAAATTTGGCAGAGCCAGGTTTAGGGATGAGGAAGAGCTCCGCAACCTTCCACACTTTTGGGAAGTAACCCACACGGAGACAGGCATTATAAAGAGAGAGAAGCACTGAAGGAGCAGCATTATGAGCACAAGAGGAGATGGGAGGCGAGATATGGTCAGGACCAGGAGCTTTCTTAGGATTGAAGGAATGCACCTGATTCGTGAGTTCGGAGTCTGTGAAAATGGGATCAGGGTCAGCGAGAGAGAGGGCGCCAGAAATCGTGGCAAGACGAACATGGTTATGAGTAAGACTGTCAGTAGTAGGTAAATCGTCAGGAGAGTGAGTATTTAAAAGTTCTGAAGCAATCCCGGCGACTTTAAGTTGCACCGAAGGGCCACAAGTTCCAAGAGGAAGTTGAGGAATCAGATCACTGCTATATCTGAGCTTGATGAGACGGGTCACCTTCGTCCCGACATTTTCGTCAACTAGCGAGTCGCAATAAGACTGTCAGCTTTGAACTTTGCTAGCCCTAAGTGTATTGTTAAATGCTTCCTTAGTGGAACGCTAAGCCTGGACTAAGCCTGGATCCAGGAATTTTTGGGATAGATCCTGTTTACTCAATGGTAAAAAGCAGTATTCAAATCCAACACTAGACAAAGTACTCCAAAATTATTGCACACTTGTATGATGAATCCATTTCTAAAGTGCTACACATAAAACTGTGTCATAAGAAAAGAAGGTATAAAGCTTTTTTTGTATCTTAATCCGTGAATAGGAATTTTCTGACAAAATTTTTAATATTTTTCCCTAATTTTGTTTTCATAAATTGAATACATCATGTAAGCAGTCCCTGTCACATACTCAGTGTCACAACGTAAAAAGGTTGGTAATCGCTGACGTAAATAATAGCAGAGTTTTAGAAAACCACGTGCGATAACCTCTGATGGATAGGCTAGTACAAGAGAGCTGAAACAAAAAGTATTGAAGAAGAAATATGTGTAATTCAGGGAAAGACAGTACTAGCGGAACTCAGGGTAACAGGAAGGGAGTGCTAACAATAAAAATTTAATTTTGTTTTCTCTAAAATTATGAATGGACATTTAAAAAATTCTCCTTCTCCTCCTCTTGGCCCCTTCAAATATTTCTCCATTTCATCTCACAATATTTGCGACTGTAAATACATTTTCTTTTTCAAATTAATAATTGATTATTCAATGAAAATAATTTAACATTTTACTATCTTTCAAACTAATCTGATTTGGTATCGCATTTAGAAATGGGGATTTAAATTTGCCATTTTTTGAATTTAAAACTTAATTGAACCGTGAAAGGTGTGAAGACGCCTAATTTATTAATACAATTCCTCGTTTAAATATTAATTGTTATGTAACTTTGAAATCGTTCGCGTTCTATTTAATCCTTTTTTTTTATTTTTCTTGCAAAAATGTTTTATCATGTCTTTCACTTCACTTCGCTTTTTTTAGAAAAAAATGAAGTATGCTATTTCACCTCGTCAAAATGACTTTTGCCACATTCCTCCTGGCTCTCCTTCTATTTCCTTTCTTTTCAAATCGTTTGTGATTGATGAAGGTTTGGTTTTAATATCTTTTAATCAATTTTTTTTTGTTATTACGCCGCTCTAGTCTAATTCCTTGGAGCTTAACACGTCGACCACTCAACCCACAGTTGAGTCGAGTAACGCGTTTTCTTTGGGGCTGTTTTTATACCTGACGACATAATTTTAATACATTTTAAGTACAGTACTGTATTGTGTTCTTCCGTCCCTCGAGAAGATATTGTACTGTATAGCGGAATCTGTCAGTTCGGCAGAGTCAAAGATTTTAAAAGGACTTTTTTCTAATTCAAACAAATTTGATAAATTTGTCATATTTTTTAAGTAAAAGGAGAATAGCTTACTCACTTGGAGCTCACACATATTTCATTCAGTATTTGTATTATAACTTTTTACCGTTTTCCTTTTGTCTTTTAAGGTGCTTCCAGGGGGATCAATCTGACGATAGGTTTTCTCCACCAATTCCCCTCAGGTCCCCGTTCAGGCGATACCTCATCTGAACAACTGGGTTTATTAATATACCACGATTCATGGTAGTCATAAAAATTTATGAAAATTCAAGACAAACATTGACTCACCTATGAGCGACTAAAAATGTCTAATGAGTATGGACTAAAAAATGTCTACCTACCTATTGGCACAAAAAAAATAAAGTAAACAAAAGTATGGGTGATTTGCAACCAAAAAACTGACGGTACCCGAGTAGTACATCATACGAGTATTCGGTGCGGTCTACAACATGTTAAGACACCAAAATTCCTCCCACTGAGAATGCCTTTAGCTGTAAAAGAAGGTAAAATATCTGAGCTGTACATGTGGAAACCTTAAACAAAATAAAACACTGATAAATATAAATCGCCCGTGATAGTCTCTATTTGTGCATCGTTCGAACTCGTGTGGCTATTTTACGAAGCGGATGGCTTGGTGACCGAAGACCTGGAGCCGAAGGTCTGTAGCAGTGATGGTTTTCAACATTCCATGACCTGCTCGGATTTTATCATTAAACCTTGAAACCTTTGCTTGACTAGATTACCTGTTGTGCTTAAGTTCTAGCAAAACATGGGCAAGCTAAGGGAATATTCTGTTTTCTAACCAAAAATTTATTTAAATAAATAAATAAATAATTAGTTCTAACGCACACTTATAAGTAAATATCCCTCAGAGAGCCCTAAGTAACAGGGATATTGCTTAAAATTCAAAATGTAAAGATTTAAAAAATGTTTGACTATAGTGAAAAGTTGGGTGAAGTTGGTAGGAGGTGAAAGATGGGCCCTAAATCCTACAACTCGTGTCCTCACTTACACTCAAAGCACATTTCAAGTGCTATTATGGAACTTCCTAATCAATAGAAGAATCAAAAATTAATGTAAATTTTAAATTCGAAAACTAAATAACATAACATTATTATTTTCCTTTCAGAGCACCTAACTCCTTGTCTGGGCTTCCATATTCAACCGAAGAACAACTCATCCACGAGAACTTCTTATCATAATTTACAATATAACTTTGATAATTATCTCCATCCTGCAATAAATGAATCGAAAAATTTGGAAGAAGTAATTTATTCGGATATTATAAATAATATCCAAGGCGTACTGAGAACCGAAAATAATGATTTCAGCCGTTCGGCAAAGCCTCCCGACTTCGAAGGCATAAGACCACGGGTTAAAGATGACTGCCATACCTCCGACGATGATGTGGAAAACAAAAGTTCTCTACAAGAATTCGTAAAGACAGTAAATTCCTTTACTAAGAATGTTTTCCTGAATGGTGTTAATGACTTCGGGAATGTGAAAGAGAGCGGATTTAGATTGGAAAATTTGAAAGCAAGGAATTCAAACCCATTAACTAAATATGGATACGTTTTGGGATACAGTGGGAATCCGTTTGGAAGTCGCAAAGCCATGGCCGAAATTCTTAAATTAAATGCCAAAGAAATGCCCATGTAGGTACTCGGGAACCAATAAAATGATTATGAATTGTTGGAAGAAGTTATGGTAACAATTCAACAAGGATTTGAAATATTCTTATTCTTCTATTTTGTAGGAACGACACTCTCATAGCAGACATGAGAAAGAAAAGAAGCGTTTTGCACTTGTATAGTATGGTTCTGTGTGCCACAGGCTGCGATCCATTTGCTTATAAGGGATACGGTTGTTATTGTGGATTTTTGGGCTCAGGTTTTGTTGTTGATGGAATAGACAGGTACGATGGTATATGTAAACTTTTCGGTTTTCTTGGTCAGATCTAAGGCTTTTACGTGACAATGCAATCTTGAATTTGGAATCAAATAAAAGCATTTCGTAGAAAATAAAACGGGAAATGAGGAATCAAGTTTTATTACCAGACGGATTGAAACTCTAATTGTGGATTATCAGATTTCGAATACACATTATTACGACTTTAAAAGTGAATGAAAATAAAATCAGAACTGGCATCTTAGAAGATGTCACATTAATTTCAGTTGTTCATTGCTTCAGTGGTTCATTCATTCATTTCAGTTGCTGTAAAATGCACGACTGGTGCTACAACAGTGCAGGATGTCCACCGTTTTTGGAATATTTCATTCCTTATCTTTGGAAATGCTACCATCATCAACCTCTTTGTGGTAGGATTGCCAAAAACAAAAATTTTCCATAATAATAAAATAAAAAATTTAAAGATTTCTAATTTTTTTTAAAATTTTCTTCGTTAGCCATAGATCACGGTTTTTACGGCGGATCCGGCTCATGCGCACAGAGATTATGCGAATGCGATAGACAATTGGCGCTTTGTTTACGAAGATTTCCTTGTCCGACGACGAAGGCCCTTTGTACCTCATCACCATGGAGACTTTTGCAAAATATACTAATGCTTTGAAAAAGAACTTCGAATAATTCCAAGAATAAACTGATTTTGAATTTAAAAATAACATTAATATAAAGTGACAACGGTTTGAAGTTAGGGCCCCGAACAAAGGGCCCTAAAACCAGGATATCGTTCACATGTAAACAAACTTGTGGAGTGAAAAGTTAATAACCGTCTTTTGGGAATTTTGATCTCAATTTTTTACTTTTCTAGCTTAGCTTTTTTAACTAGTTTTAAACGTTTCAAACAATTGTCTAGTAAATTTTGTTACAAAAGAATGAACGAAAAGGAGCGAGAGAAGTTGCGGGAAGAATTTCTTCGAAAAATTGAAGAGGAAGAAAAACTAACGAACAAGTTACGACGTGAAGAGGCTTTAGATAAAGTTCGCCGTAGGAAGGATTTCGTCAAAGAGATTACAACTTGAACGTCGAGAAGCATCACTAAATGGAATAGTTTTAAAGGTATTTTTTTTAGTTTCCTCTCAAAGGTACTTTATTAAACTAGTTCATTTTTAAACTCATTTTACACAACGACATTGTATGTTTAAAGGCGCAAGAAGTTGCAACTTTGCAAAGGAATCAGATTGAACAAGAAGAAAAATTAGCAGCAGAATTGGACATAATTAGAAGACAAGAAATTATTGATGAAAAATTAAGACTTCATATAAGAGAAAATAGTCACGAATTAAAAGAATTAGAATCTCAGTTGAAAGTTGCCTACACTAAAAAAGCAATTGCTGCTCAGTTAGCTGAAAAAGAAGCGAATAAATATGAAGAACAGGTGAGTGATTTGTTATCAACTTTTGTCCCAAATTTATCAATTGAATTATTGTGTACTGCTCAGATGGTATGAGTCTTGACATATTTCCTTCATCCTTATCTAAAAAGTCTAATATCAGATTAAGCTAAAATCACAATCTGTTCACTCATGTATAATTGCTAATTTAGCTGTGGCTTTAAAGCATTTCACTTTAACATTTAGGTTAGAGAACGAAGGGCAAGAGAAATATTAGAAAAGGCTGTGGGAACACTGGAAGAACAGGAGATGGCAATGAGACTAAATGAAAAAAAGCAAAAAGAAGAATTTCATCATTCTTTGCAAGATCAAATAATTGAAAAAGAAAGATTAAGACAAGAAGAGTTTATGTCTTTCATGAGAGAAAGGAAGATGTTTGATGAAATAATAAGAAAAATAAAGGATGAAGAAATGAAGTAAGTGACTAAATTGATTTGTGCCTCTTTTTTTAATTAAGACAAATTCATTTTAAGTTCAATAAGTTCTTGTGACTTGTCCATTAGCTTTTTTTAATCATGTAACTAGTATCAGAGTTGACTAAACATTGGTGTTATGTTATATTTAAATCCCTTTTGTCTGATATCAATATAAACATTTCTAAATTTCCAAGGAATTGGAAAAGAAGCAGCTTATGCAACAGAAATTGAAAGAAGAAATGGAACAATTTTATGCAGCTCGTGAAATGTGGAAGGCTAAAGAACGGTTGGTTATCCAAGAAGAAGATGAAAAAATAAAACAAATAAATGAAGACAAGGCTAAACAGGTCCAAGAAAGCATGGGTAATAAGAAAAAGACAAATGAGGCAAAAGAAAAGGTTTTTAAGAAGCTTTCTGATGAAATGAATGAGAAGAAGGTAAGTCTAGGGAGAAAAATGAAAAATTCTGCTTTATTGTTAAAGTTAAAATTTTTTATCTCCCAGTTGTTCAGTTATCAAGTTCATTTTGTGCAATCTTTCAGTTGCTTACTGACTATTGACATCAGATTTATCTCTGGGTTCAGACACTGGTCTGTTGTCTAGATTCAAAGCCCCTTTAAGGCCAGACAAACTACTTAATGCACTACTGTCTTACTTAGAGACAGGTAGAAGTTAGCATGGAGAAAAAAATTGATTTCAGATATTGATTCTGATATTGACTCATTTTGATACAGATGGCCATTCCAGTCAATTTTTAATTTGATTAATTTTTCCAAGAAACAAATGGATGAAAGAGAGGAATTAATTTCAACATTGATATGGAATGAGAAACAAGAAGAGGAAAAGCAGAAAGCTGAAGAGCAAGCAGCTAAGGAAATGGCAAGAAAAACAGAAGCAAGGGCTGCCTTTAAAGAGCTATTGGCAGAGAAAAACAGGAAAAAAAAAGAAGAAAGAGAACTCGAGTTAGAATTTGGGAGACAAATGAACTTGAAAATACAAGAAGAAGAGAGAAAAGAGAAAGAAAAACAAGAACAAAGACGACAAATTCTAATAAACAACAGAAAGTATAACGAACAAGCCATGAAAGAAAACGTGCAGAAAAAAGCAGAGGGTCTTAAGTTAACTCAATTGATGAATGAACTTCGAGAGAAAGAGGAGGAGAATAAAGCTCGACTGATAGAAGAAGAACGGTTAAGGATGCTTAAAGAACATGCACCCAAATTGCTGGGCTACTTCCCTAAGAGCTGTCTGCGGCAGAGTGATTTAGAAAAACTGGGCCTCACGAGTAATTCTCCCTTACCTGAGTCGTGTCCACTTTCCAATGACTAACGATAAAGTTAAATCTCTTTGGCAACTATTTCTCCATGCTCTCCTAGCCATTTCTCGTCCTTTTGAATTTCGTTTAGTAAAAAATAAAATTACATATTAGTGGACAATAAAAAAAAGAGATTTTTAGAACTAGTTTTATTAAAGTTATAGAACAATAATTTCAACATTTAAATTAAAATCTTTTATGTTTGACAATAAAATCTCAACTACATTAATTAACAACTACGTGTAACAAACTCCAACAGAAACAGTATTTGCGAGCTCTATAGTAAACAACTACTTCTTTCCGTAACGAAAGCACCTAATAATTTAGTAGAAGTAAAATTGACTACTCAATTTCCATAAATGCAATATTACTGACTAGTTAAATATTCAAATAGAATTTAAATAAAAGTGTCGGGAAAGGTTTTTCTTTTCTACTTTTTTGTTTCTAAATTTTTGTTTATTTTTTGACTGTTGCTAAAATGCTTTAAATCAAAGTGTCCTCGTCTTGCGTTTCAAACAGCATCATTATAGAATGTTGAGAGGAACTGCTTCTTGCCAAAACTGCTGTTTCGTTGCCATCCATGCTGGTTAGTGAAGACTCTGGTGAAGTGGTACCCAGAATCGGGGATGGTCTTTGTAAAGTTGGACTCTCCATCGTCATTGTTAACAAACTGCAGGATTCTCGATAACCTGAAACATTTCCTTAAGTTAATGCTCAGCCGTGTGACATCTTGTTCGATCTATAGTATTCTGATAGAGGATATTCATACCGGATGTACTTGAAGTTTGGGACACGGCGCTTGTGTCGTCGTCCATTGACAAATCGGCCTTCAAAAGCTGATTATTGTTTCTGAAACTGGGCGATGTCTGTAAACCTAACGGAGTTTCAGATTGACCTCCTTCCTGGCTTCGTCTCCGTTCTCCGGGACTCTGTTTCCCCTTGGAGGAAATGCTTCCCCAGTCTGAACACGACCCCATCATTCTCATTTCATAAGTACTGTAATCCCTTTCGTCTGGTTTTCCTTCCTCTTTTCCTAGCATCTCTTTGAATCGGGCTTCTTTTAAATGCTCTATTAACAACTTCTGAGCTTGAGGAGTGATCTGAGTTGGCGTTGCTGGCATCGAGTAGCTCTGCTTGTCTCCACTCTCATCGGAAACCTGTTACGACGAAAGTCATTCAGTTTAAGTCTCTCCAATTATAAAACTAAAATACATTTACACCTCAAAACTTACGTCTAGATTTCCCGTGCGATGTTTTCTACTTCTTCTTAGTCTGAACGTCCTTCGACTTTGGGCCTTAGATCTCTGAAGTCTAGGCTTGTACGTTTCTCCAGAGCTGTCATCATTGGGACTCCCTGGACTCAACGGAGTGATCGAAGTTTCCCCTAAAACGTATAATAATATGAGTTAATACAACTTTCCCACACAATGAACGGTATGCCAAAGGATTTAGAATTCATAAATACAAAAGAAATTAGGGAGGAAGAATGGATTAAAGGTGGATGACCAATCGGCAGAGGAAATCAAACCTCAGAGAAAAGGTCATGACTTCATGTAGATCAGTTTAAGTAATTCATGGTGGTTAAAAGAAAAACTAGTTCGAAAGCTGTAACACTTTTCCTTTACCTGAATCATCTTTCATTTCCACTTTGGACGTGAACCTTAATTTGACGCTCGGTTTTCTCTGATACTCGGAACTGTCTGAAACTGTGAAACGATAGCGATCATGCATCAACAAACGAGGAGACAAAGGACATAACTCTAAGCATGCATTCGAAATATTATCGAACGTTTGTGTGAACGTTTTGGGGCTTAACCCGAACACATATATGAGGAACCAAAGTATGACATAAGCTCGTTAATGACTTTGTGTAAACACAACTATTTTCATCAACAAGGTATAGTCAACCTGTGAAATATCGGTGAACGTTATTGAGTACTACAATTTACATCGAATACAGCTCTCGCATCTTTAGATGAAATGGGAATATTTCTTATTTGCCATTTTTTTCGAAAAATTTCATTTATAGTTTTCCCGAAACTCCATGTCAATCAAAATGATTCAGAGACAAGATCGTATCTTAAAGGCCAAGAAGGGCTAATAATGTCCCACCTCCTGTGAAGGAATTTCTAAAGAACTTCAGTATTAAAATTCCTCATCAGTTTGTCCGAATATTCTTTCTATGTAACCAATACACATACAGTAAAAATTTTTACATTAAAAACTTTCTATAACGTCAGGTCGTAACAGTAAACTCATCCCCCGCAGTTTGAACCATATTTCGGATTTGTCGGATGTTTACGTGAAATATTTTTACTCAAAACAAGCTGCTTAACGGAAAATCTAACTAAATCATGGACAGCTTCTAAAAATCTATTGAAAACAATAAACAAGTAATTTTCTAAAGGAGAAAAAAACAGCGCTCAAACCTATATAACGGGGAAATAATTGAAGAATGTGCGTTGCTAAAACGGGTCCACTATAGTGAAGGTAATAAAATGTTTTATATAAATCGTGAGAAAGCAGAAGGGGCAAAGGAATAATTCAAAAATTAGAGAGGAACCAATATATGACGTGAGTTCAATTTCTACCTCTGCTTCGATTGGTCGTTGTCGTCGAGCTTTCATCAGCAACAGCCACGCACAGTGAAGTTTCTTCTTGTCTTCTTTCGTTGATGCTCGACACGCTGTTTCGTTGACTTCTGATCAGTTTCATCTGAATTTCGTTTGCGAACTGATTTGTTCTTGTCGTCAGATCGGCCGCACCTTTGTTTTTATTGAAAAAGCAAAACAGGTTTTTGAATTATTGAAGTTAAGCTTCCGCGGCAGTCATACTTGAAATTAAATACATTATATCCTCGGGGAATTCCCACGAAACTAAGGAAAACAATCGAAAGGACTTTACATAATGGGAAACTAGAACAAATACCTGCAAAAAGATTACCAATAAGGGAAGGACGATGTGTCCGGTTGTGACCAACGCCTGATGTCTCTGCCAGTTGAGACATTGGTACATTCAGTTGATCAAGTACTTCTCGTCCTCCTCCTCCTCCTCTGGCGTCTTCTAAAATGAATAGATAAAACAGCTACTAAGGATTTCCGTAAAAACCTATTCAACTCTGCCCTCACCTATTTTTCCGTTTTCTAGTTCTTCTTTTAATTCTTTGATTTCATGGGCCAAATCCATGAGCACGGCTGACTGACATTTTGTAATCGTAAGACAGGAGCCTTTCAGTTTCTCACTAATAATGAATTGTATATGACGCTGTTGATCGGTAAGAGCTGGAGATTTCACCTGCAAAAAATTCATGTGGTTGGCTTATTAGTTCAAAAATAAACCGACGGAGACAAGAATTATAATTATTAATAGAATCATTGTTAAGAATTATTAAAGAGTACATTAAATACTTTTAACTTTTTACCTTTGCATTTATAAAGGGTAACAGAAGCACGAAAAGGGGTGTACGCTGTGAAGCTACAAAATCCAGAAAATTCCAGAAAACCAAACCCAAATCCACATGTTGATCGATTTCTTTCACGGTTCTAGCGATTCTGGGCCAGTCGTTGGTCAGCTCATTTTCAAAGCATACCATTATGATTTTTAAAGCTTAAAAAGAAATCAAAAACAAATGATTACCAAACTGTTTTTAGATCGTGCGTCTTCCCATGTTTCACTGAACAGTAGATATGCGTCTCACATATCACAATTCTTTTTACCTAAAAATGCGACTTGGTAAGTCGAATGAGGCTGTCTGACATATCTTTTTGTGTCTTTTGCGACTGCCAAGCTTCCGGATCTAGTTTCGGATAAAGACTTTATGTTTAGGGCCGTGAGCGGTGGAGGAGGATTCATGGCATTGAGAATGACGGTCAGAGCAAAAGTGATGTCTTCCTGACGCATCCTCGGCACATCCTTTCGCTTGCTTCCGACACGCAAGCACAATGGAATTATCAAGTTCATGAGCATGCTTTCTGTTTTCTTTTTATTTGGGAAAACGGAAGTTCCACAAACTTGTTCAAGTGAATAGCTGTCCTGTAAAAATACATCAAATTTAGTTTGATTAAACAAAGATAATAAATGTTCTTTGCCATAATTTTAGTCCAGCCGGATATTCCATATCGAGACTTCCCTACCCCTATAAAGAGTACCTGGGATAGAGTATCATTGTATTTGCCTCTACTATACTATGTACATTTTTCATTTTATTTGACACGGTTTTTACAGGATTGTCAGAAACTAACACATAAACTGTACATTCATACATACAGAGGCACATAAAACACACATACAAAAAAATGACAATAAAATTAGTTGATGATGTTTGGCGAATCTCAATTTCCTGACCTAGTTCAGAAACGACCCCGTATGCCCCCCTCCGAGTGTTACGAATTTGCTCTGAGGTGATTCACTTCTCCCTTTTTTTGTGATCCCGAACTGCCAGACAACTAAACAGAATATGCCCTACCCCGTCTGCCTTCCCGCTTAGCGAACATTTTCTAAACCCGTCTACGCCCTTCTTTCCCTGCACCCACTCAGCTTGAACCATTCCATCGCCTTCCCAAGATGTCGTTACAGGTTCTGATGATTTTATATTCCTGTCCCACACCTCTGTGAGCTCTTGAGCTTATTTACTCGTTACCGTGATTCTTACTTTTCTTTTTGGCTTCCTTGATGATCCGTCACTATTCTAGATATCTATCGATCCCAAGTTCCTAAAGTTTTTAATAACAGCCTCCACCTAACCTTCATAACAGTTGTTCTTTATCTGTATTTGGATTTGTGAATGCAATAACACTCTGAACCCATCATTAGATAACGTAGAGAGTATACCACTACTTTAGTTCAGTCATGTATTTTTGTCAGAAGCTTGGAACAATGAAATTCCCTTTTCCCCTTTCTGGTAAACTTTTTGAACACCCGACGGCTTGATAAGATTCACAGCAACCTGTTCAACAGCCGAGTGTGATGGCACGTTTTGCCATTTTCCAATTTTTTTTTATGAATGTTTACAAAAAGTCAAAACAGTCAAAGACTAACCTCTAATATAAGAATTTGCAAAACAATGAGTCGAACGACCGTCGTGCAAAAATGAGGCGGAGGAACCATGGCCATCAAAATTCTAACAACCAAAGGTTCGCTAGAGGGTACTTCAAAATTACTCGCATCTCCCAGTATGAGCGACTGACAAGTGTTGATTAAAGTTTTCATGTTCTGTATGTGTACGATGTACGGACACCGTAGAAGAGTTTCGTAAATTCCTTTCAGCAATCCAGCTGCTGCATCCCAATCCGTGTGGCGCTGTATTCAAAAAACCCAAAAAAGTCAGTGTGATCCGGAGGCGAAACTCGCTTAACTTTCAGAAAGATAGCTTCAACGAAAATTATTACCCTGATGGACGATTTCTTGTGAATTTTGTTAAAAGTTTTATCAAGTCGACGAAGAATCGTGATCAAAGCCGGACGCATGGCGTCGTTTGACCATTCAGTCGAAGGAAGAATTTCGTTGAAGTATCGTTGCAAACCACGGCACCCCATTGTGTCTGGGTCGTAAGGTGCAACTTTTAAAAGACTGTGAGCGATTTCCACTAATCTCTAAATTAAAAAATACGTAAATAATTAAGAAAAGTGACATTAGCATGTCAAGTATTAATAAAACAAAAAAAAATTGAGCCATAAACATTTCATACTAAGTGAGATTTAACATCGAGTATTTCAAAATTTTTCCCCTCGTAGTTTGTTTTCTTGTTAATCTCAGGCAACCGTGCTGTGCACTTTGTATGAAAATCAGCCACGAGAGAGAGTAAAATGTCTCTAGGCCTCCTGAACTCGTTTCTGAGCACTTCTGAATCTTCCATTTCTCCTCTTTCGTAGTGCATTTTGCTTCTACTGTGATCGCTCAAGTACCTCGAATGAGAATCTTCTTCGAATTCAAAATCTGGGCTGTATGGTCCTCGACTATAATTTCTCTGACTTGAGCCCTTATGTTCGGGACTTGACTTTTGGGGACCATTGTAATTCCTATAAAACCAAATATTCGTGACAATCAAGAAAGAATAAAGCAAACAAATTGTATGTTCCGGACTAAAAATTAGCGATGACTAAGAACTTTCACTAACTTAGCCAAAGCTTCAGAATTATGGATCAGCGTTCTGATCGCAACGGCCAACTGTTGGATAATTTCCTTTTCTGTTTTCCCATCTTTCTCATAATCTGGCTTTTGTACGTGCTGCAGATAAAAAGGCAGAATGGCTTCTAGAATTATCTGAAAGTAGAACAAAGTTTAGTAAAGAATTTAAAACATTGACCAGGTATTAAATAAACCATTGTGCTACTTCAACTTACCAACATCTGATGGCCCCGAACAGAATCGGAAGCGTAAGCGATGACCATAATACAAAGCGAAATACAATCCAAAACCGTCACCATTTCACTTTCGTCGTGGTAACAAAAATCAATAGCCTTCAAAGGTTTTTCTTCTTTAACCAACTCTCCAATATTAAGTGGATCCGGAGAAGGAGTTTCCAAACTGAGCAGTAATTGAAACAAACATTTAGCTTGAACCTGAACAATAAAAAGGTTTAATTAAATACGGGCACATTTAGCCACTGTAGTTTACTGGTCTCATGATTTGTTATAAATTCTGCTCCGACCTTGTGGGCATCACCGTATTGTCCATCTTCTTCAGTGTCTAGAATCGCTGATAAGCTTCCAAACATTTGCAAAATAAATGGTTTTCTGTTCATCAAGTAAAATTGTTTCACGCAATATTCGACCGTTCTTGTGACCAATTTGTTTGTTTGATGATTAGAGTAAATTTGGAGAAGGGTGGGCATTATTAATAAATACCTGAAAAATAAATTCATGTTTCATGTTTTTAAATGTTGGACTCTTTAATTGAACCTTTTTTTTAACCCCGTGTCAACCCCGACCTATCTCTAAGCGAGACATCAAGTAGTTGGACTGTTTTTAAAGGAACAAATAACAAGGGGTCTTGGCCCTAGGAGTTGGATAAACAGATGTGACTGGAGGTACAGCCTCTAAAGTCGGGTAAGGTATAGGAGAGAGAAAGAAAAGAGAAGAGGGCATATAGAAGAAAAAATAGAGGGGATATAAAGATAATGATAGGATAAGATAGAACGGAATAGAAAGACAAGGAAAAAGAAAGAAAACAGAAAGAGAGAAGGAAGAGAAGAAGAGGAGAGTAGTAGTCATATTAATAATGCGGGTATTAACATTATTGCACTGAGTATAGTTCCAGTTTTTAAAGTGTTACCGTCTTTTGGTGTATGTCACACAACGAAAAACTACCCAAAGCATATATTAAACGTATAATCTAAATCTAAAACAAACAGCCATTGAACAAAAAACAATAATAATAAAAGCAACCGCTATTTTTATCATGTCGCGTTATGTCAACTGAAGAGTCTCAAGCTAGTTCTGTAGAAAGTTCGAGTCTAGTTCATATAGACCACAATAATTTCTAGACTTCCAAATAGTTTTCTTTTAAAAATCAAAGTAAGACGCAAGGGTTAGGAAACAGAACCTACGAATGGTTAGGCCTACTTATTCCCAAAAATACTTGAATCCTTCAGTAGGTTTGTAAATGTTAGGGTGAGTTTTCTAGATTTGGTAAACATGTAAATTAACCCAAATCTAAGACTCATTCAGCTCGATGACAGTACTCAGGTAAGCCTTTATTGTATTATTGATCCTTTTGTGTACTCTTTCCTAGTATGTTACACATGTAACTTATAGAGGACACTTTCGTTTCTTACGAACTATGGAGCGATTTGTGTTTAGTTAAACTGACCACCTCTGTCAAAAGTTCTTTCAACTCGAGCTTCTACTGTACAAATGAATTGGAAAAAACAAGTTATGAAGGTGAGGATATGTTAAATATTTTGCGTACCCATTTGTCGAAAATATATTTTTGAAATTGTGTGCGGCGTTAATATAAGTCGCCATCACGTATCGCAAGATGCAGGAATCTTCGCTGTGAAGAATGAGAGCGCCATTCAAAACATTCAGCAAAAGGTGAATGTCGCCCGAGTAAGCAAAATTCCCTGCCATCGCCTCAAACATTCGAGCTATTAATCGAACCCACATGAACTTGTGAAGCACATCCAATCCAAGAAGTTCCTGAAATAATGACAATAAATTGTTTCATTTCAAAAATGATCACCCCTTCCTCAAAATTATGTTCCTTTTCCCTAATTACCTTTCCAAGTTCTCCTTTCTTATACAAATCCAAATCAGCCTCTAAAGCCTTTCGCGGGAACGACGGCAGTTTCATTAGTTCTTCGTGAAGAAATACAACTCTTTGGACGACCTATAAAATACGATTACGTTAGTTTTTATAGTTCCAAGGTTGGGGTGAAAAAAAAATCAAATTTATCACTAACCATGTCAACATTTTTCAAAATTGCCCAAGTCAACAGCACCTTCCCTATTTCAACAAACTTATGAACGAGTTCTTGCCTTTGAAGACCATTGAAAGCATCTTCTGGTTTCATGTGAACCAATTCCAGTTGGGGGTACTGTGATCGTTTGAAGAAATAGAAGTCTCTCACATACGCTGACGGATTGTGAATATGTCCTGGTGGTGAAACGAAAATGATTGAAAATGTTTTAACCCTTCCAGAAACTTCAGTCTGCTTATGTGAAAGCAGTTTCATTAAGGTAAATTTAGAAAAAGTTAGAGTAACACCAAAATTTTTCAAATCAAGTACAACTGTGAGTTTTCTTTAACACTAAAGGTACCGACATCGCTTGTATAAATATTCCTACCGGGTCGGCTACTTAAAAAACTTTAATGTTTGTTTGTTTAACCCCCCAATTTTGTTTGTGAAACCCACCTAAGGCGATAAGCATTATATCATGTTGAAAGAAGACTAAACCACTTTTATAACTTACTGGTTTTGTGATCAACTAGAAAATATTCCTTGTGTTTTGTCTCTTCGACTCCAAAGAAATCCAAAGATTCTCTTAGTATCTGACAAAATTGTGTGTCCTCTTGAACGGGGAACTGCGAAGGAATGCCACCGGTATCTTGCTCTACAAGCGTAAAAGGAAAGGCTCATCAGTTAAGTCTAATGTGAGAGGTATTTAAGATGATTAAAGTTTAGTCCAATACTACCTTGAGGACCGTGAACTATGATTTTTTTAGCGGATGGAACATTTGCTGTGAGCAAGATGGAAGCGTCGCATTGCTCCTTTCGAAGGATTTGCTTCAAGTCTTTGAACATGATTCCGTGAACACTGTGTACAACCTAAAATTGATATAAATGATCATTTAGGTAAGCGACTCAAATGTCACTCTATAATATAGCAATTTCATGCTAATTCAGCAAGAAGTCATAGTTACCATCCACAAAATGGACAAAGCCGTTCCAATGTGGTTTTGCCCTTCTTCATGGGAACATCTAACGTAAAACATTATGTATCCGATTATGTAATTGTAAAGAGCGAAAGCTGCTTGCTGAGGTAATTTTGGAACAAAACGGATTAAGTGTCGTAGTACTTTAAACATCTGATCTTGTTTTTCCCTCGTAATTCGTTCTAAGATGTATCTGAGAAACAAAGCCGAATCCTCTACCAAACAATTCCACATGACCTGAAACAATTTTTAGGTCAGTTTATATCTTTCATATTTAAATAGGATTTTAAAGTAACTTATTGCAGCGCCAACTACCGAGTAAGCAACTTCATAAACTGCATTTCCATCGGGTGATACCGCAGCATCGTCCAGTAGATTAATTATCTGTATCACCGCTGAACAGAGGCAAGATGGAAACAGTGAATGAACTGTATTAGTGTGATGCGTTCTGCCTTGACCCATATCTCCTTGATCTTCATCTCCTGTTTAAAAACTTTAGATGAGTTCAATACATTTATAAATAACTTCAAAATACCTTGAAATGGTTTTTAATACCTTTGGTGATGCCTTCGTCGTGATCGTCACCAATAGCGTGATACAAACTAGGTTGATAAGCAGCTTGAACCGTGACAGGAATCGTCGTAATTAGAAAATTCTCTCTTTCCACTCTCTTTTTATCCTCTTGGGCCTGGAGTGCCATCGTGATTAATTCTGTCTGTTGTTTCTTTCGAGTTTTCGTGGCTGTCACGAGTGCTCTCTGGTAAAAATAAAATCTTAGGTTAGAAACTTGTTTCCAATTCTGAGACAGAAACTTGCGTACATTGCATGAAATGAAACTTTGAACTCACATGACTTTCTTGGCTTATCGTAACTTCTTCAACTTTGGTCTGTACTTGAGGAACCCAAGGAGGATCCACCACAGGGAGACTTTCTATACCAATCTTAGGACTGGGTAGTGTAAACTCTATTCCTGGTGGTGGTACTTTAAAAGTATTGTGTGCTCCTTCCTCCATTCTGGGCCAAACTTGATATCTTAATTTCCAAAGGACTTGGAATCTAAAATAAAAAAGTTCGCATTGGGTTAAATAAGGAGCTGGGCCTTTTCGACAGATTGGGTCCCCAATTTCACAAGAATCGAAATGTTGTTAGCTTTACCTCAAGATGGCATTGATTCTCACTGTAGTATCTTGATTGGTGAGAGCATGATGCATTACATCAGTAGCTTGATTAGGTGCACGAACCGAACATAAGATAAATAAGCTTGCAGCTGTTGCAGCTACTTCCTGATCCGATTCCAGTAACAACTCCCATGCTACAGGAATTACGTCCACGAATAGATCTTCCGGCAAAACGACTGCTCCTTTAACTAAAATTGCCAGCGGCGCTTGAAATACATTTTTTACCTACAAGAGAAAGTTCAAGATTCAAATATCAATGTAAGACTAGGGCGCGAAAAGCAAGATGAGAGGAAAACGCCGACGTCCTACCTGTGTTTTTAAATACTTTAAAATGGGCAATGTTTCTCGTGATTTTTCCGGCGGTAATTTCCGCTTTTTTCCACTTCCCTCGGTAACTTTATTTCTTCCATTTCTTCCTATATCTGCCTCGGTATCTTTTCTCCCCTCGACTTTATCTCTTTTACCAACGCTATCTTTTCGACGAACAGGTGAAGCGTGGATACTTGTTTGATCAGAAACCTTCCTTCCTCTTCCCATTTTTTCTTTCTTAATTTCTTGTTGTTTTTCAATGACTTCCTCTTCCATGGTTTTCAAAAAGCTACTTTCTTCGCCATATACTTTTCTCACTGCTTTCATGAGTCTTTCGCAAGCACGCATGTGCCTTCTATAGCAAAAGGGATGGCAGAATGACTGGTGAGAACAGTAGTAGTTAAAGGAGTGAACGAACTGTACCACAACCTATTAACAGAAACTTAGCGTCATATTCATTCTAGTTGTCGGCTAAAAAAGGATTTTCACATTAGTATGTACAATGTGAAGTTCACCTTCATCCAAGGCATTTGTTTCGAAGTGTCGTCATTTTCGTTACTGTCGCTGGGTGATTCCGGAGGCTGATCATCACTGAGAATTCCAGGGGATTCTTCTCCACTGACTTCTCCCGGTCCACCGGGTTCGGATGTATCGCTTCGATCGCTCAGGGAACTCACTTTTCGTTTTGACTGGATTGAGTCGGTGCGCTTAACTACAAGTGAGATTTAATTATAACTCCTATAAACTAAAATATTAAATCATCTCACGTCCTAGACTCGATTGCCAAACACAACATACAGTCACTGTCTGTTTCTTTGACTCCCTCTTTAGTTCCTCTTCGGAGTTTTAAACTTCTTCTTTTGAAAGATCCCGTTGCATTAGTAGCAGTACCCCTCCTCAATAAAAACGGTCTCGATTGTGGTTGGGCTGGTGAAGTTCTAGGAGCCTTCTTCTTGTCTTTGTCTTTGTCTCTGTCCTCATTTTCTTCTCCCTAAACATTTGAAAAGAAACCAGTAGCCAAAACAAAACCTCTTAACAACCTTAAATCAATTTAGCAGACAAAACTTATTAAGACTCCGTACCTGCATTGTTACAGTCGTGTTGCTGCTTCCTTCGGATTCGTTGTCTGGCTCATGCAAGACAAAACTAATTTTTCTTTCCGCCTGAACTCCGCCATCTCTGTCACCGGCTATACTCTGAAGACTTTGAGCTGAGGCTTGAGAGTGTCCCATGCTGGATAACGCCATGCTCCAGCGTCGATTGGCCTCTTTGCTGTACATTCGCTCCCACGGCGGAGGTCGATCTTTACCCGAAGCTCGAGGGCAAGTTTTAGGGAGCACCTGATAGGTTTCCCTTAGAAATGCTGTTATTTCAAACAGAAGCACGCAAGCGATCATTCTTAGCGCTATCGGACATTCGTTCCCGCAGAAATTGACGCTCGCTGAAAATTAAAAAACAAAAATTTTCATTTACACAATATTGCATTGGTTACTGCCTGCCGATAGACACCACTTACGTACCTTCGTCTAAGAAATCTTCCTCTTCATCTTCCATCAGAAGGTCCTTTTGACGGCTTTCTTCCGTCACCATTGATACCACGTCGGGAATGTTTAATCTATCTTTTTGAAGCATTTCCTCTAATCTGTGACACAAGGCCTTAAAACAAAAATTAATTCAATTGGTAACCGATCAATACATCGTTTGTAATTTTTTATTTGTAACGGGATAACTGTCTGTTAAATCCTACCTCGGCCCACTGGTAAAACAATTTGCCGGCAGATTTCTGAAGAATATGAGTACGTCTCAAACCCGAGTTATTATTATTATTATTATTTGCTTTCGATTGGTTTGGCATAGACGGTCTAAACATTGGAGAATTTAATTTCATCCATGACGGCCACTGACCCTTGTTACAGTTGTGCACGAAAAAGGCGCACTCCAACAGTAAAGCTGCTCTCGACACGACAGGCGCATGAGGCTAAAATCCAAAATCATCGCGTAACTTATATGTGCAATGCAAGAAGAAACATTACCGAGTTCCAAATCCGCAAAAAGAGTCTTACCAGATCCAAAATAGCCGCCAATAAGTGGGCATCCGGTACAGAGCCAGGCTGACAAGTGTCCAGAAGGAATGAAAATCTCATCATGCCGTTAAGTACGGGTAAAACCGGTACCAACTTCCTCTCTCTCAAGATTACGTAATCCGCTTCCCGCGACGTATCTCCATAGTCTATGGAGCTCTTCCTGCTCATAACTAAATTTTGAAAAATCAGTTAATAATTTCGTCGCAATTCAGGATTGCTAAACCTTAAGGTTTGTTTATTACTCACAAGTTCCTGATGCTTCTTCTAAGCTTCCATTCTTTCGCTTTCCCTTTCGAAAGCCAAAATTCTTTTTTAATTGATCTTCGACTCGTTTTCTTGTCTTTTGTAGCGCTTGTTTTAAATCGCTGAAAGAAATAAATCCGATTAGACAAAAGTGATTTATTTACAAACTAAAAAACCGTCCTAAGGTACATGTCCTAATTCCCAGTAAAAAAATTAAGCTAATTTTTAAGAAAAAAAATCTCAGCTTTTGTTTCATTTGCAATGACTAAGAATTTTAAATATTATATTATAATTTAATGTTTTTATAGCTAGCTGTAGCATGTTAGTGCTTAACTTAATAGACATACTCTTATTGAGCATTTGAATTTAAAAAGCATGTTCCCAGGACCATACCCAGAACTTCCCTTCGAAGAACTTTTTCCTAGCGAATGATGATGACGTAAGGATTGTTGTCTAGTCAAGGTGCCACTTTCGATTGTGACAATATCGTCATCGTGACTTTCGGTGGAGTCCGATCTACCGTGCTCTTTCTTGAACCAAGTCACTAAAAACAAAGAAAACTTTAAAACTAGAGAAACAATTTGACCTCAAACAAAAATTCCGTTGACTAATGAAAAATTGAAAACACTTTCAATGTAACTTTTTTGACTACAATTTGTTTGGAGCTGGTTGTTTCAATTTGATCAAAGATAAAATCCGAGAGGTTATTCCATAGCCTATATGAAGGAATCCAGAAACTTATTATGCTCACCCAAGCTTCCGATTTTAGGAATGAATTTAGAGCCTCTGTCTGCTCGGACTGTTTTGTTTAGATCTTGAATTCCCATGTTCTTCTCACTTTGTCTTGGAGTCAAAACCGACTGGTGTTTCTTCTTCACGTTGCTCAAAGGGCTCTGGTTCTTCCCACACTCCTCTATGCAATCTGTGTCTAAGGTGCCCTGTGAAAATTCAACTCAAATTTAACCAACAACTTCATTCTAAAATTTAAATACTCATCACGGAGTTGTACAGTCAACTGTTTGACAAAAACTTCGAAACGTACTGCACAAGCCGAAGAAGTACTTCGTTTCTTGAACAATAATTTTTTTTGTCCTTTTTCATCCAGATAAAACGAGCTTCCTGGGACGTCTGATTGTTCTTCCGTTTCTGAATGACTGACATGTTTGAGAACTCTTGTAGTTTGAACATTTTCCTTCTTCTTGTTCGACCTGCTTGCAGAATCGATTAAACCGCTTAAAGCCACCCTTCTGAACACTCCTCCGTGAGCTTCTTTGACATAAGTCATAAGCAGTCGAACATCGCAATACAGAGGCTGAAATCAGCAAAAAGAGATAGTTTATCTTCCTGCAGGAAAAAAACAAGTTAATAGTTCTCAATTCGGTTAGTCTTACAATATTTTCTTGAGTTTTCAATTCCTTGTGAGATTTCGCTAATCTGGTCACCAAAGTTTTGAAAATACTCGTCATTATTTGGCCTTCGACTCCTCGTGTACCTCCACCTTTCAAACCGGAGCCGAAATTCGTTGCATATCCTCCTTGAGGCATCATGTCCGGACTTTTGCTAGAGCTCCTTTTTTGATCTGCGATTAAAAATAATTTCAACTTATCTTAATGTTCTTTTGAGAGGAAGGTCATAAAAATAAGAAAAGAATTCTGCTGCTGTTAACAAGATTCTGTCCTACTTCTATATAGCAGAGATCTGTTTCTATACTGAAATCATCAAAATTGCTTACACTCGTTATAATCATGCTGTCGGTACTATTATACTTTCTGCTGCAAAGTTCTAAAAAAGTCCTATTAACAACTACAATTTCAAATTAGAATTTTTCAACGTTTTAAAAAATTGTTTCAAAATTTATCTTCAGACTTGGATTGTGTTAGTATTACTGATAAGTATCAAAGAAAGTTAGACTCATTCGTCGGGACTGGGTGGAATCAAAGGTTAATGCCCGTCTAAAAGTCTTATTACTGAAACGTGTACGATTTTCCGATTGTGTCACCGTTGTGTCAAAGTTCTTTTACTTCTAAAGCATAACTGGAAACTCGATTCTTAAAAGATTCAAAAGTTAAGTTTAAAGTGTAGCCACGTCGTTGCAGTGACGATACAAACACTGATAAAAGTCAGGACACATTTGAAAAAGTTCGGAAAAGAAGACGTCTTGATAGAGCTTATTTCATGCAAAAGAGTAACGCGACAGGTCTCAAACCTGAAGGTGTTCAAGATCACTTTAAAGAAAAAAGAAGATGAAATTTTTCTGAGTGAAAGACATTACCTTCCAGAGACTTTACTCATGCATCAGTTGATAATAGAATACAGAAAATTTTTTTAACTTTACCATCTGAAAAAAACTCAAAGAAACAACAAAACAAAAAGCGTTTCATGCGCCCAAATATTTGCTTGAATCAAATGTATTCTTAAAAGAAAGTGAGAGATTTTGGAGAAAGGAAAGTAGAAAATAAGAATAAAGAATCTACTGTTAAATAATGCAAGCTTAACAATAAAAAAATTTTTTTCCTCTAATAGATTCGTATTCAGAAAAGTCAAAACTTTGTTGGGTCCGGTGAAAAACATAAAAAATTTAGCCCAGGAGTAAAAGTAAAGGTAGCAAACGGCCCAAACATGTTTTTCAACAAATATTTTTCGATGGAAAATTTTGTTCCAGTTGGAAGTCCTTGATTGCTTCCCTCACCCCGCGACCCTAACGGATAAGCGGGTTCACGAAAAGTAAAGTAAAGTAAATATTTTTCGATGCTTTCCAGACATTTATCAATCTTTCAAACAAACAAAATCATCTACAGTTATTGGTGTTGTTTATTAGATCGTGTCATCTGCCACCTATCTCTGGTCTGGCTTTAAAGGGGCTAAAAAAACTAGGGAACAGATCAGTTTCTTAGTCCCAGGAGTGGGATAAACGGATGTGACTGGAGGTACAGTCAGTAGAGGAGGAACAGATATAGAAGAGAGAAAGAATAGAGAAGAGGGAATATAGAAAAAGAAACAGTAGAAAAAATAGAAGAGGTATAAAGATAATAATAAAGAGAGATAGAATGGAGCAGAGAGAAAAGGAGGGCAATTTAGTGGCGACAGAAAGGAGTAATAATCTGGCGGAGCGAGAGTCTGCAGATCTAGAGAGTATGCAGGATGCAGTAAAACAACTGTCAGTCAAACTGTAAGAGCTTTTCTCTTACCGTTAGTGAAAATATGTGGTTTTGCCACCCATCTTTAACGCTATGGGACGTACAGTAAAGGAGTTCTGAAACTGTTGACGTAGAGAGCTTCCAGAAGATTGCTTGTAAATCTTATCAAAAATAGATGAGAAGCATCTACGAAATTTGATCACAAAAGGTTCGAGATAATTCTATAACCCCAACTACCCTTAGTCGTGATGTTTTCACGTTGAATCAAAATTTGCTCTTCCACCATTCAAAGTTAGTTTTTCTTTCAAGTTTCTCAGTTCTCTCAAATGAAACATCGTTCTTTAAACGAAAACTAACCATTTTCAAGAAACGAGAGGGATACTTAAGTGCAGAAGAGTGTTAACAATTTACAGTTGTAGTTTAAGTGACACCTCAATTGTACAGCAGTTTTATAAAATACGTATCACCAAAAAATACTGCATAAGTGTATGTAAATATTTATATATACAATATATAAATACGGCGGCAATTTAGTGAAAAATTCGTACCATAGATCTGACCGGCTTTCCTTGCTAACAACCACAGGTGATTCATTCCTGGAAAAATCAGGACTGTACTATAAATGAAAGGTTTCCTTAAATTAAACTTTCCAAATTTGGAATAAATAAATATTAATATTTGTTTTCTAATTCTGACAACTAAAATTACTTGAGTCGGTTTTGCGACATCACATATGTTCAGAATTATTTCTGCTTCTTGTACCTAAACAAAAGTCTTAAAACCGAGCTAAGATTAAAATTTTGCCAATAGCCATAATACTCACTTAAAGGTGAAAGTAAAGAGGTCGGATCGACGCAAAAACCCACGTAAGAGTGAAAAAACTCGAGGATTTCAGGTAAAGATTGGTTTCGGACATAGTTGCGTAGAAATTTTGAAAACTGTTTTGGGCTCGAACGCTGGAGTTTGGTCAAAATGGCTTGACCTTGAGACCTTAAAAAATCTGCCGGAGGTCCTCTATGGCCATCTCCACATCCATGAGGGCATCCAAGGTGTTTGTAAACCCTGTAACACGGCGAAAATATTTGTTAGTTCTCGGATTGAAACCAATATTGTGCACATTGTCAACATTATAAATTTAGTAAAATTATAAGGAAAAAGTAGGGAAGCCCGGTATATTAGAGTTGATGATTAACACAGTCGCATATTTTAAGGTTGCAAGAATAAGGAATAAGTAATAGTTAGAGGAAAACATCTCCGCTGTCGTAACTCTAGAGAATTAGAGGTTGATGTTTTCTCACGCTCGACTTAATGATTGCAGAATTTATAACTCTACGGGGTAGTATAGTAATAACACATAAAGTCAGATTACCTAAGAACCGAATTCAAAATCAAATCGTGTGAAGTGTAATGTTTTTCGTGAAGACTTTTAATCGTTGAATACTCTTCTCTGTTATCCTCATGTTCAGAACTATGACATGAATCCCTGTCGTCTCTCGTACTCGAATTCTTGTGTTCCAGGTTTCCCGACACACTCCTGCTTGAACCGTGCTTTAAAACTCCCATTTCCATCAACAGCTCGAGAAGGTTGAATATGACTTCGCACACTCTAAGTGTACAGCAGATATTATCTCGCAAGGCTGCTGAATGCACGGCCTGTTAAAGGAAAACAAAACAACTCGTATAATTTCAGCCTCAACCTCGGTTTTATGACGTCACATATTTCTCAAACAAAGTTTAACGAAAAAAATTTTCTCTCACCTTGAGGACCACTTGTATATCAATGTCGCCATCTTTGGTTATATAATTCGAAGCTCCGGGTGCTTCTGGAAAGTCGTCACACGCATACGTTATATTAGAATCCGTTTGAGATCGTGTCAAACTGAGTTTCCGTTCTTGTGAAAACAGCTGTTGTTTACTTTGCAAACTGTTTTCGTCCATTTGACTTTCGATGGAAACCTACAGTAAAAAAAAAAAATTGTCAAATTTTATAGGAATAGTGCAAAGATACCCGTTCATCTTGAACTGGGCATCTAAAACTAAATATTTCATTTACCTGACGTTTAAGAAAGTCAGGTGAAGGTGCAGGAGTGTGTTCGGTCACTGTTATGATAGGATTCGTAATTGTATGAGAATGTGCTCCTAACATTCTTCCTGCTTTTAGCTGCTTATCCTGATCTCCAATGTACCTATTTGGAGCAAAAAAAAAGAAATTAAAGAATAAAAAGCTAATCAAAATGGACGAACTAACTCAATTTAATTCTAGGTAAAAGCTGGGGTAAGCATGAAAAAGCAGACACTTACATTAATTAACTCTTATATAAAAGGCAAAACCGAAAATTAGTTGAAAAGCTTATGAATATAACGAAAAAAGGAAAAAATCGGGAAGCTCTAATCGAAGACAATGGTAGTTATACTAGCTGCGGGAATGAAAGTCAATGCAGAACTAAGACATAGTATTTTTTCCCATTGCACTTACCCTCTAGTGGAACCTTCATCAGTTAAGCAGCTGGCGAATTAGCGGAAAGAAGAGTATGAGACAGAACAGTAGAAAGAAAAGACATAAAATGTCACTTTCCCGAAATTGCAGTTTCGAAGGGTTTGATTTAAACAAAAAAAGAAAAAAGGAAAAAGAAAAGTGTGCTCTTTAACTGGGAAAAGCTACTTAAAAATTGGGTTTTGAACTCACTTAATCTTGTAAACTTGACCGGAAGGCTGAACAAAGGCTAACACTTGAAAATGTAAAAATGGTTTAAAAAGTTACCTCAGACTAGGCATGCTCTTTCCTTTGACCAAGTTTCCCCATCCTAAAGGTTTGAAGTCCGCTTTGTGGTCAAAAATTTTGGAAAGAGCCGAAGAAGGTCGAGCAAGATGATCTTCTCCCGTATCTAAGCTGTGATGATATTCCTTTGAAAAATAAAGACAGACTGTCGTTAACTGGTAACAATGATTTAACGAAAAACAGTACAAAAATGAAACTAAAACCATGAGAGTGGGTTTTTAGTTTCAAGATTGACTGCCGCGGAAATTTAACTTAAATTAAAGGAGTACAAGCTCAGAACCTAAGAATACACTCAAGTACAGGCAATCGTTTAGAACTCTGACTAATAATTCAAGATGCCAAAACAAGAAATAAGAAAAATTCAAAATATACCTGCTGAAGGAAAAATGGTTTATGTTCCTCAGTGCCGATCTTTTCAAGAGTTCTCTCTGATTTCGAAAGCAATTTTGTTTCGACAAATGCCCGCAGGTCAGCCATTTTCATCTTTCTCTTTGTAGATTTTTCGCTTGCTCTTCTCATATACGATACGGAATCTTCGCTTTTAGTAGAACTGGAGAAAGGTAATTCTGGAAATGCAAACGCTTTAGTTACTGTTGTGGCAAATCTAATTTGAGGTTTAGAACCATAGACTTAAAGTCTGTACCAGAGTAGCAAACCGACCGTAAAAGTGTGATTCCCAACAGAGTAAATCGTCAACAAACAAAAATTTCCAGCTTACCAGCCAACCGTGCCGTGTCTTTAACTTCTGGCACTTCTATAAAATCCTTGTTGGCATCTTTCTTCTTCATTTCCGGGCTCTGATAAAGCGAAACCTCGATTTTAGGAATTGGAAGGGAATTGCTCCTTCTTCTGGGTTGTTGCTGCGTGCTTGTTTCCTCAGATATTTCTCTCAATCTATATTATTGATGATAATAAGTAACTCTCAAGTTTTCAATATTTGTACAGTGACAACATCATAGATATTATAATAGGCGAGACCAACTCACCGATGATAGTAAAATTGAAGAGCCCAATACACGCCTTCTTCAGGCCACTGCGACATAAACAAACAACGCAAGACTGCTACATCCAAAAAGGTAGCAGCGCACACATCTGATGAATGCATGGAAACGTTATGAATTTTGGGCACGCTCTCAGGTTGACCTTTACTTGATAATGATTCCTTGTCAGTTGATGATCTATTTAAAAGAACAGTATTACTTTTAAAAAAAAACAGTGAATTCAAATTTTGACTAAGGAAAAAAATTCTAACAGTCATTACCCCATCTTCTGTACTGGAGGAGGTTTTACTTTTCCTTGTCGTACATCGGAACTAGAAGCAGCAGGAACTTGTTCTATCGTTAGACTTGAACGGGCACTAATGTTTCTACCCATTGAAATACGAAAAAGACTGGCATCTGCCTGGAAATCATAAAAAACTGAATGTATACATTTATACCCACAACTTATACCCTCATTTCAAAATGTTAGATTCATTGTAAAAAATTAGAATAAGTGCATGCAATTAAAAATCTTACTGTGTATACTGCTGCTCCTTTATCATCCGAATCCACTAAGGAAGGAAGTCTAAAAATTACCTGTGTTCAAATATATCATTATTTGTGATTAGTAAAAAATCTAACACAAACAAATTTAAAACAAAAAACCAAAAGTCTCCTTACGACGTGCTCCTCTTCCGTGCTAGAACTTTCTTCCGGAATGGTTTCCGGAAATGCAGTTTCTTTTGGTGAAGAAACCCAATTGCCCTGGAAGTTGAATAAAAGCAAATATTAATGTAGGGCATATTGTATTTGTACAGCGTAAAAGAGTATACTGTACCTCAAAAGACCATAGTTCTTCAAATGCAGTCTTTCTCTGTGCGCTACACTACTATAACCAAACTGAGGTGGTTTTGTCTCTACATTTTCAAGTATATATTTATATATTATATTAATATATTTGACGCCTAAGATGTTTGCCTGATTATAAATTATAGATAACAATATTATCAAAGGTGACGGGAGGTCTGTGTTCAATTCTTCCTTCCTTGTCTTGTTTTACCCAAAAAAAGGTAAAAACGGGTAAAACTAAACTAATATTATCAAAGGACGGGTTAATAGCACTGATAAAGTAGCGGCTATATATTCTTGAAAATATAAGAAATATAAAGAGGCCATTTTGCCCTTTTTGCAATTTTTTGGCTTTGGTACCTACCAGTACATGTCTTACTTGTATGCAAATACAGTCGAGTGATAGAGAGATACAAAGATCTGTGGTAGTAAACGTGTATTCTGAGCTTAGAAGTACCCAGAAATCAAGTGCTGTATGTGTTTATGTTAATTTTCTTGACAAAGAAAACTTTTTTGAATTAAAAAAAATCGATTTGTGTAAATCAATGCCACTGAAAATGTCATGACGACAAAATTTGAAATATTAATAATAAGGGAGGTATATGTTTTCGAAGTTGACTACCGAGTCCAAAAGTAGATAGAAATAATGCCAAGGTTAATGTTCCGTCACCTGAATGCGTTCATAAAAACAAAAAGCTTTCCACGACACCATACTAAGATATGAAATAGTATATCTGGCGTGTGAACATGCATATAATGACTTAATTTTTATTTCAAATGTGGCTTAAAATAGAAACACAAATAATAAAGCAGAAAACGGTTTTTGAAAGAAGTTTAAAATATCTCACCTCGTCATCAGAACCCTTGCTAACTTCCACGCGAATTTGCCCGGGTATATTTGGATATTGTTCTGAACAATAGGAAGCACTGGCACTTTGACTCTGTGGGCTTTCGCCGCTTAAAATGCCGTCCTCACCACTTTGTTGCCCTGAAAATGAGTTTCTGGTCAGTATGCATATTTTTGGTGAAACGAGGATTTGGGTTTTAATAAAGAATAAAAATTGTTTACTTACTTCCCATGAAAACATCACCAAACTGAAGGTGACTTCCTTTGTTGAATCTGTTCCATAACATTCTGGGCTTTGGTTTCACGTGTGCCGTAAAACACGGAGTGTCGGGATGTCTATAGTCCCAAAGGGCCTGCCACATTTTCAGACCGTTTTCTAACCGATATGTTTGAAAGTCTGATTCTTTCAGGTGATGGTGTATTGGAGCGAACAAGTATATGAACAACTGTAATTTTAATTTGTTTGTGTGTTTACATTTGACCAAAGAATGTATAAAGAATGAAAATTTGAAAATCTTACAAAATACTGACTGTTATTGCCGGAACTGAGAACAAATAATAAAAAGGAGACGTTTGGAATATGCCATTTTCATGATCAGCGTCAGCACACTCTTCTGCAGCAACCAGCAAGATCCAGTGTAAGGTGTACAACATTTTCGTTTCGGTGGCGCCCAAGTTTTGCATGTTTGTTTCCTTTCTAAAAAATAGAAATGAAAAAGATCGCTCTAGTGCTGACGGTCAAGGAATTTTTATCCTTGTGCACTTTTGGATTCTACAACAATTCGACAGTTGACAACAAGAAGACATTTGTTGTGATATATAAAGCACTGGGTGGGCCGATTGTTCGCACGGAATACTAGCTTAGAGTTTCACATCAAGTGACAACATTTTAAAATTTAAAAAATTACAAAAAGAACAAACAAGAATAATTGATAAAAGATAAACGAATCAAAATCTATTTTCAAAAAGTGAATTTTTGCCAACTGGAATTCTGTTTCAATTGGTTTCCATGATATCAAATCACTTTGCTCATGAAAATAAAATTAAGACTCCAAAGGTGAAAGTATATAGGGGCGGTAGTACAAGTACAAGTGATTTATCGAGTTAATATTAATATATGATAACGTATATGGTTTTTTTCGCGAGCTCTCCCCTGGCTAAAAACAATATGAGGATAGAAAGCTCACCCCCCAACCCCCAAGATAATTTAGCCAAGTCGCAATGGAACTACTCGACTTAGAGAAGGTTGGTTTAGTAAGAGGACGAGTCTGTGTGGATTACCAACTAATCCATAATATTTTATTAAAAATAATTTTATATTTATAAGTAACATAATTTGCTCATATTAAATTACAATCAACTGTATTTATAATGTGTGAATATTTCTGTCTCTTTTGAAACCAGTAATCAGCATTAAATAAGCAATTAATAATATATATGGATGTTCAAACTTGTGGCCATGTCAGTGGAATATCATTAATTTACTGTAAAGTGATTAATCCGGCTCAAGGCCAAGAGGCTCTGAATAAAGGAGTAAAATAACACAACCGGCTGGGCAGATGAATCTTTAAAAGAATAACGGGTAGTACCTGAATGTATTAAATAAATTGTAAGGTGACCCATTAAGACAAGGGCTTAAGAATTTTTAACGCAAATGGTTAATTGGCACAATAAGCCGGCTGTATGGGTCAAAAGATAATAGTTGTCAAACCCCTTTGGAAAGGGGGGGATAAATACTAGCGAGTTGGAGCGAATGAATTTCCGAAATCAGGAATGAGAGCTGGTCCGGGCGAGGGATACGACCTATGCTGTTCAGAAGTGCGAATCCGGATAACTCTGGGTCATGCCACTGTAGTGTATATAATGTGGCCATTTCATATAGGTCAGAATGTAATGTGTTTAGAGTCAAATTTGACTGTCGCGGAAGGTTACCTTCAGTAAATCTTTGTAGTACTAAGCTGTTTACGACTTTGTAGTATTTTATCTGGTAAATATATAGGACAATGTAAAAATGTATAAATTTAAAAAGATATTATTGTAAATATATACTTCCAGTCCTGGGGCTTACCAGATTGAAAACAAATGCTTAAGTGCTATTATACATTCAGAGGCCTTCCGAAATACGAATTTCCTTCAACTAACAAGAGCCCAATCATACACAACTAAATGTAATGACAAACCAGAACTTACCGGTTATGCAAAAGGTTGGCTGTGCAATGCATAACATATGGAAGAGCAGCTTGTATTATCCTCCATCTCGGAACTGAACTCACAGCCTCGGTAAGGCTTGGCGACAGGCCATACTGAATATTCTGTACTAATACCTTCTCGAACGACTAAAAACACAAATCATCAAGTTGAGTTTCAATGAGTTTGGTCGACAAACCCATTGGCATATAAAAAAAGGTTTGCAACCTTCCATAGAAACAAAAAGTTTCGACTTGACAAAAACCACATTATAGAGTTTCGATACTTACTTTACATGCTTCTTTTAATTCCTTTATAAGAGAAATGCACAATAAAATAAAAATAAAATTAGTACAAATGACTTTGGAAATATTGCGGAAAATAGGATAAAAAAGTCGAGAATTTTGTGTAACAAATAACTGGGGTTGAAACACAATCCGCAAAAAGGGAAAAGGAAGCCAAGAAAAAGATGTAAAAACAAAAGCAAGGAGTTATCTAGGTATAAAAAACAATAAGTCAAAATTTTTAAAAATATACTGTATATAAACAGATTTATACTTACGTGATGTCCAGGAGCGTGCTGGCAAAACTATGCACGGAAGACACATCACAGCCATTCAAACAGAGAAAGCAAGAAAAAATAATTCACATCTACTGCTTTTCATATGTACGTATTTACATTTATATATACAAACATAATTTTATACAAAAAAGAAAAAGAAAGAGTTTAATTTGTGTGTGCAGGGCTGGAAATACGAGTCCAATAAACACAAAATAAAAAATTCTTTTATTAAAAGTTGCAATTTAAAGTTTTAAACTCAACACCATGAATGGTCGTACTAATCAAATATGAAGATGTTTGAGATACTACAACACAGCGAATATTCCCCATGGTTACTTTCGTCAGTACACAGTAGTCTATACCAGTGTTCCCAACGTGGGGCCCACGCTCCGCATGGGGCAATTTTAAAATGGACTCGACACGACTTTAACCCATTTGCTTTGGGTTATTTAAATGCAATGCCAGATATCAGTGACAAATTTAACAAAAAAGGCAAATTCTTTTTAAAAAATGCTGTAAATAATTATTGGGCATAAATTCGTTTGAAGTTACCAAAATATCAACTGGGTAATTAGAGTCGTCAAGTAAACTTCGTCGGGGACTCACAGCAGATTGTGCTCCCTGTTGCGGGGAAATCCGGGCGTTTTAAAACTCGCTAAACAACGCCGTTGTTCGCACTTAATTGGCCCAACTCAACTTCTCTAGGGTTTCACATCATTCAGTTAGTGTCAATTTGAAATAAGTGTCCGCCAGTTAATCGTTGATTTAACAAATGTATTTATATATAGTGTATAAAAAATTGTACACAAAGTATGAATGGGGACATAAAAATTTTAGAAATGTTAAGGTGGGGCATGGTCTAAAAAAAGTTGAGAAACACTGGTCTGTACACTCTGATTTTCTACCCAACTGTGTCCCAGTGGCGAGAAAACCAGTTGAACAACAAGAAAAAGCTACTTCCTAGACCTGTGGTCCATTAAAAATTGGAAAGTGGAGGCGCAATTCGCTATGGCCAGTATCACAACAGGAAGTACCATAAAATTATGGTGAACCAGTCAAAACTCATCAGATCGACACTAGTCGGCAAGTGCCAACCGCAAAGGCCACCTTTTCGTGCGTGATAGGTCTGATAGAACCCCAAAAGCCAAAGAATACTTTGAGGAAGAGTTTTGGTTGTGACAGTTATGAGCAAAATGCTGCTGTACGATCAAGTACATAAATCTCAAAATCTTTGAGATAAAATAATGAAAAGCCATATTAAGAGCCTCCAAGGTCGCACTTTGGATGTTACATCATCCCCTGGAGTGGGACGCCTCCTTAGAAAATTTTAAACTTCCATAGTGAACGCTCTTAAGGGAATTGAACAAAAGCTTCAAGTCTCTTTACTAAGGTTAAGTTCTATTAAACGTGAACTACTAAAGAAAAATATCCAGGCGCGATCTAAGTCAACACGATTGATGGGCTACTAAAAACTCTTCCAGAACCTAGTCTTAAATATTTTTTTCGTATTTCCAGCTTTGCATGTCTGTTAACATAACCAAAACTCAAAAATCTATGGAAAAATTCATCGAAACTCCAAATAGTAGATATAATGCCTGATTTTCTAGCCGTCATTGGGAATTAAAGGAAACAGGAATATCTGAGAATGTTTTCTTCAGTTTTTATATTATTTTCAATATCGACCAAATTGAATTAAATTGAGTACATGTAGGTAATTTACATAACGATGAACTCGATCTAAAAATATCGGTTGCTAGGAAACAATGAGAAATCCGCTTACGGCTCAAAAGCTCTTCAACTTTTCCGGGGAAATGAAAAAAAAAATTCTGAAAAAGCTTCAACGAAAAAAATCTCATCATTGAGATACTGATTTTAAAAAGGTCATTTCATGTATATAAACCAACCATACTGCATTATAACTATTTTTACATTTTCTAGGTTACTGTTAACAGATTGTTAGGAAATTGAGTAAGTCACTTGAAACTGAATACATTAAACGGTGGGTTTTTAGTTTCAAGAGAGACAGCCGCAGAAGCTTAACTTCAATAATATGTAACTTATATGGAAAGGGCACCACAATCAGAGTAAGTATTTGGTTTGAAAAAGCGCAACCCTTGATTTGATTGACTATCAAGGGGTTGTCGAACATTCCAGTGACACTCAATAATATAGTTTAAAGATTCCTTTTGTAAAAATGCACGAAAGATATGAGGCTCACACAGACTGAACAAATCTGTAAAGCGTATTTAAAGCACACCTAAAGCTAAGAAAATGGCTTTAAGTAAATGTTCTAAGCTTGAAGAATGGTTTATACGCTGTTTAGCTTACTCTCCTTCTCAAATATGCGGCAATTTGATTTATAACAGAGGTGTTCGTGGCTCCCGATGAGCCTAACATCTTCTGTGAAACCCAAAGACGACTTAGAGCAATGGTTCCAAATCGATTTTGGGCCATGCCCCACCTAGGCATTTCTAAGGTTCTAATGCCCCTCGTATTCAAAATTCTACAATTATTCACCTGAAGGAAGCTTACAAGACCATTAATTTGATACCTAAACAAGGTTGCACAGACTCACTAGTCCTGCCCAAGACCTATCAAGATATGCCCCACGCTGGGCTTGGTGGGTTTTTGTTATCGTATTGTGAGACACGGGTTTACCACAAAGCACCTATTTACAATGAGCCACCACTTTATAAGTCCTCCACGGAAAGACATTGCAGGAAACATTCATAATTCAGGATTTTAGGGGACATCAAAATTTAGGACACCGTCACCAAGGACACCTCTGCACGTAATCAACTATATTTACATTATACACACCCAGATTTTCACAAAATTTAATATTAGCAATTGATCTTGGATTTAGAATCTTTAGATTCGCTCAGAATTTTGTTGAAGAAGCCATAATTGAAAAGCCATTCAACGTCTTAAATTACATTCTAATTTATTTAGCACTCGTAGCATGTAACTGTTTTCAATAGTCAGCGATTAAAGTCTTTTTTTTTTTTTTTAAATTTCAAAAATAATGGACTTGGTTTTCGGGATTAAGTTGTGTCTCTCTTGGTGTTTTTTTTTCTTGGCCAAAGCATAAAACTAAATTTATGTAGAAATAAACAATAAAACGTCTCCCCAACACAATTCGTTTTAATAATTATTCAGAGATGTTCAATATCATTGAACTATTGATAGTAAATTAGACTTGACAATTAATTAAATGAGAACTGCAATTATTTTTAATATTGAAATCAACGTACCAAGCACGTGGTCTCGTGTAATTTTCCCATTTTCGGTCGTATGAAAGGGCTGAAAAGAAATTTAAAACAATAATCAATGACGTTCTGGTGAATTAAAACTAAATTAAAAATTAATCAAAGGTGATATTCCCCGTATAGTCATTTATCACATGTTAAACAAGCAAGACTTTGAGTTGTGCGGCGTAAACAGCCAAAAAAAAAGGTCAACACAAATGATAAAACTGCCCACTGGTGTTTACTTATTGATTGCCCACTGTATATACTTGTATACACTTGTATGGTATGATTAGTCTTATAATAAGAAAATTTATATGCAAAAGGATATTGTAATACACAATTAGAAAATAAATTATTATTATTACAAAATGTAAAATCTGGAAAAAGTTTAAAATTTAGCACTTCACACATGTCTCAAACAACATTAATTTACTATTTCACTGCATTATAGTGTGCATTTGTATAACTTATGGATTAGGGCGTCTTTTATTTGAACCAAAAAAAAAATTTTCTTTCAGTTATCAAAACGCATATCTTCCAACTTCGAGGGACCTTTATTAGATGCTGTTATATCGAAGCGTGATATATTCAGGAAGACTCCAATAATTAAATATGATTTGAGACTGCTTTCGATAGATTTTCTCCATAAGAGCTTTCTCATTTAGCTACTGGGAGTTGTTCCTTCTCTTTATATGTTAAAAAATAGACCTCAGAGAATTTGGCCATTAGATGAGAATACCTTATTTGGTGATTTAATCAGCAACCAAGAAAATAGATTTTTATTGCTTCTTACTTCTTTTGACATATTCTAAACACAAAACAGTCCGCGTTATATAACAGAGAAGTCGAGAATAAAAGAGAGCAAGTACCGCGCCCGTGACGTTATTTATTTGAACATGTTTCCGCTTATATCGGCACGGACTCCCATACTTGACAAAATATTTTTTTTAAAATCATTGTCGAGTATTTTAGGACCAAATATAAAATTTAGAGGATAGTATTTACTTTTATAAAATAAAAACTTGAAATAAGGGGCATCCTATAGGTGTTATATATATTAATATATTGTTGGACGTAAGACATTTTATATAATTGTGTACATACCAAATTTGCCGCCAAAGAAATATCTGGAGGGGTAACGGAAGTGCCTGATCCTGAAGGTTGTCATCAGGCAACGAAGTTCCTTCCGTGTTTTTCCACATGTTTGTTAAACTTTAGACATATTTATATATGTTTTGAAATCTGAAATTGAAATCACGAAATCTATAAAGCACACATAAAAAACGGACTGACCTTGGACTAAGTTATATACTTACATGAGTAACTATCATTTACTTCGGATTATAATAGAATAAAAGACTTAATTGTAAACTGCATAGGACAGGCAAAACTACCTCAAAATGTTCGATTCGGAATTACGCAGAAGAAAAAGTTAAAAGGGCGTATGACGTTAAAAAAATGTCTAGTGTCTTATTTTGTAAAATAAAGAGATCAGTTCTTCCTAACTAATTGTACACATCCAAGTGTCAGTAAAATCAATTCTTATTAGCGTTATATAATAAAAAAGAACTTGGAACAAAAATAGAGACCTCAAGATGGCAACTGAAATCCAACTTAATCCTGCTTCTATCTTTCCCAGTTTCTCATAAAAATTCACTTACCATTTAAACGAACAGACGATCAACAAAAAAAAATAGCAAACCCGAGAACACTGTTTTAAGTCATTTATTAACTCAAAAGAGATACACAGAAATGCAAAATAAATCAAAGAAGAAAAAACTTTGAAAGAGTTAAAAAAAAAAGCTGTCTGAGAGAAAGAAAATCCTTCTCCCGGACGGCAGGAAAATCGATGGCTCCAAATGGAAAATTCGTGCTCGAGATGTTTTCATCTGAGTCGGTCCATGACCATCGATTTTATTCTCCTTCTTTGTCGTCCTTTCGCTTGGAATTACATCCTCCTATCCTTTTCTATCAAGCTTTTCCCGGGGATCCCGGCCTTTTTTTATGGCAAATGTGTAATCACTATATACCTAAGAACGGAGCATTGTCTACAATATAGTATTAAGCCGTTCGGAAAGTCATTTCGTTTTTAATAAAATTGAAAGACTATTTTTTTTATAGTGAAGTAATATTTTATTCAATTTTGACATTCGTACCTAATACCTTTCGCCATTTTCCAAGCAGTAGCATGATTAAAATTTCTGTGTCTGGGGGCACAAAAACTGATCTATTTTTGACCTCCACATTTGAAACAAACGTTTTACCGTCAAAAAAGGTTTTTACAGATCAGAACAAATGGTAATTGAAAAATGCCAGATCTGAAGATTACAAATTCCAATTAAAAGTTTTTTGTACATGTTTACGAAGTTTTTGGGACAGGTTCATCTTTTTCGCTTAACATTGTTGTAGACAAGGCATTTCTCGTCCCCAGCCACGATACGCTTCAAAAATGGATCAATTTCTTGGCCTTTGAGGAGCATACTGGTAACGTCAATGCAACATCACAGATTTTTTCTCCTAGAAAATCAGGAACCCATATGATGAGCTTTGAGATTAAATGCAGTCGTATCAAATGATCGTGAAGAATCGAATTTGATAAGTTTAGTCTCAGGGAGTTGTTACTGGCCGGTTTTGCACCAATTAATGTTTTATTGTGTTTTCATCAGCGTCAACTGACTTCCCTCAACGTGATGCATCATTCAAGATTAAAGTTACTAGATTTTAAAACTGGGACTCACTTAGAACACCTTCCCCAAACACATCGGATGATTTTTTTCCTCCTGGACAGCATTTTTATCTTTTCAATAGTGGAAAAGTAAAATTTGACGAAATTGCAGTTGTTCACTTTCCGTATATTTAAAAGAGTATTACCCAAAAACTACTGAGCAGAATTATTCGAATTTTTTCACAAGCAAGCTTTTATATGTTAGCTGTCTAAACATGTGAATTCGAATATATGTTAAATGAATGTGAATCCGGTTGAGAACAAATTAAATTAAGTCCTCTGTTACGGAAAAGCAAAATGACTTTCCGAACGACTCAATTAAAGGAAAATGAAACACTGCCATACTGAATTTGATAAGCAATAAATTTTTTTACTTAAAAATTAGGTGGCATTTTCGTGCGTCGAAAGGTTGAAAGTATTTTGAACTAAATTTCCTGACCACGACAAATAATTCGAAGTGAGGGAGTGGATACACGTGTTTCCCTCTCACCAATTTTTGCAGTGACCCATGCCCCAGATCATCCTTTCAATTCACTTTAGAATGACATTATTGTTTTATCCTCTACTTCACAAAATCTCCCAAAAATAGCTGAGTAATAGTTCAGGGTTGTCACCCTGACGATGTCCATAGCAATTGAAGTAGACGATATGTTGGTTAGTTTGTTAAACATGAGGCGGTGTCTCCCATGTTTTTGGTTTCAAGTTTGACTGCTGCGGCAGGTTAACTTCAATAATTGATATCATGTTAGTTGAAAAATTCAAAAAAAGAAAAAGAAAGGTTTCTGTAACCAAAAAATTTTGGAACGTTGATGCATCCCATGTGCTGTAGAAATATTTCAAAGGAAATATCTTCCATTTACCTTATTAATTTGAACATTTAACGGGTTTTAGCTTTATGAAGATACTAATGCAAGTGATCCTTAACATATTGACTTATAAAACTTATAGTTACATAGCCGATAATTCTTAGAGGATAATTCGCACAACGGCGTCTCAAAAACGAAAATTTGTCTCCAGTGGAATTCCAAGAGTTGGACCCGCGAATACTCTAACACAATCTTACCTCATTCAGAAAGGCATACCTAAAATAGGTGTGGCGTGCCGAGGTGGCAGGATAGCACACGAACGACTTTCAAGCTCAAATATTTTATTTTTAACTTTTCAGTTTGAAAAAATAGAAAATTTGATTAAATAATAATGCGTGAATTATCAATTCATTCAGTGGCATTACCAACGATTAAGATATTAAAATTAACCATATATTAAGACTTTGTCAACGAATGTGCAACAAAAAAACCTTCCTGATAAATAATTTGTGTATATGTTTATTGATCGCAACTTCATTTTTATAAAACTGTACTGTAATTTTCAAGCTCGTAAATAAAATCGAGAATAAGAATTTTCTTTAATCTACTTTGTTAAATTTTTTACTCATCGGGCATACCACATAATCAAAGACCCAAAAAAGTTCTCCATACCTGACCTAGAACATATATTTGATACTCACCGAGATCATTTTCCTGAAATTGCTGTTCGTTGATGAACTCGAAAGCAGTTTTCTTGATTTACTGGTGCTGCTCCACTGTCGCCTTCGAATTTTCTTCTGCCTGTGACGTAGTATCCTTTCGAGATCGTCGAGAGTGAGATCAATTTCAACTTCGACATCACCTTCGTTTCTCTTGTAATAACCTCTTGCAAAAACAGCATGCTTAGTTCTTCCTGAAAATTAATCCGTGTCATGTTGAATTGATGACTTTCCCCTTCAAATTTTTATGGTTTTTTTTTGAAAATCAATTTATACTGATACTTTTAGATACATAATATTGTCAATAATTATACATTACATACAAGCTTATTTTAAGATAATGGTATTTGCGTTTAATTTTTTGCTAAAGATAAATGAATTATTCTAACATGAATAAATATTCGTAACAGTATAAGTATATACATTCTAGAAGATTCATGAAATTAGTTAACGGGCACAAAAAGTATACCATACGTGAATCATACTCAGGTTTGTGTTTGTGTTTGAGTGCCAGAACCCTAGCGAAAAAAGTTGTAAAGCCATGCCTAACCATTTTGTAACAAATGCTTAGAAAGTTTCTATGAACTGTATGCTGAATTCTTAGATCGTGCCGGGCTACACAGATAATTAACATAAAATTGACATACAGTTAGGTTGTTACAGTTGCTCTACAGTGTATACAGTGTAGGCTGCAGTCGAGGCACCTGTCGGTATCTGTCAGTCGAAATTTTTGCAGATAAGCCGCATAGTTCCTATATCTAGAGAAGGCTTGGCGTGTTATACTTATATTTTTACTTTCCATTCTGTCTTCAATGACAGGAAAGAACTTCAATGTAGTTCGGTCTTTATTGGACGATGTCCACTGCTTTTGCCATTGTCCATAGATGTAAGCATCACTGCATTTCCATGTGTTATTTCTATGCCAGTGTCTGTCTCATGTATGGCGCCGTTAATAAAAGTTAGATTTTATTGTGGTTCACAAATATATTGCTTGGTATTTAAGTATATTTTGAATTCATTGATTAGTTTTCTCTTTAATCAAAACCATTCAACGGGCAATATCCTCGCAAAAACATCAGTGGCCTCATGTGGTGTGGTGTTCTGATGAGGCATGATTTTTGCAACTTCTTCATTTTACGAATTTTCACACTATTAAGTCTAAAATATTAAACAGAGGAGCAGTAACCGAGTACTACTCTCTTGAAAAGGATGATTCTTTGCCTATAGTTGAGTCCCCACGTTCTTATTCCCAACACTGACAGCTTATTATAGACTGTTAAAATCAAATTCCCAGTTATGCTTTTCTACCTCAACTCCTTCAACCAAATTTCTAACCCTTCAATGTGTCACACTTAACTATTAATTCATGTCGTATATTCATGTCTAACTTGTCGTTATTTCATCGGTCATTGAGCCTCTTTGTCCTGTTACCCTAAGAGTCAAAAACTTCTTACCTTGTGCTGATTTGGGCATATCCTGTTCGATCTCAATACACACCTCGCGAGCGCCCTCGTCGTTGATATCTCGTCCAATTTTCTTTTTAATAAAGTCTCTAATATCACCCCAAAGACTTTCCCGCTCCTTTTGACTGATTCTGTTCAAAACATTTTCAATGAGTTCCCAATGTTTAGAATTTCCCATTTCTGAGGGATTTGAGGTTTTTTTACCACAATAATCCTCGTCAACGTTACAATTGTTATCCGTCTGAACTTCGTGGTCCACCAGGCCGATTATTTTCCTTATCTTATTTTTCACGTCTATAACGGGTGTGTCATCATCCCCTTCTGAGTTCTTTTGCAGGCCGAGTATCACAGCCACAGGCTCTTCCGAAAAATTATTTGAAGTTGATGAAGGTGTTGAGCCCTCAGTCACAGAAGGAGTACCTGAAGTCGTATCGCTCGACCTAACATCCTCAATTTTCAGTTTCATTTTTTTCACCCTCTGAACTGCTTTCCCAACATCCGATGGTTTCTTGATGTGGATAAGACTATGATGGTCTTCTCGAATTGGTTTGACTATGAAACTTTTCTTTTTTGATTTTCTTTTATACGGTTTCATTGAACATTCTGTTTTCGATCGGGATTTCAACTTGGTTATATTTAGTGATAAAAACGTTTGTTGCGAGTTTTGCGTACCAACATCTCTAACTCTCTTTTCTTCGTTCTTTGCACCATCCAATATGATCGTTTCAACATTTTGTGCGCTATCATCCTTCAAAAAAAATTTTTTTTATTAAAGGAGATGCCTAGGTTGGAACTTGAGATGGCTTAACAATATTTATGGGGTTACTACCTCACAAATCAAGTTTCTGAGTGTTCTAAACAACCTGAGGAAAAAAAAGGAAGACCAACAAATCTAGTTTATTCCAATAATCAGCTGCCTCTTATAGTCGGCTATAGAAGACTAGAAAGGTTTTTTTCCAAACAAAGGTTGAATAAAAGTAACCGGTTTTATGAGTCAAAATGACGACTTCAAAAATAAAATTTGCTTGATGGCCAACTCAAAAAGAAAATAACATGGTTTAAAAATTTTTTTTTTTCGGTAATGCTCTTTCAACTATTTTTGCAGAGCCCTAATTGTAGAAGTGTGAGAATGTGAGTCAGCTAATTTACAGTATGTATTTATATAAAGGCAGCCTTTTGTATAAAAATATATTAGTGGAAGGTTTTTTTTTTTTTTTACCCTGTGTCAACTGCCACATACCTCTAAGCCAGACATCAGGTAGTTGATTTGGCTTTAAAGGAGCTAAATAACAAAGGGACAGACCAGTGTTTTACTCCCAGGAATTGGATAAATAAATGTGACTGGAGGTACAGTCCTTAGAGTGAGATAAAATGTAAGAGAAAGAAAGATAATGAAAGAAATAGATACAATATAGTAGGAAAAAAGAAAACAGGGCAGAGTGAAGGGAGAGAAGAGAAAAGTAGTAGCTATGTTAATAAAGCGGATAGAAATTAATAGTAAGAGGACAGGAAAGTTAGAGGAAGAAAGGTGGAAGGGGTATAGAGGTGATGTTATGAGAAGCGTGTTGTGAAGTCTAGTGGTTTGGGCCTCTTTAGGCCTCGTTGGTCGTGTGGTTCGTCCTGAAGAGACGAGGCAGATGGATTGGGATGAACCGTCAGGAGGGAGGAGTACTTGAGGGAGAGTCTGCCGATTTCCTCCTTAACAATGGGAATCGCCAGATCCTTACGGATAACGTAGTTAGAAATGGACCATGGATATATCATCAGAATTCGTAGGGTTTTGGCCTGGGATCGTTCTAGAATTTACAGGTTTGAGTTGGCTCAGGAACCCTATAACTGAATTCCGTAGGTTCAGATGAGTTTCAGGATGGTTTTGTAAATGAGGAGGTTGTTATCAGTGTTGAGTTCAGAATTAGACGAAGGTAGTTGTTGCGTCCTAAGCCGCTAAACAAAAATCTCACATAAAATAAAATTAAAAGAAAACAAAAGAAATGCGGTGCAGGCAGCGACAGGACAAAAGGAAAAACTAAGAATAGTCTCGAAGCTTCCGGAAACTAGTACTCGAACTTCTTCGAATTTTACGGAAGCTTCTCTTTCCATAAGCTTAACATGAGAGAAAGTTCTCGCACTTTCCGGGCGTTTCGAAACTCGTCTACGCTTTTCCTTTTGTCCTGTCGCTGCCTGCACCGCATTTCTTTTGTTTTCTTTTAATTTTATTTTATGTGAGATTCTTGTTTAGCGGCTTAGGACACGACAGTAGTATGAAAATTTATTAGGTTACCAGGCTTGTGACACTAACATTTAATGCAATAAAAAAAGTGTCTAATTTGTCGAAAAAGATTGGAAGAAATCTGGATGAGTAAGGGAGCGTCTGCATTAAGAAAAATAAGAAAAGCAGTTCGAAGTAAATCCGTGGAAACATTCTGTTTGGAATTTAAAATTATGAGAACATGCCAAGGCATTTTAGAGGGATGATAGCATTGCTAAAGTTGGGCAGGTAGTACTGCCGGGAAATGACGGATCTAGACTAGTCCAAAAGGTGCCGGTTGTGCTTGGAGGTAGACGGGATAAAACATATTTTGTTTAGTTGTTCGACTGTAGGGGGACAGATGAGAAAGCCGCGGTGGATCATCCCAGACGGGAGGAGAGCATTCAAAGAAGCTTCGGGTGGTTCCTAAACGAGGCAAAGAAGTTAAAATCCGCCAACCCTAGATGCTTTTTTTATCTCTATGTATGTTTGTGTAGTTTATGTGTTAGTTAGTTCCTGATTAGTATGTAAAAGGCACAACAAACAAAATTTAAAAAAAAATAAAAATTTGTTTAAGAACATAGTCCTTTTTTTTTTAAACTCCCCCTTGCTAACTACCACCTGTCTCCAAGCATGAGACACCTTGTAGTTTTTCGGACTAGATTCGAAGGGTTATGTCTGGGAAGCAGACCAGCGTCTTATCCCAGGAATGGTTTGATGGAAGCCAAAGGAGGGCTGGAGTTATCTCAGAAGAGGTAGGAAAAGGAAAGAAAAGAATGAGAGGAATAAGGAGATGTGACTAAGAGAAGCGTGTTTGGGAGTCAAGTGGTTTATGTCTTTTGAGTCGTCTTTGGTCGTGGGGTTTAGATAGGAGTGAGGACGCAGAAGGATTTGGGTGGTTCGTCAGTCTTGAGGAGTATTTGCGAGTGAACCTTTCGATTTCCTTCTTTACGGAGGAAACTCCCAGGTCACCGCGGATGATGGAGTTAGGAACGAACCATGGAGCATTTACCATGGTTCGTAGGGTTTTGGATGGGAAACGTTCAAGGATTTCTATGTTGGAGTTGGCGGAGGAGCCCCATAACTGGATCCCGTAGGTCCAGATGGGTTTCAGGATGGTTTTGTAAATGAGGAGCTTGTTACCAGTGTTGAGTTCAGAATGCCTTCCCATAAGAACATAGTCCTAGTGCTGAGTTATAGATATGCAGAATTCTGTCATATCAGCGATACTGTCCTACTCCCCCTCATCTATTACTTGCTTTTAACAGTCTACGTTATAACCTACTAGTGGACTATTTGCCTGGAAGAAGAGCACTTGGGTTTACCATTTTCTCGAATTTTCCTGTTAATTAAATTAAAAAAAAATGATTTTACCTCTTCAACTTTCTTTACATCAGCAACGCTTTCACTCTCTTCAGAAAAAACCAATGGAGGTGTTTCGACAACAGGACTCGAATCTCGTTCACAGCAAAACATATTTTCCACGCTCGCAGCTTCTTTGACCGGGCAACCATGGCCATAGTTCTCATCCTTCGTCACGCCCCTATCATTGCCTGATGATTTATTTCCGGATCCATCCGCACTATTCATTTCTTTCAATTTCTCAGCAAGTAAATCTTCCACGTGGACTTTTAAATCGCATCCTGGAGTGATTTTCTTACCGTTCCAGAACCAAACGCATCCCAAATGATTTTCCTGAGCTGCATCTTTCACATTCTTGTTTGACGTGTCTCCTTTGTATAACATCCCTTCATCCGTCGTCGAATTAGTTTTAGTGACAGACTCTGGGGTTTTGTTTGCTGAACTCCTGAAGAACAAGCAACTTAACGAGTTTTCTAAATTCGGTACCAAATTTTCCTTTTTGCCGGTAAATTTTTTAGAGAAACACGGAGCATGAACATTGTTCCTTCTATTTTTTCGAAATTTACTTTCTCTCTCTTTAAAAAGAACATTTTTTTCTTTCGATATTTTTCGTTCACTCAAAGCATTCCACGAGATATCATTTATATCTGTGTTAGTAGCACAGTCGTGGCTTTGTAAAAGTGATGTACTGCTTTTGTTGTATGCGATTTGGGTTTTTGACTCGTCCAAATCCTCCGGGTATAAGTAAAATTTACCTTTTTCCCTTGATTTTATCATTCTGTATAAACCTGTAGATATATCCTCGCCTTTTAAGTCTCTTAATTCTTTAAATGTTATCCCCAACTCATCCGTCTGCACATCACTCGTTATGTAGGATACACTTTCTGTTTGTAAATTTCGGTCGCAATAGACCTCAATCGAACATGTCTGAATCTTTATATGCTTTTTAGTTATATCTGTTCTGTCTGAGGTTTGAACTTCCTTGTCTTTGTAAACTTTCGAGATTTTCTCTTCCTTTAAAAATGAATGACCAGATTCCTGGTTAGGTTTGTTAGATTCAAGTGACTTTTTCGTAAAATTATAAACGAATTGCAAATTTTTAGAAGTAGAGCTCGGTTCCTCCTTTTCGAGAATTATACTTTGTAATTTCAAACCGGTGATGTCGGCATGAGCTTGAATCGAATTTAGAAAAGTTTCGAATTCTCTTTTTAATCTTTTGATGTGCTCGTTTTCGACGATGTCATTTTCTTTGACAGATTTTTGAGTTTGACAGCCTAAATTCCCTAGTAACGTTTTCAAATGTCTTTTATTTCCATCTACGTTGCTGAAATTTCCCGTGGGAACCACATCTACGATGTTGTCTCCATTCAAATATGAACACGCCTGTTCTTTGTGTTCTTCCCTATCGTTAAATCCGTTTTCCTTGTCTGTACATGGTTTTTCTGTCTTTCCAACGTCAGGGTTTCCTCGATCCTCTTGATCGTTTTTCAAACTTTGCTTTGAATGATTGATTTCTAAAGAATCACTTTGTATTGCTTGTAAGATGTTTTTCCTTACTGTGCCTAGAACGGATGGCGAGACATGAAAATGGTAGAGGTCGACAAATTTTTGGAGCGTTTCGTTCACTGCTTTCTCCACGACTTCTTCGTCGCAACGCAACTTTAACTTTTTTTCTTTGCCGTTCAGCAGCATGGGAACCTCTTTAAACTTCAGTTTGTCTTTGACAAAATCGTCTTTCTTATCGCCAAAATGTAAACTCTTTGGAATTTTACTTTCGTCCATGGGTCGACGTTTTGTCATTCTCGTCCGCCTTTTCTTCTCGAAGTAATTCCTCACTTCTTCCAAACATCTCCTTTTTTCGTCCACGTTTTTATTTCTGCTCAAGAGCTCGCTGAACCGTTTTATGTCGTTCTCGTCATCTGTACTCACTATCGAGTCTTTGTCTAAGTTTGAGTTGTTTCCATCCTCACTGCATTTGGAGTTTTGAACGATATCTTTCATTCCTTTGTCTTCTTTTTTTATAGGTTTTAGACTCTCTTCAAATTTTTTAAGCTTGTCTCCGAGAGCTTTTGTCATTCCATCAGGACCTCGTAATATCTCTTTCAGATTAGCTTCTTTAATGTGTTCGATTAATTTTTCAAAATCTTCTTTGCTCCAGGCTTGCTCGTTGATTTCCTGCAAAAGACGAAGTTCTTGAGGACCTAACTTGGACGCGTCGACGGTATCACATTTCGCGCTCAACAGTACTAGTTTGGCTTCCAGTTGTTTTATGTCTGATGCAGAAGAATGAACATTTTTTTTCGTGTAATTATGCAAAACTTCACGAGCTTTCATTTCTAATAAATGGTTCACTTCATCTTTTCCAAGTTCTGGCGGTTTCTGGTCATTCACAGCCCGCCTTTTAAGTCTATTTTTCTGTCTAATAAGTTTCAGCCTTTTTTTTTCTTCATCCCTTATTTTGTCAGTCTCATGTGATGTCATGACGTCAGCACTTGTCAATATTGATTCTTCTCTTTTGAGGAGTTTTGAGTCCAGACTTGTACTTAAATCGACTTCAGAATCCTTTGGCACGTTTCCCCAAAGCATGGGAACTACTTGGTCACTATTAATACACGAAGTTTGAGTTATATCTGTAATTTAAACGTTTGTTAGTGTCCTCTTGAACAATTCTTGAACTTTAAAGCAATGAATAAACCTACCTGGTTCATGTGTGAGTGCAATTTCTACATCACAGTTCTTTGTCAAACAGTTTTCAATGTGATCAGCCGACTCAAGGGGACAGTCTTGATCAGAATTTCTTTTCAACTTCTTAAAGTCATTACTACTTTGTTCTTTATATCGACGAATTATTCTTGCCGATTTTTGGTCGGAAGTCGCATGGCCTGCGAATAATATTAGAAAATAGTTTTTTTATTAAAAAATTTCCCAAGAACATAAATTTACTTATAAATCACTCACTACAGCTTAAGAGCCGATCTTTTTCTGTCCACTTACTGAACTTAAAAAAATTAACGATCTGATTATAACTTTTAAACACTAACTATGTAATTATGTATCAAAAATAATTGGCACTAAAAGTCCCTTGAGCTGAGGTTGCACAACAACATGGGTGCAGACCAGTTTCTTAAACGCAGGACTTGGTTAAAGGAAGTGAAAGACAAAAGTAATAATAAAAGGCTAGTGGCTTATGTCTCTTGAGACGTCGTTGGCCTTGTCGTTCTTTGAGAAGGGATACCGTAGAAGGATTGGAATGAGCCGCCAGTTGAAAGGAGCAATTAAGAGAAAATCTAAAAATGTTCTTCTTTACAGTGAAAACAGTCAGATCATCGCCGATAACATAGTTAGGAACAAACTAGGAGCACTGACCAGGATTCTTTAAGGTTGTAAATTGGAAGAGTTTTAGGATTTCCATGTTGAAGTTGCGAAGGAGACCATAATTAGATCTTCTAAGTTCAAATGGGTTTCAGGATAGATCTGCCTATGGGGACTTGGTTACCGGTGTGTTCTAAAAATCTTCCTAGGAGCCAGAGAAACTTGTTTTGAGCCAATTGGTCTTGAAAAATGATAAATTAAACATATAATTCCACAACAGACAGCTACAGTTTTTATACAGTTTAAAAATGAGTGTTTTTAATTAAGCTGAATTTTAATCCCGTTTTACACCCTTTTTGGGTATAACAGGATATATAAAAAAAGGAGGATTTGAACTCGCGACTGTAACTTGTTAATCTGGCACTTAACCACTTTTAATCTAACACTTTTCATATTAAAGAAATTCATTCGAGAAGGAAGACATTTTAATAAAAATTTTCAAATTTTCATTTCATCAGATTTGACAGACTTCACGTCACACTAAAGAAGGGGTCCTCAACCTTATGGCACTTAGCCAGGTCGCAGGCACAATTTAAATTTTTAGTCAACAGTGTTAAGCAGCGTTAAAAATCTAGTATGCCAACATGACTATATTAAATTTATAAGAAATCTTAAAAATTAAATTTACATATGTGAGATTAGTAAATTTATATTGTAGCGGCGGGCACAAGTAAAATAGTCCGTGAGTGAGACTGTCCCCACAGGTTCAGTGTTTGGGAACCCCTCTATATAAATCTTACAGGAAACATCGTTCACTTTTACACTACTAGAACAATTAACTCGATAACGAAATCATTATAACTCTTCCAACTGGGAAATAGAAGTATAGTCTTTGATTGGGTTCATTTAAGTAATTGTAAAAGGAAAACAAGGTCGAACTATGAAATGTTAAGCGCTAACGTATTTTTGATATGATAAAATTAGAGAGACCTAGGGCGGTGAGATTGGGTAAACAAACACTCCAGTCCAGGTCTGCAAGAAAGAAAGAAAAAAAGAACAGTTTAAGGTGTCAACCCTCGTGGTCAGGGATTTAAGAAGGAGAGAAAGAGGGAGTTTCCTTCAAAACTTACTTTGGTTGGTTCTTTGATTTAATCCTAAACTATTTCTTAACCAAGGCGGAATGAACGTTGTAGATGAGGAGTCAACCTCCCTGTTATCATCACTTTGCTCTAAATTAGGGTTGTCGGTAAGATGCTTGTTGTCGCTAACTGTTTTTGTACTTCTGGCTGTGCTACTTCTAAACGTCCTTTTTTTTTGATCTATCAACTCGTGGATCATATCTCAGACACAATTTTTACTCCATGACCGAAAATAACTCGGTCCGAGGATATAAAAAAAAGAAAGTGAAACTTTGAGTGAATACAATTTAAGAAAAGAAAAAAAAACCGTTTCTAAAAACAAATCAGGCATGTTTCTACTACTAAAAAAATATAAAAAATATAAAAGTAAATATTACAAAATGATAAGTTTTCAGCGGTTGGCTAACGTAGAAATGATAGTGATGAAACGAAAACTCTAAAAAAAGAACAAGAACTTCATCGACAGTAATTCCTACATTACGTGATACTTTTTCATGTTTTTTAAGTTAGTTTTGTTCGTGTAGTTTTATTCGAGCTTTAGACATTTTAATTAGCATTAAAAAACAATCAAAATCACAATTAGTGTTACCAAAAAGCTACATAAAGGGGAAAAATAAAAATCAACAAAGTTATAATTTCATAATCTGACCTCTAGGTTTTTTCCTTGCAAGATGCTGCCATCTTCTCTTGTACATCTTGATCTCTGTATTATAGGCTTTTTCAACCTGGCATTCCTTTTTTATATACTGCCTAGATCTGAGTAGATGTTGAGGAGTCAAAATACCCACCTGTTTGGCAAAACTTCCCATGGTCTCAGCTAATTGTTGTTTGACTGTGGCGTTTTGTTTCTCTAGATTTTTGTTTTACGCCAAATGGGCAAGGTGACGGAGTTGCTGTATAACATCAAAGGGCGGAAGATTCAGTAATTCGGCCACGTGATTCGCAATGAAAAATACCGATTTCTTCGACTGATAATGGGAAGTAAAATCGAAGGAAGACGTAGGCTCGGCTGAGAAGGGCCTGGTGGCTGAAAAATCTACGAGAGTAGTTTCACATGGACTCTGACTCACTGTCTCGAGTAGCCGCCTCCAAAATAGTGATCGTCATAATAATCTGCAACCTCTGTCGCGCAGATAAATAAGGAAGAAGAAGAAGATCTTTGTTTGAGTGTTTTAATTTGTGAGGAAAGAAAAGTTTATTAATTTTTTCTACTTCTTTAGTTGCTTCTCTTTTAACGTTCTCTTTTCATTCTAAAACTCGCCGACAGAAGTTCTGGGAGGTCTTGCCACTTGTCCGACAAATCTAAAAGTGTTTTTAGACGTGGTAGAATGACTGCCACGATGGGCATCTAAATGATGTCGGTGTTCTCATCCTGGGTCGCTCTTTCTCGGTAGATGATCTCCTTGGTCAACCAATCTGCCATTATCAGCCTCCCTTTGTTCGTCCAGAGCCTAACAATCGTTTACCCAAAGGTCAACATTATTCATTCCACCGCACAATAAACATTCTCATTCTTCAACTGTACTCTTTTTCATCATCCGCAAGTGCTTCTTCAGTACTTTTTCTTTTCAATTTTTTCTTGTCTTCCTCCACCCACTCTTGGCATTTTGGTGATGTTCTGCACTCTAGACAAAACCCCTTTAATAAACTACTCGGTGTCTCAATTTGGAGGAATAAAGAGATAAAAAAACAATTTGAAAGACTTAAAACGCGCAACGGTTTAAAATTTTGGGTGCCACAATTTGGTCAATTTAGTGCTTTTCTTTACTCCTTGGAAATTATTGATAATTTTGACAAACCCAAAGACAAAACAGGCTGTGATTTTAATTTTGTAACACTGCCTGCGAAGAGCAATTGTTTTGGAAAAGACAAATGAATTTTTTTAGCAGTCCTGGGAAAAAACAAAAATGTTGTAAAATATTAGCCTGTAAATAATTTCGAATTATGTCAAAGTGTATGACACTAGGTAAGAATATTTCAACTTTCTTCTACCAGAAATTAAATGAATTTAATATGGCCTTTAAATTATATTATTTACAATTATCGGCACCAAAACAACTTTTTCAAATTGTAATCCATTCGATTGTAAATAAGCCAGACTTCGTTGAGATAATAAACGAGTCCCTTATTTTACCTTGGTCATGATTGTTGAAAGACAATGAAAACTCTCTCTTTTTTTCTTAAAAGACTTGACAAATGGCTGTATATGTATTGTTTCCTGTTTTTCTTACAGCTGATGATACCATTGAACAAAAAGATACCTGCAAAGAAATAGACGCCAAAGATATAGTTGAGTTTATATTGGAAGAAGTTCTCATCTCTGCAGTGATTTTTTCAGATAAAGGTAATGTGTATTTATCAGTATATATCAATATTAATATCCTACAGTGTAAGTGATAAATCGGCCGACTGTATATAATTCCCGACGACTATTGATAATTACTATTAAATTTAGAAAATGTTACAAATTAGTGAATATTTATCAAATTTACCGGTTAGTTTGTATAATAAAATCCCGTAATGGGAATTTGATACGAGTTTGCTCAGATGTTTGGCTTCAGTCACCTTTCTCCTTCGGAGGATCGTAGACAGTTAATAGCGATGGATTCCTTGGTCCACTGTCAGAAAAGTGACAGAAGCCAATCATCTGAGCAGATTTTTATTACATTCTTCATGACGAATTTTAATTTTCAAGTAATTTCTTTGTCAAGCTTTCTTTCTAATAATCTTGTACACCAATATTGCCTAAGAATATTTGTAGCTTATTAAGAGTAAATAATATTTCACAAGCTATTTTATCAAGATCAACTCGAATACATTGACCGGGAAATTTTTTATGCTTAAACCCCTGATTTTTGAAGACTGAATAAACTATTGGTTTGTTTCATGCAAACTACGGCTTAATTTTTTTTGTCCAAGTATCCGATCCGTCTCTTCCTCTTATTCTCTTGAAAAGGTTGTAATCGTATTGGAGACTTCAATATCACTGAAGACTTCTGTCAACAATTCGATGAAATACCCGCCAACTCAAAGAACTTTGAAGTAGACAAGATAAAATCCGAACAAGATTCGGTAAACAAAGACTTGAAGTCGGGAAAAACTGTCGATCGTTTTACGAGCTTGGTGACCGCTAAAGAAAACCTAGAATTTATTTTAGACTCCCTTCCAAGAAAAGATGACAAAGTCAAAAGCATCAACGACTGTAAAATAATAACGGAAGAAGCTTTGGCTGATAATGAACTCCGAATAGAAAATGGCCAGATTCACATAGAAACAAACAAATCTCATAATCTCAGATTAAGTTTTCCCGATAGAGTAAGACACGAATTTTACGAGAAGAAGGACGTGATAAAAGACGAGAAAATCGAAATAGAATATTTCAACGATGGAAAACTAAACAAGATTTATGTTCCATTGAGTAAGGCACCCTTGACGAAATCGAATGATTTATTGACTTCGTTTTATGACCAAGGTTTAAAAGAAGAGCACATCGTTTCTCAAGAAACTACGAGGAATGATGCTAATAATACTGAAGAAAATACTCAACGACCATTCGCTCCATTTAGTACTGAAGAATTAAGACAAGTAAGTGTAAAGTTTGCTTACTTATAATCTAGACCTAGTACAGGTAGCCTGGTGGGGTGAATTCCTGTTGCATTCTTCCTTAAGGGCATAATAACTGTATCTCTGTACTCATCTTCTGGAATACCAGTCTGCTCCCTAGGCAAACTCCTAACCATTGTATTATATCCTACCAGTAACTTACAGTCCCTTCCTCGAAAACAGGTAGTCGTTTTTTATTGGGATAAAGAAAAGAGAAAAAAGTCAAGAACACAAAACGATTTGTTCGGATAATGTTTTACAGTGTTGAGTGACTGTTTAAAAATTTAAACTACGTGGCTGGTGAAAACCAAAAAATTGTGCAGTATACAGACAGTATGTATAGCGTAACAATGAGCCGCCACAAAAGTCTATAAAACAAAATTTGAATTTGTTTCAGAATTTTTCAAAAACCTTAAAGAGCCTAAGGCGAACAAGTTACTGCAAGTTTAAAAGTTACTAAACAACAAAATAGCTGATCCATTTGGTCGTGCTAAAGAACAGCTTCTTTAGCTCAGGTTCTTTTGAAAATAGAGCAACAATAAAACTGCCTCTCTTATTATGAAAAATAGCCAGCTTTAATGAGTGAAGAAACAAATGTTTTAAAAATAACTCATGCTCATAAGTTAGTTTCTTTGGGTGGTGACACTGACACAATAACTAGCTTGGTAGAAGCAATTGCTTCTGCATATCAATTACTGGCCATAAAGCAATTTATGAAGATTTACAAAAGCGTTATGAAAGAGTTGATAGGAGTAGGCTCCTCATATTTACTATCTCACTACCATCTACTACATGTATTTCAGCATGAGATTTTAAGATTTTATTAGCATTTACTAATTTAAGCCTTTCATTTTCACTCTGAAGTCAATTCTTCAGGTTTGGGAGAATGCAAATTCTTCCATTGTTGGAGGATGGAATGGAGATGTGTCCACTCAACCCGAGGAAGTTGCTCGTATTATGGAAGAGTTGTCGTCTGTTCAAGTACTTTCCAATCCTTCTGCTGACCCCAACAGACCCCGAACCTGCGAATTCGGAGAAGAAAGTGTTAAAAAGGTATATTGCAAATAAATAGGTAGTGTGAGTTGAACACCAATAAAAAGGAACCCTGTAGTTCTTTGAAGCACAGTCAAACCTTTGACACTGAATTTGACATAAATTATAATGCTTATTTATTTGGTTCCTTCAAACAACACGGGCCAATTCTAACTACATCGACGGGTACTAGGTGAACCTAAATATAGGATTACTCCATTCTTACCATTTTTCGCTCTTTTATCTTTTTTTTTTCTTAACCATATTTTCTTTAATATTTGAAAGATGACCAAGGAAATTGAAGAAATAAATTTCAATCAAAGTCATAATACGTTAGAAGATCTCGACCCAGCTTGCCACCCCGATGGGCAGGGGGACGCTGATTTAGAGACCAAATCATTCGTCGCTAAAAGCAAAGAGGGTATTCAAAAGTCAAGTAAAGTTCACAAAGATCAAGAAGAATCTTTACTCTCTGAAGATTTAAAACCTAAATTGCACATGGATCAAAGTAGAGACGACCTGGAAAACTCATTAACGAATGACAGAAAAAATGAAGAAGTTTTACTGTCGTCACAAGTGTACGTGAATCTTAACAACCCCGAAGATATAGTGAATGAAGAAAAAGAAGAGAATTTAGAAGGAACAGACAAAAGTGTAGTAGAAACATTGATCGAATCACCTTATATCAAACCCAATACAGAAGAATATTTGATAGAATCGGAATCATCATCCGACAGAAGTATTTTAATCAACCAGTTTGAGAATGAAAAAAGTGTAGCTCCTTCAAATTCAGACAACTTGAACGTATCACTTGAAAGCGAAAAAGAAATTGATTACGGGAACGAAAAAATTGACAAAGAAAGAAGTTTAGGTAACAGTGAGGAAATCGTGCAAAGTACTTTCGATGGAGGCTCTTTAGAAGAGAAAGGCGACGATGCAACAGCAAACAAACTGAATTCCAAAAAAGAAGTTAAGGGGAAAGAAAAACGAATCGAGGGCGTAGAAAGCAAGGCCTCGTCAGTAGGTCCGTGCACTCTGGGACACTACAGTGCCCAACAACAAGAAAGTAATATGAGCTTAAGAAAATGTCACAAAACAAGTGACCTCTCGTTAAGAGGCTCCAAGTTGTTTGCTGAATCAAGTAGTTCGAAAAAGTTGTTCGGTGCTATTGAGCATTCTTCATCTAATCTGGCTGTTTATTCTAACAAAAGTATCAGAAGCACCAAGGAATTGTGCAACTGTGGCGAAGATGCTAATCCTCTTTCTCGAGATTATAAAACAGTTACAGACAAAACATCACAAGACATGGCAGATGAACTTCACAATTTTTTAAAGGCAGAGAATTCCCCAGGGGTGGAAAGTAGAAACGAAAAAATATTTAAAGAGGTGTTGGAAATGGAGTCATTTACAGGAGAAACAGAAATTCAAGTGCCTTATTCTGATGCACACCTACTGAGCAGAATGGGTAGAGAAATCAGCGATCTTGAAATCATCACGACGAAAAGTGAAAATTATTCACCGAGTGCTGATTTATCTCGGGAAAGGTTAATCGATGACTTTGAGGATATAGTTAATAGATATAACATTCATACAGTACCAAAAAGCTACCTGGAGGAGGAAAGTCAAAATTTGAAGGAATGTAAGTAAATCCATGTTTTTATAAACCCACAAAAGTCAATAGAAAAAAGAACTTATGCTACTATCAATGTCAAAATTCAGAAGATTCATTTCAAAATACAAACAATCTATATAACTTTTATAAATTTATCTAAGAAATTTGCCACATTTTTCAGTACAAATGGTGCAAAATACAAAATAACTTTGAGCACCAAACTTCTTTCAAAATTAAAATTTTTTTCTTAGCAAAAAACAACGTAGAAAACAAAAATAGGACAGACGAAGTTAGTTTAAACAGTACAGAATTACAAAAAGGATATTTAACAAGTCAGGAAGAAAAAGACGATATCTCGAATAAGACCGTCACCTTGGAAAATACTACCAATAATGTGTCATCCTCCAGTCCTTCCCAAAAGACATTCAAGCTCCACTCTCAGAAAATGTATTTGGGTTCTGATCTTGAGGTAAGTCTGGCTTTCTAGTTTACTAATCTGCTTTATTCTTTCTAAAATATTTTTAGTATTAAAACGAATGCTCAAATGCATACCAAAGACTCTTGGGATTTTTAAAAACCGCGCGACACGTTTCTAAAATGGTGAGCAAAAGAAGTATCATGATTTTCCTACATAACAAAGAGAGTTTTTATCATAGGCATCATCAAGTCACAAGATAGACATCAAAACTTCAAAAGTATAGTGCATATGTTACGGTAAAATAAATCGAATATATATACGGAATGGACCATTTTAATCCAAAAATTCGACTGGGAAGATTAAAATGATCCACCCCGAATAATTCCCAGTGATTAGTCATGATCATCAACTAGGATCGGTAAATGTGACAAATTTCTGAATATTTATTAAATTTATCGGCTAGTTTATGAAATCTCCAGCTCGTAATGGGGGAGTCTAATAAAAGTTTTGCTCGAATGCTGGCTTCTCTCACTTTTCTGACAATAGACCAAGCAAACGAAGCAGCTGTGCTTGCCAGTAACAGTTTATGAGCGTTTAGTCTAACTGAACGGTTTATGGACCCTCGAATTAGAAGCGACGAATACATGCGTTGAACAAGTATGCTATATTCGCCCGACTTATCACTTTTACCGTAACATATTTAGTTAAAAATGATACAAAATGACCGCGAAAATCTAAACAAATAAATACGACACTCAAATGTCAAATGCTAAATATTTCCAGCCGACTAATTTTGAAGGAAACAAATTCGTTTTAACGGATTCTGAAGAAGCTTTTATTGATTCAAACGAGAATGTCATCCAAGTAATTGATCCTCACGAGAACAGCAACGACGAGGATTCAGGCACGATTTCCTTTTCTTTGCTAAATGAAAGCCCTGATGAAGGAGGGCCTCTTCCCCTTAAAACTGATAGAGTCAATACTTCCAATTTGTCCATTTCCTCAAACAATGAAAGGACGCTCAGGTTAGAAGAAAAATAAATGATTCAAAAGAATTTTGTAGGTTTTTAGTGCGACAGTGGTGTAGTGCAGCGGCCATAAACTCACCACTTCAGGATTCATAGCTCTGGTTAATTCCCTTTTCAACAATGTATAACGTCTTACATTTTTTTCACTTGATTTGTTTTAGCCAAAACGAAAATATCCTAAAAAGAAATGTTTTCTCTGGAATGACCACTATAGGCCCGATGAAAAACCTGGACGTTGATCCCAAGGACCTCACTGGACCAGAGATCGATTTTGGAAAAATGACTCGAATCTCGTCGTCCAGACAACTGACATCTAAAGACATCTTTCCTACAGATATAAAATCGACTTCATCGGGAAAAATATTTGAAGAACACGATTCCGACGGAGAATCCTCGATGACGATGGAAGGAGAGCGGCTAGAAATTGGTTCACTGATAAATCGCGACATTGCAAGTCTAACAAAGGTCCAAAAAGTTAAAGAAGTCATGTCTTATCATCCAAGAGCAGATGAAGATTTTGAAGATGACGATACACTGACTAGACCCCGTTTGGATTTGAAAGACGTCGAATCAATGACTGACGAAAGGTTTAAGATGCCAGGTAAATAACACCTAAATGAATTTAATGAATTTCCATTCTTGGTTCTTGTTTTTGAAACACGACATTTGTTGGGTGAGCGTGAAATTGGATGCTAATGAAGACATATACTCTTATTTTTAGACGTTAACATACCGTTGCTATCCTTCGAAATGGCCAACAGCACTTCTGAAGCAGATAAAGAATACTTGCAGGGCATGCAATTGGTTTTAAGTGGAAACTGCTTTAGCAACAGCCCTTACTATGAAGATGACTTTGATGAAGACAATGTTCAAACCTATAGAAGTCGTTCAGTCGTTGAACAAAAGTCGTCAGAAGTAAAAAAACTACACGATGTTGAAAAATCTGAATATCTGCCAATTGAGGAAACAATGAAAAAATGTGAAAATTCGATTGATGATGTTAACGAAAAAAATAAGAGTAGTAGCTTAAGCGCCCAGCTTTCACTTGCTGTGAACGACAACCAAGAGCAAACTAGTCAAGCAAGTGATAAGGATTCTCAGGATTACTCCAGTACTAGTCATCAGAAATACGGGACATTAGGCAGCGTCTTTAAAAAGGCCTCCAGCAAAATAATCCGTAAAGAGGGTGATTTGTTCTTGAGAAACTCGAAATCGTTACCAAGGGATACGAGCAATATAACCACATCAGAAAGCATAAGGTCCATTTTGGAAGATTGCCATTCTTCAGCGACAAATGTGCTGAAAAAGAGTCGCTCGTTGCTCAAAAGCACTCAAAGTATATTTAAAACAATGAGCCAGAGTAGGTTTGGAGTCCAGAGCTCCTCGACTAACTTAAACAAACAAAGAATGACATCTTCAGATACCGAAGCCAATACTGAGAGCACTTTAGAGAGAAAACCTTCCACTTTTCAATGGAAAGAAGATCTTTCCAAAGCCAAAACTTTAATCAAGAAAAAGGTAGGAAAAACTTTCAAAACTTTGGATAGAGCAAGCTCTCACGAAAGTGATCCGCAAATTTTGTCAGAAAACAAGGACCTTAGATTGGCTGTAAGAAACGAAGAAAACTATCGCGTTGACCGGGTGGAAAATTTTCGGAAACTGCTCCCAAAAAGTCCACTGACTTACAAAAGTCAGTTTGTCAGAAGCCAGATGAATATTCAAAGTAACATTCGAGACAATTTTAGTTCTGCCTCTACTTGTGATGAGTCAGGTGGTTCGCAGAGAAACGCAAAGAAAGATTCTAAAAGTTTGCTGAATGAGGAAAGTACCGAGAAAATACAGAAAGAAGATTCGGGTAGCCTAAAAAATGAAGGTAATTTACGAAACCACTACTCAAAATATTAATTCTCATCAACCCTAACACACCAAACTTATAATAACTTCCTAAGCTTAAATAACTATCTATGTTCCGGTAAAAGTGATAAATCGGGTGTTATGTATAATTCTCGACGATTAATCATAACCCATCACTTATAATCACTAACTAGGCTTGGTAAATGTGACAAATTACTGAATATTTATCACATTTATCGGCTAGTTTATAAAATCTCCAACTCATAAGGGGGGGTATAATAAAAGTTTTGCTCGAATGCTGGGCTTCTCTCACTCTTCTGTCAATGAGCCAAACAAGTCAAGCAGCTGTGCTCGCTATTAACAGTCCACGACCCTCTGAATCGACAGAAGCCAAACGTCTGAGTAAATTTTTATCAAATTCCCATTATGGGTTGGAGATTTTGTTGTGAAATGTAACAATTATCCAGTAAATTTGTGACATTTACCAAATTTAGTGATGATTATGAGTAAAATATATTCCTCCCATTTATCGCTTTTAACGGAACTTTTACATATTTGACATTTTTATCCTGGAAAGTAGAACAGTTGTACAACTTCAAGCTTTTTCTTTTTTTTAATTTTTATTTATAGTTGTTTTAAAATATTTGGAAAAAGAATCAATACATTCCAATGAAAATAAAACATGTGAGAAGGATTTGACTTCGACAGGTGAACAAACAGGTAAAGAAGAAGGCATTCAAAACCAAGCAGAAGAGCAACCAGAATACATCGTAATGGAGACAATTCAAGGACTTCCAACTGTGGATTTGGAAAATTATTCTAATGAAACTGATCGTGAAAAGGATAAAACCCCAGCCAAAACTGAATTATTTGAAAAAAACTAAAGGTACAGTAACATACACTTATTAATTTTACTACGGGTGGTGAGCTATAAGTAAAATAAGTTAAAAAAAAAAACTATTTTCTTGTAAAACCATTTTAACAACGTAAAAATTTGACCTCACCCGTAGGGAATGAAGATAGTTCCGAAAGGTATCGAACAGAAGTATCGAATTCCTCTCAACATACCCCCACCGTTTGTTCGCCTTTTGATTCTGATACAGAAGAAGACAAAAACGTTGTGACAGTCCCCTCGGAAAAAAAAATCAGAGCCAAAAACAAGAAATTCACAGCAAAATTTCGAAGTTTTTGGAGTTCTGCTTTTGGAAAAGTGAAAACGTCACCCAAAAACAAAGATCCATCCTAAAAAAAAGAAGAAAAAGAAAAAACAAAACAAAAAATATTAATACGTATTTAGTTTTTACTTTTTTTGGAAATAAATTCGAAAAGTGATTGTTTACGATTAGTCGTATTCTGAACAAAGAAGATTTACTCGAAGATAATCAACTAGCTGTAGTATTCTGTAGCTTTCCAAAGGAGTGGGTTTTGTGTATGTCAACTTAGAAGACAGGCAGGCCAAAAAAACTACTATTCCCATTTTTCCCCTCCACTAATCCTATGTTCTTTGTGTGTTTCCAAAAATATCAAAAACCGAACGATCAGTTAAAGAAATTCTTAATCATTAATGTAAAAATTGGAATTCGACCTCAATAAATTTTTGGCACACAACCCAAAATTCTTTTAAATTTAGTCCAGGGATGTCCAAATCCCTCGAGCAAGACAATTGTAAAATCTTAAATCTATTTTTTTATTAAAAAATTAAAACATCAAAAGTTAAATACTGCAAAAACAACAAACTGCACAGTTTCCAACAATATTCTTTGAATTTTGCAGTTGTTTTTTATCATTTTTAGCTATAAATGTTACGGTAAAAGTGATAAATCAGGCGAATTAAGCATACCTCTTTTAACTTACAACGCCGCTTGTAATTTGGTTCATACACTGTTAGACTATAGGTTCATAGCTTGTTACTGGCAAGCACAGCTGCTTCGTTTGCTTGGTCTATTGTCAGAAAAGTGAGAGAAGCCAGCATTCAAGCAAAACTTTTATTAGACTCCCCCATTACGAGCTGGAGATTTCATAAACTAGCCGATAAATGTGATAAATATTATGTAATTTTCGCATTTACTAAACTTAGTTGCTGATAATAATTAATCGTCGGAAACTGTATATAACATCCGAGTTGTCACTTTTACCGTTTTAAACAAGAAACTGTTCTTGGTTTAATACAAATCGAGTCAAACGAATCACAAACTCTTGTTACTCGCAAAAAGACGATGATCATCATTTTAGCATATGCACGGTTTTATTTAACTACTTTGAACATCTTCAGAAGTTTGTGGATTGTGTTTTTTAAACGGTGCACGTGGTGTTCTGCTCCAAAGTATTTAATTCCTTTTGTGGAAATAACAATTTCCCATGGAAGCTTAAGAAGAAAATCAAATATCTCAGACGCCTACCTCGTCACTTTCAGCCTTTTCCCCTCTACAAATGTAACCTTCTATTTATTGTTTGTTAGAAACAAAAAATAGAATTCGACAGAAAGAATACATCAAAAAATTTCACTTCAAAAACTTGTTTCTCTTGCTTGAGCATAACCCAATCCAAATCAGATAAAACTAGGCTAGTAGTCTACTTTGGATTTCTAAAGGTGATCATCACCTAAGTTTTATACTCAGTTATGGGGTTTACAAAATAGAAAATTACAATCCGTTGCCCGCATTCCAAACAAAACACCTTGCATTCTCGTTCTCAAGATGAAAATTTTAAAAAATTTAGACCTACAAAAGATTGCATAAAAAATTTTGCTAACCCATTTGACCAACCTTGAGAACAATCCTTAGACAAATTTGAGATGGGAGAACTAAATCTTCGGACGTGTTCGATTTAAGTCGTCCTCATGAGCTGTTATTTTTGGAACAGAGTGTTCTAACCAAAATTATTGGGTGAACTTTGAATCAGTCACTTGTGATTCCTTGCTGCAGGAACTTGGATAACTTTAGTTTGAAACTTCACTATAACACAAAATGGTAAGCTCAGCCGCACTAATTTTTCACTCACTTTATTTCTTTTTATTGAATGAAAATATTTTTTTTTATATTTTTTTTAATTCTAGCATTGTATGTTCAAATATTTATAAATATACACTTTTAGAAGTTTCACAGTTATGTGCATAAAGAGTTTAACAAAATTGATTTTTAGCCATTACATTACATAATTGTTTAGACAAGTATTTTTTTTTAGAGGTGAAATTCTTACTCTCATTACCCTGGCTCTCCCAAACTTAAAGATACTGCTAAAGTTGATCTATAATATTTAGACCTAAACTCAGTGATTCAAATATTCAGTGATAAATATAAATTTATGTGCCATTTTAACCATGTAGAGCTAAAAGAGCCTGATTTGTGAAAATTTCTCAAATTTCCTTGTATGACCGCAGTTTTTTTTTTATTAAATACATTACATATTCAGAGTATTGAACAAAATTTTCTTCTCTTTTAGGCTGACCTCAGTTCTCGGGATATTGAAAGTGAGTACTAAAAATAACAATAATACAATAATTCTGTGGTCGATGTAATTAACAAAAATTTTGGAAACAATTAGTCTAGAAAGAAAATTATTCCTCCTCAGTGTTTGAGTGTCGATTGTTTATAAGTTATAAATAAAACGATGACGTCATCCTACAGAACATCGACGCCTTATAAGCACAGGGGCTACTATTACACTGAAGGATGGTCGAAAAATAATTTTTTTAATTATTTATTTATTTTTTTTTTAGAAGCGAACTTTGCCTTTTCCATCTACGATATGGATGGTTCAGGCACAGTTGATGCTTTCTACCTTGGAGATGTTCTCAGAGGACTTAACCTTAACCCAACAAATGCAACCATTGAAAAACTAGGAGGAACTAAAAAGAAAGGTATTTGAGTCAGAATTGAGTTCTTTAAAATGGATGTGATAATATAAATCAAAATACATAATAAACTTTTAAACTCAAAAAAAATTATTGTTCCACAAAAAAAAAGACTCAAAATTTGTAATTTTATTTAATGTTATGAGATGATAGAATAAGGGCAAATAAATCTGTTTCTTCTTTATCAAATAAGGTGAAAAAACTTTAAAAATTGAAGAATTCCTGCCCATCTTCAGCCAGTGTAAAAAAGATAAGGATCATGGAGGCTATGAAGACTTTTTAGAATGTCTGAAACTGTACGACAAACAAGAAAACGGATTGATGCTTGGAGCTGAGTTGTCACACACTCTCTTGGCTCTTGGTAGGTTAGGCTGACAAACTTTACAAGACAATGTTTTGTGAAATTGTTCTTGTTCTCCCTTAATGCAGTTTCTTCTTCTTCTTCTTTTTACAATATTTGTTTCTTTTCGAATCCTACTCCATATTCTGTTATACCTATTGGTGAAAAACTGTATTAGAACTCAAATAAATAAATATCTTAATTTTATAGGTGAAAGGTTAACCGATGCTGAAACTGAAGAAGTCATGAAAGATTGCTGCCCCGCAGAAGACGATGAAGGATTTATTGATTATGCAGGTAAGTTTATTAGATATTGGTATCAAAACATTTAAAGTGCTTTAAATTTTTGAAAATTATAAAAACAGTAGGTGATATTTATTTTTTAAAAGTATAGAGAAATTGCAAACTTACCATTTTACTCCAGGGTCACTACTCTGAACTGATTGCAAGTGGCGGGAATTTGAAACGCATGATAACGCGAAACTTTTTATTTGATATTCCTACAGAGTTAACCAATTTCATTTCAAAAACTGCAGCGAAATCGTTCCAAATGTCTATTATAACATTTATAACAGACCAAATGTCTATTATAAAGTTTGGTTTTCAATTTATAGAACTGATATATCAGTTAAAATGACTCCATAAAACATTTAAATTAAGAACAGAGCTCAGAAAGGCGGTCAGATCTAAAAAAAATCACCGCCTTCTTTGTAGATGGGGTTAGTTATGAAAATTGTTGTTTTCATTTTTATGTAAAAAGTATTTCGATACGAATTAATTCAAATGACAATTTGAAAAACTTGTGAGTCGCAGTTAGTAGGTTTTGAATTCTCGCTATAAGTGAACAGAGTATTTAACATAAATTTGAGCTCCTAAAACCGTTTTTGTAGAACTAAAATGTGAAGGATTTTTCCCAGGTTTTTCCCTTGACCATTTAGTTTTTGATATTTTTAAAGAGTTTTTATTTGTTTTAATCTTACTTAAGAAGCACCTAGGACATGTTGTTTTTTTTCTTCTGGTTTTTGTAATTTTAGTACTTTTTGGAATTATATTTGAATATTAATATTCACCTTCTAAGAAAGGTTAGAAAAGTTGTGGCCTTAAGAGCAGTAAAAGAACAATACATTGTATTCTTTGCTCTAAGGGTGAAGCTTTAAATTAAATATTTGGGACAGTGCATGATAGTTCAGCATTCCCTTTACCACTTGTGGTTTGGTTTTGTGAATAGGCAGAAAACTGAAAAGTAATCATCATTATTTTGAAAGCATTTATTCAAGAACATCAAACCCACTTCCAAGGCCCCAAAAATTCTTTTTTAATTATGAACACTTTGTAAACTTTTTAGCATTCCTGAAAAGAGTGGTCAATAGTCAAGTTTAAATATTTTCAGCGTGAAAAAAATTATTGTAAGTAAAATCTGAAGTCAGTACAAAATGTCACTATATTACTCACTGTTAAGCAACTGTATCAAACAAAACTTTTTATATTATTTCAATGTTAACACTTGTTTACTCTGAATAATCTTTGTTGTACATATACAATAAACACTTTTCACTTGTAAGCAGTAAATTTGTGATATTTCAACAGAATTTTGATCTAATTGTATTAATTGAAATAAACGTTGCACTGCTTACAATATTATATTCTAACATTTTATTTTGCACTTTATAATATACACAGTTACATTATCACTGCATTTTGCTATTGCTTTTTACACACTGAAAATTGATTACCATAACAAAGAGATTTGTTTGTTATTCTGAATGATTATTGTAATTTGAGCTGTTCATTGCAAAATCTGAAAAGATAGAAGCATAAATATTGCATAAAGGAAAAAGAGGAGAAGTGTCAGAAGACAACTTACAGTGTACATTATTTCTTACAGAATGACTAGTGTTTCGATAATAATTGTAATCATTTAACAAATTTTTTATTTATTTAAAATTCTATGATGACTGTGCTTGCATAATTAAATTTTAAAAAGTTCAAAAAGAGGATCAATTTCTGCAATGAGTGGCTCATATGGCTGAATGGTGAATTTCTGGTAACTGTAAATAACATGAAAACATTACTTTCCCAAAACAAACCATTTCGTTCACATAACACTTCATTTTTTTTACCTCATTAATTACATCAATACTGTGTCTTCTTCATGAAATGGCACTTCATGAAATTTTTAAATCAAAATCACATTAATCCTTCTACTCCCTCATTATAGTTTTCTATTTTAATTATAATATGACATTTGTTTTATTCCTGAGACAAACTTTCTTTTAATTCTTATACTCAGCACAAAATTATTTTTTTAAGGTTGGAACAGGATCAGTAGCAAATCAGTATATTTCTCATTTGTGATTCCTTTCTCATATTTTAACTGTTTTTGGTTTTATGTATTTGTGTTAACTTAAATATGTGTACAAACTAAATAAATATTGCATTGAATACATGTCTTTTATATTGCTTAACATATTTCATTCTTTTCTTTTTCAGTATTTCTCAAAAACATGTGCCAAAAACCACCTGAATGAACCTCATTGTAGTTCAGTAATGGAAAAAATTTCTTAATAACAACAAAAAGTCACAAACTTCAAACTTTTTTTTTAATATTTAATTATTTTACAAACGTGAAGTTTCCTGCCCGCTTTTATTGCGCAAATGAGTTACGATTGATATTTTCATTTGTCAAGTGACTCAAATATACATATATTTCTGATTGATTATATTGTTTAAGGTTTTTTTCTCTCCCTTGTCTTGCACTTCCTCTCCCCACCCCACCCTCGAAGAACACACTGTGTTCTTTAAGCTTTTAAAAGAAAGGCACTGTTACAGTTGATATTTTTAATAGTTAAGTCTGTAAAAGTCATTAGAATGAGTGAAATTTCGTAAAAACATATTGTGAGTGAGTTCTAATTGGATGACCATGAATGAAATTAGTTGAATACCGGTTATGGATGAGGTCTTTTGGATAGTTAACGAAGTGGATATGTTCAGAAGTCTAATTTACGTCAATTGCTCAAATAAACAGACTAAAATTTCTCCAGAGGGTTCTGAGAACCCAAAATCAAGACTATGAGGATAATACGATCAAATGTTTTCTTTCGGAAGACAGAAAAATCGCAATTCTCCAGGTGGGGCGCAGGCCCCACCGGCGGGTCGTGGGCAGGACATGCACCCTTCGGCTGGCTACCAAAGACTACGAGATAATTCGAGAATGAGTTATTAACAGTGATTGTTTTCTAGTGAGTCTGTGGAAGCTTGTTTGGATACCAAGTTAATAGCCCTTTAAGCTACCGTCAGGTGAATAGAAAAATTTTAGTATCACTAGGGGGAATTAGGATTTAACAAATGTCTAGGTGGAGCATGGCTTAAAATCGGTTGGGAGCCACTGCAAAAGAAGATCACTGCGCAAGAGCACAATAATTACTTTAATTTATTTTCCAAAGTAAAATTTAGAAAAATTTCACTCGCGTTGTAAATAGTTGACGACCACACTAGCAAAATTGTTGGCTGAATTGAGCACTTAAAAAATCTTATCTTTGAAAAAAAAATAAAATGGTTTATCTACCATATAAGGTGACCTTCGCTCCGGTTAAATTGAAAGATAACATTTGGCTTGGCGTAAGAGTAGAAGAGAAATACCATTCAGCACTATATTATTAACATGAGCTGAGGTAAAGAAACAGATGTTGGCTTTCCAACTCGGGTCATTTAAACTATCTCCGACACCTAGGAGGGAATCAACGACCTTGTGCCGTGAATGAATCACTGAAACGTATAACCTGACTTCAGTATCTTCGGATGTAACCGTTACGTGAGATCCTTTGTTTTCTTTTAAATTTGCCTCAAATTATCAACAGATCATCAAAATTTGTTTTGATTCTTCAGTGTCTTTGTTTTTTACTATTGAATAGTTACAAGTTTGATTTAAAAACAATGTTTTGGTTTTTAGTGGATTTGTGGACCATAAAAAGTATCATAAATAGTGGTCGTCAGTTTAATTTTTTTTTAGCTTTGAGTGGGAGCGTAGAGTGGGATTAGACTTAAGCTAATGCACATCTTGCAGTGAATTATTTTAGTTAACAACAAACACTAAGTAAAATGTTTTATTTGCATCTCAGAGAATTGCTGTCAATTTTGCACTACTATAGATTTGTTTATCACCTGTCATAATTCCACCAAGTTAGGTGATCACGTTTATAAAGCTTAATTACTGTCTATTTGCATTTGAACTATTAAAATATGCTAAAACGGGTTTAGCGAACCTTTTTCACTGTCTCTGCCAACAATAATTTTTATGAAATTAAAAAAACATAATATCAACATTTCTATAAGAATATGGATATAAATTGTATACATAGGTATCGATCGGTATTTCGGCTAATTTACCGTTAGTGACCACCAGAACCGTCAAAAATTGTTCCGTATTATATCATAAAAAATATACCATTATACACAATTTTATAATCCATCCATTGTTGAGTATATACTGGTAGGATGTATTAAAAAGACGTTGTTTTCTGTTTTGCAACAAGTTAGCGAATGTTTGATTGCTTAAACCCAATTGACAACGAAACCTCGGTTGCTCATACATTTTGCAACTAATCGCTTCTTTAGCTAAAGGATTCATACCTTTAGACTGAGGCTAGTTTTCACTACTTTGACAAGTAAAATGCTGACCAGCCTACCAACCCAATGTAGCTGGTTTATCACCGGAGTGGTTCTGATCCAATAAACCATCGACACCCCCACACTAGAAAAGGACATTGACTGACTAAAGTGAGCTTAAAATTCTTGTGGAGAACACTATCTTCTAATAACCAAGTCTAATCACAGTGTTGTAATATACATTAATATAATATGCAAAAATATACTGGAATTTATTATCAAAAGTGCCCAGAAGTAAAAACTCGAGCTGTTTATCTTTTGACTTGAAAGCTCTATGAAATGGATTCATTAAAGTCAATGATCAAATGAAGGTTTTGGCCAAGCTTCGTCCTCTTGTATACAATTGCAAGTTATGTATTACTGCTGATAAATACCAAGATCGACATAGTCGGTTGGTGTAGGGCCAAAATATTTGCTAAATGTCCTTAACTCTAACTATTCACCATGCACGTATGGTCGACATACACCATCGGTGATCGGAATGTATAAAAATTTACCGAAATATTCGGTTTTGTTGTGTCGAAATTTACCGTAGAAGTTCGACATTCTCCAAATCCAGTCTTTCATGGCAATATCACTGTGCCAACCATCACACAATTATACAAAATTTATTTATTGTACTTATAGGAACTGAAACACTTGGAAAAATAAAGTGAATTAAAATTATATTTAATTTGAAGTTATGAAAAATTTTCTTTACTTATTAAAGGCAAGAGAAAGTCAGAAATGTCGAATTATCTTGGCTTGGATTTGAGTACTCAAAAGGTGAGGGACTTTGAAATTATTTACTTATACCAACATTTCAAACTTTCTTTCCGACTTTCCTGCTGATTTACAGAAAAACCATTATCAGTCTAAACATAAATGAAAATTTTGTTTTCAGTTGAAAGCAGTAGTTGTAGATGAAAATTTCAATATTATTCACGAATCCCATGTTCACTTTGACAGGCAGCTGCCAGAATTCAGGTTAGTACTCTTAGGTTTGCCTAACATAAATTATTGTTAGAAATTTACTTAATCAAATTGCTGAATTTATTTAGAACTCAAGGAGGAGCCATAAAAGGTGAAAACGGCGTCATAACCTCTCCGGTAATACTTTGGATTAAAGCTTTGGATCTTCTTCTCGACCAGTTGAAGCTGGATGGAGTGGATTTCTCGAAAATAAAAGCACTATCTGGTGCGTCACAGGTAAAGTTTATATAGTCTCAAGACTATTTATGTTGATAAGTTCAAATTCACCGATAGGTGAAACCCCCTCTCGCTCCTAGACAACTTCTAAGATTTCATTCAGAGTTTAGATTGGAAAAATATCTTAATTGGTCCAGAGTAACGGTTGGCGCACCGCGATCCTGTTATAGTAATTCATATCAGGTCCACCGAAAATGTTCCGACAAATTTGAACATGTTTGCGTATGTTCATTTGATGTTTTTGGTTCTCTCGTTTTACGTACTGTTCTAGTAACTGAACTGAAACGATCATGATTCGTGTTAGTGTTAACTAAAAACCGGTTGGCTGATCGACAGATTTAAAGTTTATTCAAGCCACTGTATTTTGTATGAATTCCAATAAGAAAGACCTGATACAAAAGTGAATAATTTGTCCAAGGTGTTGGATAAAGGTGCAGTTTCTGATAAAACTTGTAAAAGGTAGTTCGAGAAATTTCAACTAGCTGATTTTGACTTTTCTGATGGACTTAGCTTGGGGTGGCCGCCTTGATCGACGACGATACTTGTCAGGATCATATTAGTGCAAAATCTTTCTTTGTCAACATCGGATATTACCGATACAAATAAGTGATAAATAATGATGACAGTTATATTATTCAATGGATATTATTTAAGGTGTGCTACATTTATACTTTAGTATTATTCCAAAAAACAGTTTTATACATGCAGTGTAACTCTTACGAATTTTAAACGTGTTAAAATTTACAAAAGTCTTCTTTACGTTCTAGCAACACGGCTCTGTTTACTGGCAAAAAGGTGCCAAAGCCGTGCTTAATAACCTTGATTCAGATCAATTTCTTCATCAGCAACTTCAGTCTTGCTTCAGTCTAAAACAAAGCCCAATATGGATGGACTCAAGTACATCAAAATATTGCAGACAGATAGAAGATGCCATTGGTGGTCCGCAAGTGAGTAATTAGTAGCAACTCATCCCAAATAGACTGGATTGGAAGAAATCCTCAAGTCAGTAAAATGTTTCAGAAAATGGCCGAAATCACGGGTTCCAGGACCTTCGAGAGGTTTACTGGCCCTCAAATCGCAAAACTGGTCGATCAAAGGCCAAGTGCTTACGATAACACAGAACGAATATCATTAATTAGTTCATTTGCATGCTCTCTGTTCTTAGGAGATTATGCAGATGTGGATTACGCAGATGGATCAGGTATGAATCTGATGGATATCACGAGCAAGGAGTGGCACAAACAGTGTTTGGAGGTGAGTTATGTTTAATTTTAAAGTCTCCCCAAATCTGGTAAGAGAGGGCTGCCAGTAATGGTGATATCTTGATTTCAGGCATTGAACGCCCCAATGGTTGAAGAAAAATTGGGGAAACCCGTACCACCACACTCAGATTTGGGAAATATATCCAAATATTTTGTAGACCGCTTTGGATTCAGGTCTGATTGTCGAGTTGTAAGTTTCACGGGAGACAATCCGGCGACTTTGGCAGGTACATCTTAACACAGTTTCCCAGAATGTCAAAAAAGTGTTTTCCATAGGCTAATAGTTATTCTACTTTGCCCAGCTTATGAGGATTATAACTTGTTAACAGGCATGGCTCTGTCTGAAAACGACGTGGCGGTCAGCTTAGGAACTAGCGACACCGTGATTCTGTCTCTGTCTGAACGGAAAAACTTTCTTGATGGTCACGTGATGTGTAGTCCGATAGTAAAAGACGGGTTCATGGGTCTGTTGTGCTTTAAAAATGGTTCACTGACCAGAGAAAGATTCAGAAATTTCTACGCGAACAATTCGTGGGAGGAATTCAGTAAATTACTTGATTCCACTCCGAGAGGCAATTTTGGGAACATTGGTCTTTTCTTTGACAATCAAGAAATACTACCGTCTCTGAAGAAGGGAGAATACAGATGGAACGCCAGAGGAGAGAAAGTAACGAAATATGCTTCTCCCGAAATAGAGGTAATGTATTGTAGGAAACAAAACATAAAAACTGAATGGTTACTGGCTAGGGGGTTTACTGACTGCATTTCTTGTTTTGTAGGTGAGAGCTTTAATAGAAGGCCAGTTTTTTGCTCGAAAATGCTACGCCGATGATCTAGGACTCACTAACACACCAAATAGTAGAATCATAGCTACGGGCGGTGCATCTCAAAACCTATCTATTCTTCAGGTTTTGTCGGACGTTTTTTAACACTCCAGTTTACGTGCAGGTAATTCCCTCGAACACGGAGGATTTCAGCAGTGATTTTCAAATTTGGCCAATTCTTATTGTGGAACATTAAAAAAAAAATCCTAAATACCCAAAATTTGCTTTATTTTTTGCTTTCAGGAAAGTGAAAATTCGGCTGCCTTGGGGTCCACATTTATGGCCAAAATCGGGTCCGACAATACTTTATCATTCCAATGTATCAAAGAGAAGTTGACTGAGTTTGAATTGGCTTGCAGGCCGAATAAGGACTCAGAACAGGTATCTTGAGAAATATTAGGATTTCCAATCATCTTGAAGCACGTCTTTTCTTGTAAGGAGAGCTTTTTAAATAATCATTTTGTTCTATTTCTAGATTTACACACCAATGCTACAAAAGTATAGAATGCTAGTTTCAAGTCTTCTAAAAACTGAAGAAGCAGCCATCTCACCACCTCGAAAATCCACAACAAAAGAACAGTCGACAGAGAGTTAACAGCGAAGACGTTTTCTTCGGTTTACTCGCTAGGCAACTGCAACAGGCTTTTGTCAGCAAAGAGGGCTAAATTTATTATAATTTGAGGATGTGAATGTTTTGCCTTTGAAAGAAAAATCTCAGTCGACTTGTATCAACAGATTGATATACTAAGAGAGTAACCCTAAAATGTTTGGCCTGGTGTAACACATGTTTGGTTTTGCTTGTAGGACCAGATAAAGCTACAACACAGCCCAGATTGAAGTGGTCGTTTTCAAAATAATGGAAATTTCTTTTTTAATATACAACATCAATGTATATAATAGGATACATATATAATATAGATACATATATTATATATATATATTGATATTGTATATTTAAAATATATATAACAAACAGTGTATATATACATACACATATGCACTGTTTTGTTAAAATTGACAAATATAAAACGAAACCCTCTTTTTAAATGCATTTAAAATCTGAGATATATTTTAATATCTTATCCTTCTATGTTAGGAAATAAATATGATTTATAAAAGTTGCAGTACAATGATTCAATCTAATCCGTTCGCTAATAACTTCTACTGTGTCCAATCAGTCGACTTTTATATTATTCTCTTCTTTCTCCAGTTTATACAACTCGACCATTCTTTTACACATTTCCTGCAAAAAAACGAGTATATCAGTTTTCGAAATGCACGTGTTCTTGATTTCACTATCTAGATTCAATAAAGGGAATGACGTAAGTACAGTATACACAAAAAGTAAATAATTAAATACTAGAGCTATTGATTTGTCACCAGGAATTAGAAAAACTTTCAGCACTATAAAAGTAAGACCAAGAAAGTTTTGAAATAAGTCCAATGCAGAAGTCGCCAAACCGTAGCTAGCAGACCAGTTATTTACATACAACTCGAACGATATCTTCCAGCTTTATGTACTTCTTCGTAATTAGAGTTCTAAGATATTTCGCAGTCAAGATTACTCTGAGGCTTTGTGACTCACAACCACGGATTACGGTCGCTAGCCGACAAAGTCACAAACACTTTGGTAGTTTCAGCATAAGAATAAAGGGTCAGACTTTTATTTTTCTGTTAACATTTTTTTTCACTTTTATATGATATCATATTACCCAAAATTAATTCATGTTAAAAATATCTGGATCTGATATAGAATTTATATTTTAAATATATTGAAATTTGATCTGAAATTTATATTTTAAAATAGTCCAGTTCTTTTTCCCTTAAATTTTTTTAAGGGAGAGGGGAAGTGTTTCTGATTTCCTCTGGTAGCCCACCATAGTTTCTAAAAATTGTATGGGTATGGTAGCTTGGTGCCTAAGAAAGTTTGGCGATCTCTGGTCTAAGGTGTCCTTAAAACAAAGTAGGGCTAAGTCTTCACGAGAGGTGATATTATGTCACCGGTGTCCACTTGCGGTGGAATGACGTGCCACACACGTCGTCAAGCGATTGTTTTTTTTTGATATCACACTCCGTAAGATTATTAATAAATAAATTTAGTATTCGTGCGTATGTGATTTTACCATCAGTTTATAGGACATTAGTTGCGTCTTTATTATATTCTCTTCTGGAACCACGGCGAGTACTATTTGAACGCGTCTCGAAGTAATCTCTTATAAAATTTAAAGAATTATTCTCACCTCTTTCGCTTCTTTTTTGTCGATAAGCAAGACCTTAACATCTGGTTTAGATGATCCCTCTTTACTATCTCTTTTACTAGGTAATGTAATGGCAACTCCTTTGGTATGACACCGAGGCCGGTCTGGCATTGAAAGCCATGTTATCGCCATGTGCTCCTAGTGTAAAAAAATAAGACAGATGAAGAAAACAAAAACAGTAAACTAAACAAAAAACGCATAATCAATAGTTCAATAAAAGTTACGTCAAATATCACGTGCTAAACGATCTTCTAAAAACCTTTAACATTACCTGCCACGTTCCAAACAAATCGCTTAATTCCGCCAAAATAATTCTTCTATTGGTCAAAATGACGACTTCCTTGGGTTTCAATTCCAAATGATATTCATAGATATCGGTGGTAAAATATTTTCTTTTGTATAATGCGTTAAATATAGAAAAGCCCTGAGCTTCGTACGAATTGTACGGTTCCACGAGCAAAGGGTTTCGAAAAAACCGTGGCAACCTTAGTCGTCTGTTCTCGACGGTTGGACCAGCAGCCCTTTTCACAGCGTTTAAAGATGTACTTGCAAAATCCACGACTCCAGAAATTGGTCTCGTCACAAGACCCATCATTCCTTTGCCCATTCCTTTGAAAAAACCACCGATTCCTTCTTCTTTAGCTCCTTCGATGGGCTTTTTGACAACTCCTGTAACTCCCTCGTACACGCCCATTACTAAACCTCTTCCTCCGCGAGCCATCGATGCGTTTATGTCTGTTGGTCGATTTTGATGTTCCATTCTTTGCCTTTGATAATCTTTATCCAACGACAGTACTGCCAAACCTTTACCCAGGGTTTCCGTAAGCTTTCCGAGAGTACCAGCTGTCGAACTTACGGTATGACCGAAAAGACTTTTACAACCGATGGCGACTCCGGTTGCAAAATCAGAAGGACCCTGAATGATTCCTTGGAAAGGTTCGTAGAAAAATGCGTTCACTCCTTCTCCTATACCGACGATCAAACCATATGGGTTACCGATCACATCTAAGCCAAGAACAAGAATGTAAGCCTGTCTGATTATTTGACCATAATAATGAGAAGTTACTTCTTTTTGAAGTTGATTTCTTGTCAAAAATGTACTTCTTCTCTCAAAATATGACAACCTGGAACAAAAAATTCCATGTTAATTTTTCTAAAAATTCAGTTAAACGGGTTTTTTCTTTGACACATAAACTCCCCTCAGAAATTACGAATTAGAAAATAAAACTGTACCAACCTAAACAAAACGTCATTAAGATCCGTTAATGTCACTCCGACAGTCTGTATCATAACAGAGAAAATAGGAGGAAGGCCACGGCTATCTAGGTTACCAGCCAAGGAAAAGCTAAAATGAATCTGAAAAATGATATCAATTAGTATGTGAAGTAAAAAAAGATATTTGAGCCTAATCAAGAAAAGAGAAATCAAATCTGAAACTTACTTTTAGAGGTGAAAAATGAAGCAAATCATAAAAATGTTTTTGTTCGGTACTCGAGACCACTTGAACGTGAGAACTCAAAGGCTGATACATGAATGAAAGGTCTCTCTCGAACTGAATTTTCTGCTCTTCGTCTGATTTTTCTTCACTTTCTATGTAGTCCCAGAGCTGCTGAAGGAATCCTACGTCGATTTTCACGTCAAATTCTTGCACAAGAATTTTAAAATATTTGTACTGTACGATTCCAATTCTGTCCGACGCTATTTTAACAATTGACATCTCAAAGAAGGGTTTGTAACCTAAACACACAATCATTGTGGTTCTTTAATAAGACGAAAGGTATTTTGTAGTTTTAGAAGGTTCACAAAGATAATTATGACTCGTGATAAATTATTACTTCTTACTGTATTCGTTTTTAATGAATTCAAGATTTTCTTCCCAACATTATCCACAATAACTAACCTTGATGCTCTTCAGCGAGGGTTCTGGGAGGAGGAACAGGAGTGAGAATGATTGGAAACACGCAATCCGGAAGTTGATTGTCAACTTGAATCCTATTGATTTTAATGTGAAGCATTAATTGACCTCCCATCGTTCGGTAAGCGACCCATAAACCGGGCTCGAAAGTTCTCCTAAGTTCTCTTACTTGTGGCAGAATCATTTCCATTTTTTTCAAAATTTACCTAAAGAGTACAATAGAAAAAAAAAAGAAAAAACTTTCAAGAAAATATATGCGATAGAAATAACTTATTTCTTTTACTAACCTTTAATTTGTCTGATATTTGAAATATTGGATCAACATCTTCTTTCGTGTCTACATCGGCCTGATATTTAGCGTAGGTATTTTCTATTTTAAAAGCAATGTCTGAATTCAAGGGTTTGAATCTTTTTTTCCCAGGCTTTCTATACTCCCAACCAACACCAGTACTAACAAAGAAAAGAATTATTCGAAGTAATCAGAGCCTTCCTAAATATTTTTCCTTTGAAAAATTTATTAAATTTTACCTGATGAGGCCTATGTAAACAACCTCCACCCGTGTGAAATTGTTAACAACTGAAATGCCAATCCCTTGCAGCTTGCAAACAATTTCTGTACCGATTGTAGTTTTCGCCATATTACTAATGTTCGAGGACAGTGCTCTATCGTCAGTAAAAAGTAATATTCTCTGTACACCGTCAAGAAATGACACGTATCTTATAGATTCTCCCTTTTCGGTGAAAACGAGGCCATTCATGTCCTAAAATTCATTAAAAGATAGTTGAAACAAACTTGACATGAAATATTCATAATAGTCCAAATATGGTTTCTCCTTTAATTTCTAACCTCTTCAAGAACAATAACGTTCTCTGAATGTTTAGGATTCTTCAAACTTAATTTTCTGTCTCCCGTCGGTTGCATCCAACAATACATAACTTGTTCTGAGGGTTTAAGTGTAGTGGAATGCTTCGTACCTAGTTGAAATAACTTTACTGTTTTCAAGGAATGATTTATTATTAAGGCCGGAGCTTGTCCTGGTTCGTACGTACTAAACGTTACATAAGTTCCTGATTGGGTGGCTTGAATATTAGCGAAAACTCCACCGCACTGAAATTTTCAAAGTATATAATTAATAGCTCCAAAAATATACAGTTATAGTTGAGTTTTAATCCCCTTGAGTTTTTCATATAATTAAAGATAATTAAAGATCCTTTTTTGAGGATTACAGGATACGATAGGAGGATTTGAACTAGCGACTATAACTTCTTAGTCTGGCACTTAACCACTACCCACAGACCTCCCGCAATAGCTTCAAAAATAAGAATATCAAAGCGAAAACTGTAACGAACCTTATGGTTTAATCTCAAAACACACGAATCGGTGTTTTCATAACAGAAGAACGGAGAAATTGCTTCAGAGCCCTTCGGTCTGATTTGAATGGTCCTTTGGGCTCCCACAGATTGAGGCCAAAAAGGTGTACAAGACTTCACAGGCATTTTAAACCATTGTCCCTCTGACTCTCTAAATTCCAATACAAACTCACATTCGTTCATGAATACGTAAAACGGAGTGAAGATTAATATCTTCGTTAAACTGTTGAAAGTGAGATTTATAATTACGGAAACCTAAAAAGGGAATTTTTAAAACATTCACATAAACCGTGATATAAATAGATTATTTGAAATAATTAAAGACGCATCTTGCCTTGTAGGTGATGTTATTGGCGAGATATTCGCACTCCACGGTGCCTCCACTACCTGGCACGTCGACTGGAAATTTGTCCGACCACTCGCTCTGTCCTACCTTGATAAGTGCAGTTTTCTTAGAGAAAAACTTCTTGGCTGAAGGTGTGAACATTAATGGTTCTTTGAAGTCACCTGGATGGTAAAACACCATGCTATCAGAGTCAAACTGAAAACAAAAATATCACAAATTAAGATCAGAAAAAAATCCAAGAAGCTATTTGTGTACTCAAATAATTATTCGACCCGTCATGTATACCTTATAAGATAGTAAATGTCCCGTTTTATTCACCATTAAATACGGACAATATATCGTGAGTGAAAATGTTTTCCGCTTCTGAGTACAGTGGACACCAAGATTAATAGACGTGGGAGCTAATCCGTCATAAGAAATAAACTCCCAAATTGAAAATTCTAAAGGATTTTCCAGAATCGTTTTTTTGCATGACCATTCTCTTTCCAGATAATTATGCATCTATAGAAATTTCAAACAAATCCATTAATTATTACTGTAAGACTTCTTTCCACATACGATCGCTTAGAATTTTAATTTATGCATGTTAAGCTAAATTTAAATTAAATACAGTCTTCTGGGAAGGTTAAAGTTTCCCGATATTTTTGCTAATTTAAAAGCCCCTTAAAAAGTTAGGTTGCATCAGTGTCTGACCAACTAGTCATGAGTTCGCTACCACTGGTTGAGGCAATTGGTAACGTATTCTGTTTTGAATATGAGATAATGCAGCTTCGCAGCATGTAGTTGTGCGTAAATAAAGATCTGCCTATATTAACTAAATTATGCCACTAAATTTACCAACTGACAAATTATTGAGTATTTATCACATTTATTGGCTAGCTTATAAAGTCTAAATCGTAATGGGAATTCAATAAAAGACTGCTCAGATGCTTGGCTTCTGTGACTTCTTTATCTGATGTACTTGCCACTTCTAATTTGAAGGCTCATAAACTATTAAGCACAGCTGCATATCAATCATTGGCTATTATGAGAAATGTGACAAACTTATAATGTAACATACAGGCGGCCCTCGACTTTCGCACAATTCGCTATTTCACACATTGTAAAGATTCAACTGATTAATCCTTTGTGATTGGAAGTGCTCTCTTAGAAGACATCTTACTAGCCATTAAATCACAATGTTGTTCAGATCAAAAGAACAAAACAGAGAAAGCACTAGAAAGAACTTAACTCGCTTCTTTAATTTCATTATATATACATATTGATAGACTAATACCTTAAATCACAGTTTTTGGTGAATTTTTACATCCGTCTAATTTCAAACATTCAGCATTCGCACACACTTTCAGAAACCAATTATGTGCGAAAGTCGAGGGCCTAATGTATATAATAATAATTAATAATAATAATAATAATAATTAAACCGAGGTAGTTAAATTACAGAATATAAACCTACAGTGATAAAGATTGGTTGGTTAAAAATCAAACAAACCCTTAGGGTGATGGTGGAGACGCCAGGCTCTGCATTGGTTATTTGCATTTTATTACCAGGGCGTAAATATCTTTCCTGTGAGTCGCCTTGAGTACAGACAATAAGTTCGATTGGTAAAGAATTAACAATTTTCACCGTTGGTTGTAAATGAATCTTGTAGCAAACACTTGTTACCGATCTTCGATTCGTGTTCGCAAAATATATTTCCTCTGCTTCACCCACGGCCTTTACAAATAAAAAATAAAATAATTCGTTAAAAAAAAAACTTTTCCGTCAAATTCAAGGCTCATAATTTTAGGATTCCTTCAATGGTACCTGAATAAAAAATGGGTCGTGATTTTCTGGAACTTTGCTGTTGCACTGAAGAATAAGCGAATAATCTGGCTGATCTTTTAAATTCACCCACACGAATGGTTGAATTGACAACGAGTGTCTATAAAAATATATATAGAAAATATTTTATAGTAAAACTTATTAAACTGAGATAAGTAAATTTGCAAATTACTATATTCATAAAAAAATATACGATTCAGCTTACTTAGACACGCTGAAAAATAGTTGTTTCTTTGCATTATATACTGCATGAAACGGTAAACTAAGTGAAGAATTTCCTTCGACAGTGCCAACGAATTCTGCTTCGGTTCCGCTTTCTGACAGAGAATGAACATTGATGGGTTCGTTAAAATAATTAATGACTTTCAAAACACTTTGTAGCACGACTGTAGTCCCTTTATCGGTAACTAAAATATCGGAAACCAAGCCCCAAACTTCTTCTGCTTTAAACTCTTGGAGAGGGACTGGATAATACCTTTTCGAAGACATGCCCAAAGGCAATTCAATTTTTTTATTTTTAGAAATTGGAAACTGTAATCAAACAAAACCAAAGTTTACCTTTTCCTGCTACTTTTGACTCACAAATTTGCCCCATTTTCTATTCATTTTTAAATTCTTATTATTTACCTTGATGAAAAGCCTAGTTTCCCGTTTCACCTTCGAATTTTCGAGTCTCATAGGCTGGGAAATTACATTAATACGGTGTTCAAGTTCGACTTCACTATTTGACTCCAATTTGACTATTTTATACTGATTATTAAGGGACTTACACACCTGATAAAAAACATTTATGCAAGATTACTAACATTATTTTAAACATAATACACATGTTAAATTCATGTCAAAAATAAATAAAAAATTCCTATACATAATGAAATATAACACCATTTCATCTAGCGATAAAATGATACACCGCAATTCATTTCATTATCGATAACCCTCCCATTTCCATTCTTAATAGTTGACTGGATTTTGATAAACAAAATAATACCGCAAATATTAGATCATACCTGAAGTTTTGACTCTTCCATGAGAAGTTCCACTACAAGTCCGGTCTCGTTTCTTATCACATATGGAGGACTGTCGGAAATGTGTTTCACTACTCCTTTTGTTACCGCAGACGTATATGTGTCAACAACATTTTTTAAAACTTCTATGCAAGTCTTTGTGAATGTCAATTGTAAAATTTCTGAACAAGATAAGGTAATTCCGACCTTTGGAGGCTGCAAAACTTCAAAATTTCCTTCTTCCCCGAAAATTATCTAGAATAATATAATATTAATAATAACAACAACAACAACAAGTCATGTGACTGGAATAACAAAAGTGAGAAACAGTGCAGAATGATTGTGACAAAAGGCCTAAAATGAAAAGAGGGAGATCTATGCTTAAGGGAAAGAAGAACGTTAAATCAAATTTTAAAATTTGGGAGCGGTACGTTAGGGGAAAGAGCAAAAGACTAAACGTCATAGAGTTAAAAAGTGATATTAAAATCTTCCGTAAGTAGACTAAAAGAAATTATAATATATGCAAAATGCCACAAGTACAACTTTGAAATGCTCTATTACTTAAATTCGAAACCTTGGCTTTCCTGAAAAGACTAAAATGAAATACTTACATTACATTCAATTTCCCAAGGATGTAATGAACGTTTATTTTCTTTCTCCACTATTTTCTCATTGGGTTCGACGAGCGGCTCCCATGAAGAGTACAAGTTATTGTAGTACCACATTTGTACAGACAGAGAACTATTGATGACCATCTACAATAAAGAAAATTTTAACGTCTATATTAATGTATTGAAATAAAAAAGTGAGAACTTCCTATCAGCAATTACAAGTTCATTACCTTTCGGCTCCAATTATAACACTGTAACTGGAAACTTAATTCCGACAAGATCAGAGGTTTACTGTGCTTTGAGGACCATCCTTCTAAATTCACCACTATCGAAGGAATGGCCAATAAACAAATTTCGTCGTTCACGGGTTGATCGACTGGAGTTAAACTAACACTAGACATAATGCTCAACGCGTCAACTCCCTCTTCTAAAGCAAAAAAAAGGGGTTTGTAACAATATGAAATCGAGGAAATACAACACAAACAGCCAAAATCTATTCATATAACAATAAATACCAGGAGGTAATCAGAAAAGACCTCCAGAACCTCGGAACCAAACTCAACAACAGAATATTATTCAGTCAGTCCAGGGTGGCTTAATGGTCCGTTGAAAACCCTCGCCTTGTTCACCATAGTTTTCTACCACTGGGTCCTTTTAAAAAACTCGGTGGTAGAAAGGCCAGGGTTCTTAACGGACCATTAAACCTCCCTGAACTGACTGAATAATATATAAAGATGATGATGAGATGACACTTGGTATTTTTTAACTGTCCACACTAACTAGATTAGAAATAAAAAACAACTCACCAACTTTCAAAAACCAATAATCATTGGGAGAAAACGGTTTTGCATCCCAAAGATCAAAATACACTATTTCTTCCGAATCATCTGGGTTCCGGGAAGAATCCAGAAGAATGGCTTCATAGCATTTAGATACTAATTCAATTGTACTAGGATTTATTGTTACTGCAATCTCCGTCAAACAAATATCTATGTGTAAACCTTCACCTTCGGGAGTTGAACCGGCAACATTTACTGTGAAAGGTTTTATAACCTAAAATTTGAACAGGAAATAATACTGATGTAAAAAATAATTGAAATTCTACTCAAGACAGATTTGGTTGTATCTGTAAGAAATTTTACCTGAGATAAAGTATGAGGCCTCTTGGCGGGATTAAAGCAACATGAATATAACTCTATGTCGCTCAAAGTTGCAGAAACAACTTGTCTATTACCGGCATATCTGTGTTTGAATACTATTTCGGTCTAAAATAAAAAATCTTGTTAAAATTTCCATTGACGCTTGTTTGACCAGTGCTTTCCAAATATTTCTGACACATAAACCCATTTTTTGTAGTTCTTTCGTTATAATTTTGTTGTCAGCAGGTTGGTGGAAATTGAGAGCTTATAGTTATTAACGTAAATTAAACACTAAGTTTTAGTAATACATTAAAAAAGTTATACACACCACTGTTACTACAAGTGTCTGAATCAGTGGAAATAACTTTTGTCAATGTTCATTCACAAAATGTGTAACATAGCGCTTAGTGCTTAAATTCAGTACTGTACTTTAAGCACCTCTGTACCTTATGTATATTTATATTTTACTCAGTACAACAACATCACTACTATTTTATTTATTGTAATTTATTTTAATATACATAATAATAATATGATAATATTAAAAATCAAAATCAATTTTCAACGAAACCCCTGAATGACACCGGGGATTCTTGGGATTCATAGACACCACTTTGAGAATCACGGTATAAATTTTAAAGAGAATTAATTTGTTGTTACCTACATGAAAAATGAGAGCATCCGTGTCGATAGAATCGATATTTTCAACTACAACAATATCTGGTTTTTCCAGCCTAAGATTTACGGTGAACGTAGGTGGTCGTAGACCTTCTTCTACCCTCTGAAAAACTTTTTCTATTCTGACCGATTTTTCTGGTTCGGGTATGTCATTACCCGATTTTGACTGTTCCATTTCTATTGTGAAAAACTGCCTGAGTTTTTGCAGAAAATCCATTGATAGTATAAGAGTAAATCTACTAACTCTAATATCAACTAGAAAGAGTAAAGTTAAATTAAAATCCACACCGCAGTCAAATAAAAGACTTACACACTTACATTATAAGGTACGGAAACACAATTCAACTATTGCTATAGCAAAATGTTCAACTTACTTTTGAATTATAACTTATATTTGTTAATTTCGGTATTATGACTAAAAATCTCAAGCCTAAAATTACCTACCGAAAGTATCTATTCCTTTGCTTTGATAATTTATTTCTATCATGCTGCTTATTGGATTCAGTGCCGACCCATGGTATAATTCGTGCTCATAATCGATTCTTTTTTCCATTAATCTTGTTAATCTACCTTCTTTACCTTATAAACAAACAAAAAAAGGTAACGCATGTATTTAACATAAAAACTCATTGTTAATGAAACCAAAAACATTTTGAGTGCTAAGGTTTGACAGATTAATTACTACCTTACCAGGTCTTGTGTCTTCTAAAAGACAAGATACTAACAGCATTGATGCATGAACAGAACCATCCGTAAACATCCTGCCCTTTAATGAAAAAGCTTCCAAAACAAATCTGCACAAGCCCACGCACTTTGAGTCAGGACCTTCAGCCTGAAAAATTGACGAAATAAATGAAATGACTGTAAAAGAGAACACTGGATTAATTTTTATACATTCGCTAACCTTTAGATCATTCACGGTGATGGCATCGAAAACAAAACTATCCATGAAAAACTTAAATTTAACTTTTGTAAAATGAGTCGTGGCTTGGTCGTCACTTTCGAAGGCAACGCGATGAACCAATGCCTCCTCCTGTAGCTGCTGTTGTAGTAGCTGCAGCTGTTGATTTTGTGAAATTGTATGCTTTGTTAGAGGCTTATTTTCCGCGCGTAGAGGGTGTACACTTTTTTCACGAGCAGAGTAACTATTCCCTTCTTTAAAATTCTCTTGAAGAATTATCGTGATATAACACACATCATCATGAGTTAATTTTACTTGAATCGCGGCCAGTCTAGCTAAGAATTCTAACTCAGGAATAACGTTGAACCATGAAGTTGACAAATTACGCTTTATGGTCAGCTCAAAGGAGACAGGAATCAAGAAAGTTTTCTCATCCTTAAAAATTTTGAAGTTTTCAGAATTAAGTTCACACCTGCAAATTTTCATCAAAAACTATTATTCTTTAGTACTCACACTCAATGTATGTGAAATTAGTATCAACCAAGCAATATTCAAATTTGAATATGATTTTCAAAGAGCCTACCTGGAAAACTTTAAGTTTTGCAAATGCAATTTCATAGTGTCTATTAAAGGTCTACTGGTTACTTCGTTGCAGGAAGTTTCATCTAATTCCGTTATACTATTTTTTATTGTTAAAACTCCCAAATCAACGAATAAAGCTTCCAGGCTGGTAGATGTCTTTGGTATTAAGAGCACAGGCGCCTGAAATAAGATAATTAATGTATTTTATTTATTACACATTTATAGTAGAATTTTTCTTAAACATTTCACAACATTGAAAAAATTTGAAAAAAAATATGAAATTTTTTTATTGTGACTTTTTATCTTTTAAGACCCTCAAATTCAGTACATGAAGCAAATTAATGGATAGAATTTAAAACATAAAACTTTAATTCTCTTACGGTTATTTTAACGTCGAGACATATCTTAGTCGCATTTTGATAAGCTTTTATAACGTTTTCTTTAGCTTTCTGTGCTGCCACGGTGGCACCTTCTTTCAGCGTCTCAATTCGTACTTGAAACGCATTTAGAAACGCCTACAAACAATATACTAAGTGTCAGGGATTAATAAAATAATATATTTATAGAAAATATACTCAAAAACTCCTAAAAGAGACTTACAATAGCTCTTATAAAAAACATTTGAACGAAAGTGCAGTGCAGACCACCAATTTCAGCTTCTATAAACATATCCACAGAGTGCTCTGATCCGAAATATTCACTGTTGTACATTGTTATTCGGGAAGACAAGGTTTGCTGTTCCAGAGATGTCATTATCTAAAAATATTTTTGTAAGTTTGATTCATGAAATTTTGAGTTTTGTACGCCTGAATATAATCGTTGTAGCTCAAGGTTTTAATTTAAAACATTAACAAATTTTGCTAACACTTGTATTTTTCAATTAACAACAGACCCTGAATAGTTTCCGATATTCTCGAAAATCATGCTTCTAGTCGGTGAGCCTAAAATTTATTCGCACATTAATAAAGTTCACCTTATTGTGAAGTGTTTCAGGATTTAAATCCAGAAGGTAAATCTCTCGCAGTTTTAAATCCATAGTAGAGTAAGATTTTCGACTAGACATCTCAATAGATCCATCTTTGAGGCAAAACTCCGCTAAACCTTGACCTTCGAATTCAACTGTTATGTCAATCTGATCCATTGTGGCTTCTAGAAAAAAATCTATGACTTCTTTCTGTCGAAGTTTTTTTCTGAATCGTTTTCCTGAAATAGTAGAAACTTATGAGTCTTCTGCACGACTAATACGAGCTAACTGTTCAAGTAGGTAATTAATTTTTACACACCTTTGGTTATGATTTTTTTGTCAACATGAGATCCCTCTTCTTCATATATAACATCTTTTAATGCTCCCGTATCTCCCTCTCTCCATCTCTGACAATTTTGTTTAACCAAGTCTAATCGCTCTTTCACAGTTGTTACAAAAGTTACCTGTGCTAAAATAGCCTCTTGATTGAGCACCAAACTCAGTGGGGTTATATTTGTTGTCAAGCGATTTCTTATACCACCTCGTCTAGTGTAGAAATCCGGTGCTTTCGTATCAATCTAACAAACAGAAAATCCAATGATCAACGATTAGTTTTCCCTTTTAAATGAAAAACAATTACGTTATAGTATTGAACTTACTGTAATATATTCCATCACAAATAAATAATAATCAGGATGGTTTCCTTTAGTTGTCACAAAGGGTAATATGGTATTTTTGTGCTTTTGATTAAACTCCATTCTTCCTAACTTGAATACTTGTATACTTTCGAAGGTTTTACTTGTCAACTCCATTTCTAAATTAACAAGTCGTAAATTCAAAAATTGCTCTTCAATGCTTAACTTCAAGTCTTTCGATTTCTTATCAAGTTTAGCTGATGGTTTTGTTTTTGAAATGTTCACCACTAGTTCTGAAATTTAAAAAGAATATTTTTCATTTGAAATAACTCAAGTCCAAATAAATTCCAATCGATTAGATGAAATCCGTATACAATATCTAGATCAAAAACAATATAATAATTACCGTTCATTTCAAAATTACCAACGAAATCTATGCCTTGAACGTAATCAACAGATTTCACTGTTGGTGCATCTCTCTGTAAATGACCCAACTTACTTTCCAATTGGGTTCCAATAGATTGTATGGACCAAGTACTGGACGCTATAGTTTTCTTAAATGCAAAATATTAAGGTGGATTAGAAATAAACAAAAGAAAACTTTTTTTAATATTCCCGACAAAAACGACTGCCTGTCTCCGAGGAAGGGACTATACATTTTTGTTAGACATAGGGTTTGGAGGTTTCTAAGAAGCGGACCAATGTCCAAACCCCAGGAGTAGACGGGAGAAAGGACAGGAGGTCGGTAAGGATTAAGAGGATGAGGATTAAGGTGGGGAGGGAGACGAAATAGGACAGGTAGGACGATAAGGAATTTAAGGTAAGGTGGGTAAGAAAGGGTAGGAATAAATTAAGAATGAAAGATGCAAAGATGGCAAAAAGAAATCTTAAGAATAAAATAGCAGGCTGTCCCGCAACAGTTTAATTTACAATCTATTTGCACTTGCCTAACCTGACTGGGGTTACTAGTCAAGGGAACGTTATCTCTCAAATATCGATGGCGCCCATTTTCATTTTTACTACTATTGAATGCTTTAAAAATACTGCACTGATATCGTTCCGAAGAAGTGTAGGTAGCAGAACAGATAATACAGAGTGGGTTGTATAAAACTAATAAAGAAAAAAAACTTTTGGGGCAATCCAATGTTTTCAAACAACCGAATTAAAATAATAAATACAATTAAAAATCATACCCCATGAATTTGAATTTTTTTAGAGGAATTATTTCCTACTGTTCAAGTTTATTCTGATGTAAAACATTTAATTTCCAGTCACCTTTAATGTTGCAGGCTCTGAATCGAAGGGAATAGAGCAAAACAACGCAGCTAGTGAGATAAGTCGTTCCTCAGAAAAGTTGAAAGTTAACGAAGGCAATTTGCCTTGAACCACCATCTTCGGTATTCTTGCATCATCATTTACAAGAGATTTTTTTATTGTAACTACTAAATTTGTATTTTCTAAAAATCGTAGAGGAGAAGTTCCCTGAATGTTAGAGGCTTGTACCCAATCTTCGCCACTCAACTGCATAAGGACCTAAAACAAATTTGTTAATAAACCAAACTTAATCACGTAATAGTGCTTCATAATTAAGTTCTACATAAACAATTTTACGACTTAAAACGAAAGTATTATATTAAGTCATAAATCGAAATCAAACTGTACCTGAACACCCGTCAGTTCACATCTAAAGTTAGTGTAGCTTGCTGAAACAACCGCTGAGAATATGTCTTGTTCGGCTGTTCCTTCTAAATACAATTTTCTAACACTCACGTCTTTTTGTTCATTTTCCTCAGTTTCTATTTTAAGACTTCCTAACATCAATACAATCAAATCCTTATTCCTAAAATCAAATTAGCACCAAATGATTTATTTATCATTTACATTACTAATCATGAAACGTTGAAAAAAATTAAAAGTATCTTACGGTTGGTAAACGCCTCCATAAGGGATTATCAAATATGAAGACATTATGTTCACTTTCACCTCAAGTTTTGTCCTTTTCTCGATCGCATATTGAAGACCCATTGCCGTGATTTTTTTTTAAAAGTAGGTAACGAGGCTGAAGTAGCGGCCACGATTCTTTAAAGAGGTAAAAAACAATAATGTAGAGGTTTTAGAGAAAAAAAAATGGGATAGTTAAAAATAAGTTTTAGATAATTATTAACCAGTTGGGATAACAAAAAAAAAAAAATTTCTTTTCCTCACTTGGAAACATCCTCCTGAGCTTCTGTTTTGAAAATTTCCCGAAGCCGATTAATCGTCTCTGCATGATAAATAATCCTCAAAGGTCGAGCTGTAACATTAACGCGCTGATCACATGAAGCATTAAGTGGTTTTGTTTCATAAAGAGTTTCGACCAAGCTCTCGCTTTCCTCACAACGAGATGTTACCAATTCAGGAAATGTACCGTCGTTTTCTTGCTTTCCGATTACTTTAAAATTTCCCACAATCATCACTAACCTAGAATAAGAAGATAAAAAATCAATTTTGTTACTTGCCAAAATTTGGAAATATTGATAAGAGAGATAAACGACTTTGAAATTAACTAATGGATTTAAAAGTACCCAGAAATAACACAAAAGTTAAAATACAATAACCATCTCAAGCTCCTTAAGCAAAACTACATTCCACAACTGAATCATTTTATACTGATGTACTGAAAGTAACTTTACCAATGCGTTGAGAAATGTTAAATCAATGTAAATAAATACTTACTTCATTGCAAATGCGGATGGTCTTTGCTCAAATTCAGTTTTTACCGTTTTTACCGACATCGATATTATCGGCACCATCTTGCCAAAATCATCATCGAAAACGGACATTTTTATTTCGTCCAAATGAAACCAAAATTGTACTTCGACAAAGGTAGGAGGATAACTGGTAGGAGGAGCACTCTCTTCGTAACCAATCGCTTTATATAATTTTTGTTTCTCTTGTGATGTCATCACCTTTTCTATCTTTTTTACTGCCATTACGAAAAAAAAATGAAAACCAAGCATTACAACATAAATGATTTCCTTAATCAAAATAAAATGTCTACAAAACATCTCTTCCTACCTATTTCCTCGTCGTTTGCATCCGATTTGGTTTCAGAACCGTAACCGAACCAACCAGAAAACCAACCCCCCGATTTTTGTTCTTCTTTTTTCAAATTACTTCTTTCCACCTCGACCAAAACTTGTTCTCTTAGTAGAACGAGATTGAAAACGTTTAAATTTTTTTCCAATTTTTTCAACTCGTTTGCAACTTCCGTGGAAATCTTTTTCGAATTCAACTTCAATTTAAATAATTCTGAATATGTCCGACACATCTGGCGGTGCTTTTTTATATTCACCCAACACCATTCATTTTTGCGACGTTTTATGTCTTCAGAAACCGCACTATATGCAAACTTCCACCTAAAATTGTTTATATAATCGGGTCAATAAGAAGCAATGTTGAGTCATAATATCGAAAAAGGAATTAACTCGAATATCCCATTACATTCTCAAAAACTTACCATTCCTTGGCATGACCAAGCACAGGTATGTCTCGAGGTCTGTATTTTCTATACTTAGAAGCTGCGGATAACCGATGATAATCTTGAAGAAGCAATATTATATCTAAAAATTGATGGCGGGTTATAGCTGAAAACAAAATTGTATTTTTAATAATCAAGATAAGATGAGCAATTAATATAATAATTAATATCAAAACTATGTCGATTGTCAAAATTTTGTTAAACAAATCAAAAAAGGAAATAAAAACTATACAATAGGTTCTCAGGACTAACAAAATATAATAGTAATTTGAGGCCAAAGCATTAATGTAAAAAGTTGTGGTTTAGAATACATATTATTGATGTGCATTGGTGAACCCTGTATATATATATATATACACACACACATATCTTTATATTTTGTTTTCACATAAAAGGTATGAATAAGATAGCTAAAGCTTTTTTTTTGTATTTGATAATAAATACTGTTTGAACAAAATTTTAAAATATGATAGCAGAATATTACTCTTGTTAAAAATTACTCCATTTTCAGTGTACTAAGTGTTTCTGTAGCATTCAAATTCTTAAATTTAGAAACAAGAAAAAAGTCTAAGGCCTGAAGTGATAGGGGTGCAATAAAGTGACTTTGAATTGAAACACCTATAAATTCTAACTCAGGAAATAAATAAAATTGTCAAATTACAAATGTTTTCAGTGACTACTGAAATAGAAGAAATACTTACCCAATTCTATTTCATTAAGGTGTACATTGACAAATACTTTTGGAATGGTGAAGCCAGAACCATCAATCTCTGGCTTTGGATTTAATCTCAAGAAAGCAGAAGCAGATAGGGGTCCAAATACTTAAAAATTAATTAATAATTTTGGAATATTATTTAATTTATAAAAAGTACAAAACATTATACAATTTGAACACATACTGTACATATATCCATCTGGTTTGTAATTAACTGATGGAATAGTTTCCACCAAAACCTTTGCCATTTCATTACAAGGAAGATCAGCAAAGAGTCGAGACAAAGAATTCCAATAGATTGCTAGACCCTCTAAGTTGACAACCTAGTGAAAAAAAATTAGAGTTTTAGAAAGATATTAAAGTCATAAAAACATTGATGTTAATTGTTACATGAAAAGTACTTGTCATGGGAAATTGATTTTCACTCTCTTTTAACTTTTACAGACAAAAAATTTTCCTAATACACATATACCTTCATATATATTCTATCATATACTATATACTTAAATAATGTTGTATGATACATTTCAAACCTAATTTTGTAAAAATTTTGTATGTCTGAAAGTCACACTGGTGCAAATTGCTGAACTCTGCTGAATTATTTCCAACCCCTGGTACTCATATTTTTTAAGGATCAAAACCTGATATTTCTAAAATTTGAATTTGCTTTGGTAAAGGTTTCAACATAAGCTTTAAAAATATATCTTGTTTTCATCCATGCCTTACAAATAAAGTTGGAATTTTGAGGTATCCATTTTGAAGAGGTAGTCATTGGATCAACAGTCGTTGTCTCAGCAGACAATTTAGACATGGTTATTCCAAAACTGAAGGGAGAACCTGGGATAGTTGTTTTATCCTCATATCTTACATGAATATTCTTGATAAAAATTTGAATGTTTTTAATGATCTGAGTTAACAGCTTTTCTATGAAACCATCATTTTGTTTAGCTGCATCTACAAAGTAGAACTTAATTAATGTATATCCATATTCAAAATGTTCTGCTGTAAAACGTTTATGTTGGAAATTTCTGTTAATTAATTATATATTAGTAGGGGTAACAGCTTCTAAAATTAATATTTAGTTATTGTGGTAATTTGCTTGGAGACATTTTTTCTCAAATTGACAATTTTTTTTTTTGTAATTTTCTTGTAAGTTATATTTCTCATATAAATTGTTGACAGCTAGGTTGATTTTCAAGAATATTATTAAAGGACTTAAGAGTTGGTAAACATATAACACTTCTCATTACAAATTTCTATTTTTTGTGGAAATTAGGATTTTAATACATCCCTTAATCATAATTTGAGTAAAATTTTCATAGTAGCTAAGGGCCTATTTTAATATCTATGAAGTGGATAATATCATACAATTATAACCACTAATATGAAAAGTTTTATGAGTTTGAATAAGAGGAAATTTAAAAATTGTTCAAATTTAAATACAATAATAAATTACCAGTTTCTAATTCTCTTTTTTTTGCTTCTTCAACAGCTTTTAATCTGGCTTGCTTCTTATCATTTTCCCATTTTTCTTCTAATGCAGGGTCATACTTGAATTCATTATTTGGTATAACAACCATTATCAACTCTTCAATATCCACCACTACTTGTGATCCATATAAATTTTTCCAAGGAATTTTCATTGCAAGCTTTCCTAACCTACCCCATTTTACCCTAACAGGTAAATTTAAATCATCAAAAAGTGTAGTTTTAATTTGTAAGTTTTGAAGCACAACATCACCTGTAAAAAACATCAACATTAAATTAACACCATTTAGTAGTTCAATTTTTCAACTTGTTCAACTCATCAAAAGCTAAAGCTTGATATCTTCAAATATAAAACATAGGAGTTGTCAATTACTGCTACACAGTTACACAACAAATCAATGAACGTTAATTTTGAAACTTTTTAACATTTTAATACCCTCTGTTTTGTAAAAATTACAAAAAAAATTCCTAGTTTACCTCCCCATATGCCAATTTTCAGCTGAGAAGTATCCAAATTCTCAACATACTGATTTAAGAACCTATTCAAAAGTTCTACCACCACTGCTTCGAAGACCATTTTGGAGTTTCAAAGTTGTTGACGGCACTTCTAAAAAGCAGGAGAAGAAAGAATGATATCTGGTGCTAATATTGACATAACAATCTCTTGGAAAATAAAAATCCGATATATCTGTGGATCATTATATCAAATTAGCGTTAACAGAAAGTAAACAAATTCATTGGTAACTGTAGTTTTACCAGAAAAAATTAACAACACAACGTTTAAAACGATAACTTATTTAAGGAATAATATACTGAGTTTGTTTGAAAGTATCATATGTTTTGTAAAACTGTTGAGGCTATGTTTTTATGGTAGTGAGGAAAAACACACAGAAATACGAAATACTTATAGACGAAGTTTCAGGTAAAGCAGAAAAAGAATGTACCAACAGAAAACGGAAATTACAGATCATTCTAAAGACACGACAACTGTTCTTTTTCATGTTGTGTTAACTTTGAAGTGTCTGAGGAATTCCACGTATGTAATTTTATCCAGTCAATCCTACTATATTATAATTCGTTCGTAATAAGGATCTTTAAAAAATTGCTCTACGTCATTTAAGGATCTAGTGGTGATACTTTTTAACCCTATATAAAACTTTTTACAGGGTTCCTGATGGGGCGTTACGCAAGGGAACCAGATAATGCGACTAAGTCGTGCAAAGCCAGAGGTTCAAATCTTCGTGTTCATTTTAAGGTAACCGAAAATTTCATTCAGCTTAAAATAATGTATCATTAGTCTCTAAGAGTTATTAAATATAATTTTAGTTTTATCACAAGGGTAGGACAAAGCTCTTAAAATGAGTTTGTTTATAGTTTGTAATTAATTTCAGTGATGGGACGATTGACTACATTATTTTTTTGGTTTCAGAACACGCGAGAGACTGCTCAGGCTATTAGGAAAATGACACTGAGGAGGGCAGTTAAATTTCTAAAAAATGTAATTGAACATAAAGAGTGCGTACCATTTAGGCGTTTCAATGGTGGAGTAGGACGATGTGCCCAAGCCAAGCAGTGGAAAACGACTCAAGGAAGATGGCCCAAAAAGTCGGCTGAATTTCTTTTGCAGTTGCTAAAAAATGCAGAATCAAATGCTGATTATAGTGAGCTTGACATTGATAGGCTAGTAATTGATCACATTCAGGTTAATCGTGCCGCTTGTTTAAGAAGAAGAACTTATAGAGCTCACGGAAGAATTAATCGTAAGTGGCTTAACTCAAGGTTTGACATGTATTAGAATTGAAGAATTTATATAAAGTAAATTGCAGAATGAGGGATAGTATAAATTAAAAGAATTAGAATGTTACTTTATATTGGATACCAGAAGTGCTGTTAATTAAACACTTTAAAATTTTTTATTTGAAGCACAGGTTCTAATCATATTTTAAAGTTATTAAAATAATGAAAAGTATTGTGCAAGAATAAGTGCTCATTATTTATTTAGACTTTCAGATCAAAAGTATTTTTAAGTCACTTCAAATTAGCAACATAATTTGAGGAATGGAAGTAACTAAAAAAAATGGATGTTAATATTTTGTTTCTTTTCTTTCCTTAAAGCTTATATGAGTTCTCCCTGTCATATTGAGGTATTCCTGACACAAAAGGAAGATGTTATTGCTAAGCCTACTGAAGAGGAACCCACAAAGAAGAAGATTTCAAAGAAAAAATTGGCTAGGCAAAAGGAAAAAATGATGAGAGAGTAAAGGAACCTAAATAAATGTTCTGATTTTTAACTTGTAAGGTAAAAGGTTATTCATTTTTTGATACCTTTTATTCATCTATAATTATCCTTATCCTACATTAACATCATTTTCAGTTAAGATGTAGTTAGTGTGTTTAGGAATTCAGAAAGTCTAATCACAGCTTGTGCTTAATCATTTTTACTCTGAAGATTGTTAATAGGTCAGTCTAAAGGCCTTTTCTATATATATTTTTAGTTCGAGAAATTTGGCACATTGAGTACATTTAAATTTGGATAGAAAATAACAAAAATTTGAAGGTTAACTTTTTCTTTCCAACCTATCCTTGATTAAATTATGAACTTCATGAGTAATTAAATCAGTACAGGTTTTGGATATGTCATTACTTATTTTGTTTGAACAATAAAACATGAATTTAAGTCTTCATGAGAATAAGTTTGATCTTGAAGGAAATTAATTTGATAGTTGATTTTAAAAAATTCTATTGTACTTATATTTCAATAATTTTTATAAATTCAAACGAGGAACATTTTCTGTTACATCTGTTCCTGAAGGATATGAGAAATGAAAAGGTTTGGTGCAGCAATTTGAAACGAAGAATTCAGGAAATTAATTTGAGAATGAGAATTTCTCATTCTCTCTTCTCATGAATGGCATTAATTAAGTTAAATACACTTTGTAAAATTTTTTGGCTTTCATTTATGAGATGTTATGAAAGTCTGCACAATATCATTGTTAATGTTATTAGTTGACTACCAGTTGTTTAAAGTATTGGACAAACCTATTTTTAGCTTCAAAAGCAGATAAATGATGTAGCTGCTAATTCAATTGGTTGAAGTAGAGAATGGAAATAAGGAAATAGGGGAAAAAAATTGAAGTGAGAGAAAGTGAGGGGACAAGGAAATTGGAAGATGCTGTTGATAATAGAAGAAAGTGAAAAGTAAGGGAAATACCAGGATTTTAATACAACAAGAGTAATGAAGAAGAAAGGTAGAGTTTGGATAATGAAGGGTGAGAATATGTGATGGAATCTAGAAGTTTATCTTTTGAGATGGCAGTGGTCTTGTCTTTCATTGGGGAGTTATGGAAGAAAATAGTAATTTGGTGAAGTTAAGGAAATGTAAGGAAAGGGTGGGCAAAAGGAAATATACTATTCCAAGGATGGAGCAACGCCCAGGAAACAAGAACAACAGAAAAAAAGGAAAAACATTCGAGGGTTGCTTATTTACTAAATTTTAAGGTAAAGTTATTTTGCAAAAAAATATTCTATTAATTACTTAATAAAGAAACGCACTATATTTTGTAACCCTGTAAACTACGGTTAACGTGCATGGAGACTATTAGAGAAAGGGATGAGGAATTTTGGAAACGCTAACTGACAGTCAACGTCCAAATCACAGAGCTGAAAAGTGTTTACATTAAAACTTTGAACGATATAGGTTGGTAAAACACGTTTTAACATATGAGAAAGAGATTCCGTCAAAAATTCAACGTTTTTCCTAAATAATTAATATTCAATGTTTTAAAAATTAAAAAAAACTCTCTCTTTAGACATTTTTATTAAAATTTTTTTTTGTGAAGCCATTTCATAAAAAAATGAAGATATGCTACGACCAAGTGAAAATAAAACCATCTTAGGGCATTCATCGTGTCATTAGATAAGTGTAGAAGTGATTTCCGAACGTACTTGACCAAAAAATGAAGTGCGAAGTTTATCAGGGAAAAAAATTTTATTTACCTAATTTTTATGGTAAATGACTAAAATTTTACGGAAAATTAAGGAAAAATGAGTTGACAGAATGAAGAAATCATATATCCCGATTTCGGATGTTAGTAACGAAAAAAACGAGCTTACAAGGCGAATTTATAGGTAAGGAGATATCTGATTAACATATTTTGACCTTGGTATGTAAGCAAAACTGTTTCACAAATTTTACTAACAGTCAAACAGCAGTTTCTGTCCAAATACCCTTGGAAAGTTAGTTAAATATATCTTCCTTTTAAACTTGAATAGCAGATTGTATAGCATAACACATGTTTAACCAAGCTTACTCATACCCAATTGGAGGAGAGTATGTACTCAATTGGGATTTAGTCTAATCACACAATAATATAATCCTGTATGGATTTCTCTTTTGTTTTTTGTTAGATAAATTTTTTTTTAATAGAGAGCATCAAGTTTCAAAGTGTATGCCAGTACAAAATGGTAATTGTTGATTAATTTTTTTAATATTCTATGTTTGTGGTCCTCTAATTACTAATTTTTTCTTTCAATTATTTTTTTGAATACATTGTCAGAAATATTTCAGATCTCTTACTGAAGTTGTACGGCAACTTGATGATGTACATGGAAGATCACAGACTGTCTCCAATATATTCTTGCCTTGTTCAGCAACACTAAAAATAAAGCTCCATGATCTATGCTACAAATTAATATTAACAGATCCCTTGGGCTATGGTAAAAAGGGAGAAGAACTATTGTGGAGAAAAGGATATCATGATGTGTTTACAACTGCCAAACGATTGAGAAAAGTAAGGATGTTATTATAAGTTTGATACATTTTTATGAGTAGATTTTATCAATTTAACCTAAAAATGGTGCTGGACATTTACACAAAACATAATATATGTTGCACAATTTGTAGAATGATGCTTGGTCCCCAGAAGAGATAGCATATGTTCAGGGCCTGCTAATATCAGGTATAGGCCATTATCAACATTTACTTTTCAAGCTGCAAACTGACTACAAACTTAATTTTCAAGGAGTAATGGATTTCCCATTAAGCATGTGTGATTTAGGATTACCAAAAGGTAAATAATGCTAACTTATTTGACTCATTGGGAATTAATGGGGCTACTTATTAAGAAATATTTTACTGTGTCATATTTTCTTAGGGAAAACATCATCCCATCAAAAACTGCCTGATAAAAATCTGATAGAATGGGCTAAAGAATCATGTCATAGGTGTTTGATATATTTGGGAGACTTAAATAGATACATGTTAGATGTTTATCCACTTTGGGACAGCAGCACAGCTGAAAGATACTATATGCAGGCTTCTAACATGAATCTTAAATGTGGCAGACCCTTCAATCAACTTGGAACTCTTGCAGGTAGCAAGAACTATAATTTAGATGCTGTGTATAATTATGTTCGATGGTATGTGAAACCATTTGTTTAAACCTTATTTATTTTTTTATTGAATTGGACACTTTCACTCTCTGTAGTAGTAAAGATTTCTAAGTTATGAGATGGAACATTGTTTTTGTTAATTATTAATTCTTTTTTTTTTTCCTTTTTAGTGTAATCCGTCCAGAACCATTTCAAGGTGCAGAGGGGAACCTAAAAAAAAAAACATTAGACAAAAACTCTGAATTTGTTCAGTTGGAACCATTTCTTCCCACTCCAGCTCCAGCAGTCCAGAAGGTTATCATGAGATTTTTGTTCCTTTTTGATGTTTGGTACTTTGGGAAAACCATAGATGTTGATTTACACAATTCATGCCATGAAATGCTGCAAGACTTTCAGTTTTGTCTAAAAGAAGAAAAAGTGAATTCACTTACGATGGATTACAATGAATTGGAAATATCGAACTTGAGCCCCTTCAGAAATCATTCAGCAGTGAATCCAGATCAATTTGATGCTGACATGGTTTTAAAAATGGTTATTCTTGCATTGATATGTGTTGACAAGTTGCAAAAGAAAGGTTTGTTCATGTCCTTACTTTTGAAATGTAAGAGGATGTTATGTTAGGATTTGAAGTATGGTAGAAATTTTTTGGTATAATTTTTAGATTCACCACAAACTTCTGCAGTTGTCGCAATGAGCTTAGCGATGTTCTCACAGTTGTTGCAACATATAATCGAGCAATTTCAGCAGTTTTATTCTAGATTCGTGCCTTCTGAAGTATTTTCAAATGACTCACAGAAATCTCAAACATCTTCTTGAGAATCCGACTCGAGAAATACTCGAGGAGAAAAGTATAAAAAAAAAAATAAATTTGAGAGATTTGAGAACCAAACCAACGGTAACTTGATAAAAAATTCAAAATATTCAGAGAGAAAAAGGAATAAATGCAACTACAATGATAAAGAAGTATCCAATTGTAACGATGTACAAGTATCAGAGTCGGCGGATAACGAGGTTCAAGAAGGGAAGAAAAATACTAAGAAGAAAAACAGACTGAAACGAAGAAAGAGAGTTCGGACTTTAAGTTCTTGCGAGTCTGATTTGAGCGATAGCGATATAACCCTGAATGACAGCAGTACAGACAATGAGAGCTTTTCTGGGGATTCAGATTCCGAAGAGGTGATTTCGTCAGAAAGCGAGGATTTGGATGAGACTTTATTGATTATCGATCAAAAATTGAAAGAAAAAAACAATAAAGAGGAAACGAATGGACCTCAGACAAATGGAGTAGACGTTTTGGGTAGTTCCTTGAAAGAAGAATTGAAACAAGTGAAAGAAACATCTCCGTTGAAAAACATCACCGATGTTGACGTCCTGGAAAAGGAAATTACGAAAAATGGAATCATTGAGCATAGTGGAATCAAATTGATGAATGAAAAAGATAAGACGAAAAGTTTGTTCACAATTTCGAATGGAGTCGAGGAAGACACAAAATTAAACGAAAACAACAGAGGGGATTTTACTGTTGAAGAAAGCACAATAGGAAGTGATACAGCAAATGGAAACACGCTGTCCGAGACGGCTACTAACGAAAGTAGTGAACTTGGTAAGTTTTCATGTTAACATTAAACCTTATTGTCAAATTATGAACTGGAAAAAAGTGTGGGGGTGTGAGTTAAAGGAAGTATTGGTAGAGTGAAAAACCCTGTTAAGCCGAAATCTGGACGAGTAACTGTTCCTAGGAAGTCTGTGAAATAATTAAATACTGCAATCGACGAGATCATGTTTACTATTGAGTCACCTTCGATTATTTATTGCTTTATGGGTTAACGAAGAGAGGTGTCAAATAACTTTCTTCTTCTTTGTGGCTGTTCGTCACTAAGTGTTACCTTTCTTACTGAGAGTATACATGGACGATCTATGTGTTCTCATTTTGGGGTACATTGTTTAAGATTTCCACAAGTGCGCGTAACAGCCCTTTTATGAGTTTTGAAGGAAATGAATGTAAATTCAAGCGCAAAACTATTTCCATGATTATCCAGAGATTATTTAATTTTTATCAGCTTTGTTTTATACAGATTTTATTATGGATTAAAAGTGTTAATCATGCTAGCAGAAACGTATCGAGACATTAATTTGACGACTTTGAATTTTTACAGGTGAAATGGCTAAAGATATTGATTCAAACACTACACTTTTAACCCTGAAACAAGTAGATACCAAAAAGTTTTTGCAATTCCTACAACATCAGGGTCTTTTAAAAGGAATAAAGCTGTATTGTGATTGGTTTAAAACGGATCCAGAAACTGTCAAGGCTTGTAGTAAAAGCTCGAAAACTTTACTTGGGAAATTGATCACGTTTTTAAATTTGATCGCTTTTGAAGAAGAATTGTTTTCTAAGGGTGAGTCAGCGTCTTTAGTTTTTCTTTCAAAATGTCAGGTGTGGAACTACAGATTTTGTACTCATGGATTGATATTTCATTTTCAGAGTGGAGCAGAGTGAAGGAAAAGTGCGATGTTATTCCTTTAAGCGAAGACATAACAACACGAGGCCTTAGTGTTTTCGAAGGCAGTCATGATAAACTAGATTGGGATTATCATAAAACTAATCGAATAAACAGCGTGGAAGAAAATTTATTGCGTTTGTGGAGATTAGCAGAATTCGGTCAATACTTGACGAAAATCGAAGAAACTAGAGTTTTGTTTAACAAACGTAGCAATACTTTTTACATTGTTGGACAAAATGGAAAAGTAACTAATACATCACTGGACATGGTGAGTTTCTTTTTAGAATTACCGAAATCACGATTCTCTTCGAAGTTTAATTCGGACGTTTCGACCACAGCTATCGAAGTGGACGAAACGTTGATTAGTTCTTTAAATATGACGCGGTGTAAAAACCCAGTCTATAATGTTATTAATTTAAAGTTTGACTGCCGGGGAAGCTTAACTTCAATTAGCATCACACCCTGTTTTCTCATCGTATAGACTGTACCTCCAGTCACATACGTTCTCCAATTCTTGGGGTCTGTTTCCTAGATTTACATTTTGTTTGGCCGGAATAATTAAATTATTGCTTGTCGAATTTCAGACGAATAAAAAGCAAGCAAACAATACATCGCGAAAGGGACAATTAATGAAAAACATGGGTCAACTATGGCTGAAAGCAGAAGTCAGAGATTTAGAAAGTCGGGTGCGAAGAAGAGCAGGAAACTTTTCGCCATATTTGGTAGTAGATTCGGAGGCACTGATCGAACACATTGTTTTGGTCAAGCAGTTAGTTGGCTCTAGACAGTTCATTGTGATTATTCCGACAGTGGGTAGGTTTCTATCACCATCATCACTGGTAGGACTATCATATTGATTGCTCGATTTCTTTAAACTTATAAGGTGGTTTAATTAAAAACGAATGTTCTATCGTAGTTTTGTCGCACTTGGACGAATGTAAAAGAGATAGCGGTAGAGCTCGTGAAACGATCAGATGGTTAGAATCACAATTTCAACATGGGAATAGGTCATTACGAGCGCAGAAATCACAAGAAAGGATTTCTTTGCCGCTTATTAAATATCCTAAGAAGAAAGATAAAGAAGCTTGGTAAGAATGACTTAAAAAGGATTGATATATTAAAAGTTAAATTCATTCTGTTTCATTTGGTTCAAATCTAATTTCTTTCTTTTTGTGCAGGAATTTTTTTCAAATTGTAGAATGTTGTCATTACTTCAGCAAGCAAAGTGAATTCCAGAGTTGCCAGTCCAGCTTGCTAGTGACTCTTCTCACTGGTCAGAGAGACATAACTTTTGCTGGTGACAATAAGAAAGATGATTTTGGAAAAGATTACAGTCCAATGGGCGTTGCGAAAAATTTCGGCAAGTTTTCATCTGTTTTCTTAATCCGGTTTTAAATAGAGATTTTTTTGTTCATAATAAAATTATTTTTCAATATTATTCCAGGAATAAATTTAGAACATATTGAGACATTTCACACCAAATGGAAGTTGTCGACTAAAAGTCATGGTTGAAGATAATCGACGGAAATCGATGCAACGCGGATTTAAGAGGAAAAAAATGCGTGATAGCATGGTCAATTCATCTCTCGAGAGAAGAAGGAGTCCCAATAAAGGAAGATAAATCATACTGGTGTCATTATTCACAAAAGGGAAAAGAAAAAAATTAATTGTGCGAGTCGCCCAGATAACCCAAAGCGTTATGAAAGAATTTTGCTATCCAATGAGACAGAGCTCAAAAAAAGATTTTGATAATAGATTTAAGTTTTTTAAATAATTTCTTTATTTTATTCCTAACTATTTTTCTTTTTATTCTTAACTGTAACGACAATTTGGTTAAGTTCAAATTTCAGTTTTTTAATTTTTTTTGTTAAAATTTTAATTTTGGATTTGGTAGAAATTCTTATAAAACTGGAAAAACAACGTCCTTCTCCTATTTTTAAATATTATTTTAAACGGAACTGTAAGAATGGCAATAATAATTCATCCGATTTTTTCTTTTCCTATTGATATTTTCACAGTAAGTACATTTTGATTTGTAAATTTTTATTTTAATTTCAAGTCTTTTGAACTTAAATCAAGTGGAACCAATCTTGACGCTAAAATTTTATTTGGCTTTATCAGAAAGATAATTGTAAACAAAAACGAAATTAAATTTTTACTTTTCTGTAATCTGAATAATCAGAGGTTCACTTTATTGTAGGCATTTTTTTCAATAAAACTATTTTTTTGCATATTATGATTAAAATGAACGTATAATTTAACAGATTGCCTTTTTTCCTCTACTCACAACCAAAATTTCTGTATATCCGTTCAAAAGAATGGAATGTTCACTGACTTGCTGTCTTCGAGTGCTAAATTTTAGTTTTCAGTTTTGCCAATTTTATGCAATGAGAATAACGTCGTTGTTTTGAAGTTGAAGTATATATTGTGTAAGCTGAAAACAATTTTTTCTGTATTACGCAATGGAGAGGATTACAAGATTGCTACGTAAGAAAATCGAAAAAAATTTTATGGCGGTTACGATATTTTGTCGTGGTAGTAGAAACAGTTTTTACTCTATGACTTGGCAAGCATTCATCATTAATTCGGAGTAAACTGTTGTTGATCCTATATAAACTATAAAATTTGTATAGTTTTTTGCCTCGACAATTTGTTAAAATGAGTAGAAGAAGAGTACATGAAGAAGAAGATGGCTACGGTAATTATGTGATCTTAGTTATACCTCTATATTAATTAAATATGCCATACTTTATTGAATTGATCTGTAGTGGTGTAAACTGTACCCTGTGATATCTTTTTAAACTTAAAATTCGTCTAAATCTTTCCACAGAAAGAGCCTATCGTAAAAGAAGACGAGTTTCAGAAAATCAAGAAATCGAAGATCGTTTGGAATCACTGATATTGCGTGTAGGAGAAAAAGTAAGTTGTAAGGTTTAATGAATGTTTTTGATATGCTGATAGCGCTGTAATTTCTGTTTTCAAATAAAGAAATTTGGTTTTCAGAGTACTTCTTCTTTGGAAAGTAACTTAGAAGGATTAGCAAGTGTTTTAGAAGCTGATTTGGCTAGTTTTAGAAATAAAATTCTCAGGATTTTGACAGATTGTGCTATAAAAATGCCTGAAAAATGCACTATATACACAACTTTAGTGGGTTTATTAAATGTAAAAAATTATAACTTTGGGGGAGAGGTAAGGTGTTAAAATAAGTATGAAAATGTCAAAAAATTACAATATCAATTTTTTCCCACACCATTTTGGGACTATGACTTTAAAAATGTGAAAAATATTAATAGGTGTTATTTTCATGAATTTTCTTTGTATTAGTTGAGAAGCACTTTTACATTGAACTTTTATTCAAATAAACATTATGTACAAATTTTCAAAATTAAAAAAAATTTTAATATATATTTTTAGTTTGTGGAGTATTTGGTTAGAAATTTTAAGGAATCATTAAAAGGCTGTAGATGGGATTCCGCAAGGTATTCTCTCAGGTTTTTGGCTGATCTTGTTAACTGTCATGTTATTGCAGTGGGTTCTTTAGTTCAGTTGTTGTCAAATATGGTTGAAGCATCAATGGAAGATGGTGTCCCTCAAGTAAGTTATTTAAATTTCAAAAATGAATTGTTTCATGCATTATAGTCATACCTTAAGTATGATAAGTGAATTTTATCAAATGCATTTTTTCATTTTTTTTTAATGTTTGAAAGTTACTCAAATATTTTTTTTTTAATTTCAAATAATTTTGGATTTCAACAATTTGATTGATAAATGGTTTATTTAAGGTGTCTATAAAATAATCACAAATATTATAACAATTGTTTTTTAATTTTTCTATTCATAGCAGGAGGTCTGTGATGTAGTGGTTTAAATGTTGAACTAAGAAGTTATAATCATGGGTTCAAACCTCCTACTACAATATGTATGATTGGATACATCATGTTATACCCAAAAAGGCTGAAAAAACAAGATTAAAACCCAACTATAATTATAATTTCTTTATTCATGCTTTAATAGTATAAATATTTTTGTTATAGTTTACCCTTCATATATTTTAGTTGAGAAACTATAAAACGATTAAACAATCTTACACCTAAACAGCTGTTATATTTTATCAACATTCTAAGTGAGCTGTTTATCAACTGAAATCATTAAAATCAACATTACTTGCAATCTCTCAAAAAAAGTGCATTTTAAAATTATATGATTGAAGAGCAAAATTTAATTTTAGGTCAGAAAGGACTGGTATGTATATGCTGTTTTATGTACACTGCCTTGGATTGGAAGGGAATTGTATGAGAAAAAAGAACAGGCTCTAGACAGTTTATTGGTGACCATTCAAGTTTTTTTGGGCAAAAGGCAGAAAAAGCATTTACGTGCTCTCAGAGTATGGAGCACAGATAATCCTCACCCACAAGAAGAGGTAAAAACTTTATTTAATTTACCTACTATAAATTTATAAGGTGTTAAAATATTTTTTGGGCTTAAATCAGAAATTTTTATGAATCATTTACATTTGATGCAAGTAAAGCAGATTTAGATTTGATTTCAGTGACAGTGTGAATAGTAATTTGTTATCTATGGTATGATTTTTAGTATTTGGACTGCCTCTGGGCCCAGATCTGCAAATTGCGTCAGGATAATTGGCAAGAGAAGCACATTCCCAGGCCTTATTTTGCATTTGATAGTGCCCTTAGTGAAGCTCTTCAGCACAATTTGCCAAACATCCTTCCACCGCCTCATCATGAAAGTTATATATATCCTATGCCATCTGTGGTTTTTCGAATGTTTGACTACACTGACTGTCCTGAGGTAAGCAACAACCTTTTTTTACTTTGCACGTTTTTGTTGTTACAAATGATGCTCAATATTTTTTTAATAATATTTTAGGGTCCAATTTTGCCCGGTGCTCATTCAATAGAAAGGTTTTTGATTGAAGAACATCTCCACCAAATAATTGAAATGTATCATCTTGAAAGAAAAGAATGGTTAGTAATAAAATCGGGTGTTGAAGTTATATACAGCACTTTAGACAAATCAAATAATAGTTGCTTTGGCATAAATTATTTATGGAATCAAATTATTAATTTATAGAAGCGTTTTGCTAAGGTCTATTGTACATGTTTCAATTAACGCTTTCTTTATGTTCTTCTCAAATTTAAAAATCAGTTTTTGGTTTTTAGTGCGGCACATCTTCTTAATTTTCCCTACAAATCCAAAATTCCGTTGGATTATTGCATTGTGGAGGTGATTTTCGGTGAGATTTTTCACATGCCAAATCCTAGGTATCCGGAAATATGTTACGGATCAATTTTGATAGAGTTATGCAAATTGCAACCCAGCACAATGCCGCAAGTATTAGCTCAGGCCACAGAAATATTGTTCATGAGGATAGACACGATGAACACGTCGTGTTTTGACAGGTATGTCATCTGCATTTAATCGCTTTCGAAATATCAACAAAGGATTTAAACTGTATAGCGTATATTTTCTAAAAAACACAATTTGGTTTTAATTTCACACGGTTTTTGCAGATTGGTGGCTTGGTTTGCTTACCATTTGAGCAATTTTCAATTCCGCTGGAGTTGGGAAGATTGGTCGGAATGTCTTGCGCTGGAATCAGATCATCCAAAGCCAAAATTTGTACAGGAAACTCTTCACAAAGCTTTAAGGCTGTCGTATTATCAGAGAATTAAAGAAATGGTGGGAGAATCATTTGAATCCTTATTACCGCCTAAGCCAGAAATTTGCTACAAATATGCTACGGATGATTCCGGTAGGATTTTAATTTTTTTCATAATTTACATTGCCATATCTCGATTTTCCGTCAAAATTCTGTTGTTTCGTGGCGATTTGAGTGGCAGGATTACTGAAATGAACGGATGCGAAATGAACAGAGCTTTAGGGTACGGAAAGACAAGACCGGAAAACTTCTAAAAGTTTGAATGACTAATTGTTGTCATTTTTTTCTGTCAAAGCAAAATTTAAAATTTTTTAAATGCACATACAATAAGTAGTAGGTAGTGTCGTCAGTTAGGCATTTTGTGATGACAACTATACCTTCTTTCTATTATCTCCTCCTCAGCTACTCTTGTATAAAAGGAAAGTGCGTGTGGAGAGCGTTATAATAGAGGGGGACTGTAAAGAGAAAACAATTGAATTGTTAAAAAAAAAAGTTTATTTCATAAACCGTCAAAAAAAAATCTCAATTAAAAATAGAAATGAAAGTAATAGTACATTGTATATACGTTATCTGCGTTCTGTACAGTGAACTGAAAACTCTTTTTGGATTGGCATAGAGTCACTTGCTGTAATGCAAAGAGTACTAAAATAATCACCGGTAACGTTTTTGAAGGAAGAGAAAATTCGTGAACCAGCAAGATATCAGCACAAGATTCTAAAAGTCGTGGTCGTCTTGTTATTCTGAAGTTGTAGGTTTAGAAGTTGAGTTTCTTCTCTTGTAAGACCGCCTTCGCTTTCCTGGTTTCCTTTTTTTCTTAGTTAGATCTTCGTCGGAAAATTTCATGACTTCATCTTTGGCGTAAGTTTCCACGGTTTTTATTATATTCTTGTTTCCGAAAGCCAATGTGATGTTAGGTTTTTGCCTTCTCGGGAAATTATTTCGATTGAAAACCTTCCTCGGGAGGTCACTCGTCATTGTCGTCGTCGACGTCGTGTAAGGAGTGTAGTTTGAAAATTTGGCTCTCCTGCTGTATTTTCGTTTCTGAAAATAGGGAGTCGTACTTTCTGGAGAAGGGCTCGTTTTCAAAATTTCTCTTGATGTAGGGATTTCTGTTGTCGTTGTTTTATTTAAAGGTTCTGCGCTGATTTGCTGTTCCGAAGTGTCTTTCGACTTCACCGATTCCAAGTTTTCAGTTTGAGTGGTTAAAACTTCCGGAGAAGTCACGAGTTCAGTAGTTTCCGTCGTCTCGGACACAGTGGAAAAAGACAGAATGTCGGTGGTTGTCGGAAGTCCGAGTTTTTCGGTTGTAGTTTTTACGTCTAGGGTTGTTGTTATTATATCTGCATATGGAACAGTTGTCCCTGTTACGACGTCACTCTCCCAAAAGTCGTTCTTCGCTTTGGTTTCATTGGTTTGGGATTCGAACGTAGGTTTGAAGCGAAATTGTTGAATTGATTTTGACTTTGGAATTGTTTCAACTTGGATTTGAGTTCGGCTTAGGAGAAATTTAGTCGGGAGAGTTTCGATCGTCAGAGTTGGTGATGTCGTAGAAAAACCATCCCAGTTAGTGTCTTTCAGGATTTTCGCGTCTAGACTTAGTTCGTCGTTGAAATTGACGAGGTGCGAGAGAAGTTCTTCGTCATTCTTTGCCTGAGAATCATTTCCGAAACTTTTCCTCTGAAACCTGTCCGGTTCCGGATTATTTTTTAATTTATTCATCTCGTAGCTTATCAAGTTTCTCACGTTAAAATAATTAACGTGATTCTGAATGTTGGCGTTGTCATTTTTACCTTTCGATAGGCCCTCCACTGTTAAATTGGTAATTATTTCGACGGAAGTTTCATTGGAGGGGTTGAATTGTCGAATGGAATCCCCTATGGGCCTTCTGATTTTCTGAATTGGCTTTTCCAGGCTCTCAAACGTCGTCATGTCAAAATCAAAGTTTTTAATTCTCTCTATTTCTGTCGTCGATTGTTGTCGATTTCCCGTGTAAACCTGGCCTAAGTTTCTTATGTCAATTAACTTTGTGGAACTTTTTGAAATGGTGGAAGGATTTGTTGGGGAAAAAAACTTTCCATCATAGTTGGAAGTCGGTAGAATTTCTGGAGGAAGAGTCGTGGTCGCTGAAGGGACGAACGTCGTTAGGAAGTATGGTATCCTACCAAAGTCGATGGGTGGTAGTTTGTCTTGAACGGAATCTGGGTATTTATAGTCAGTTCTGTTACGGTTTTTGGATAAGTAGGAGAGTCCGAGTGAGGGTTGGTCACTAGAAAAAATTGAGAATTCGGGAGGAGGTTTGAGAGTAGTCGGAGGAGCTGCAAGAGGTTTGGACAACACCGGGAAAGAAACACCCGTGTTGGATGTGAGTTTTCTGGGTAAATCGTGAAAATTCGAGTTTTGTGAATTCTTAGAATTTTGAATTATGACTGGGTGGAGAATGTTTCCAAAATTTTGATAAAATTTTCCAGTATCGTAGTCGAACGAAGGATAGAGGTTAGGGGATCGCGTTATCGTCTCAAGTTTTATCACCGAGGCTCTAATGGGTTTTGGCGGTGGGATGTAGTTTGGTTGGGTTGGCCTGAAGTCATATAAACTAGGAGTTTCGTAGGGATGCGGGGAGGTCGCATGATTACTGTCGTGGCGATAGTCTTCCGTTCTTGTTGTGGCCTCTCCTCCTATCCCAAACATAGAAGTCACAAACTGATAGAAATCAGGCACTCTTGGGTGAGCGGTTCTTTTATCTTGAGGATAGTAAAAGATGTCTTCAAAAAATGTTCTTCGATGGTTTTGCTGCTGTTGTTGTTGTTCTTGCTGTTGCTCTTCTTTGTAACCCCAGTAATCGTAGGCCGCATAATTTGGAGCTCGGAAGTTAACGGGAAGATCAACGTTTTTTTTGACATACCCTCGCTTAGCATACTCTGAATGAGAGCCTTTTGATCCGTATCTCGTTTCGGATGTTTGGAGGATTTCGCATCCGCTGTTGCTTCTGCATCTTGTGATGAACTCGATTCCAAGTGGGCTTTCACTTCGAGTCAGAGTCTGAAAATTATTAAAAATTTATAGTATCGTTGGAGTTATTTATAGAGAGTTGGAATTATTAAAAATATATAGTGTGTTTGGAGTTGTTTTGATTAAAAAGTTAATGCTCTACCTAAACTCCATTACTTACAATTATATAAGAAATAATCAGTCCAACGTATGAGATTCTCATCATTCTATTTCTCTCATTTTGACCTCGTCTTTCCCAAATACTTTATTCCTCTCGAGCAGCTATGATGTCTTATATTTCTACAGCGAAAGTTTAATCCTGTTTTTAAAAATTCAAAAAATTAATCGGTTGATTTTTTTCTATCCAGTTTGAATTTTTCCCTGCTAAAGCCTTTTAGTTTGGCCAATATTTGGTTTCTTTTTATCAATTATATATGCCCTGTGCGACACAGACAGTTTTAAAACTATTCTAAACAAATTTTTTTATTGGTTTTAAAAGCGTGAGTTGATTGTGAGAGCTTCAGTTGGAAACTAAATAGAAGACGGCTGACTTAGTGGGAATCTCCTTAATTGAAATCCACGGTAACCAACAGCAGTGACTCTAATTCATGTGATTAGGCACAAACTTTTAAGACAACATCTATTCACGGTGATTTGTTCTGTGGATACTTTCATTACTTCAAGTGATTTATCAAAGCTTTTAGTAGCAGACATTTGAGAAGGGTTACTTACATGACCAAACAAAACAGACAAACACAATGTAAACTTGATTCAAATTTTAAAAAAGGACGGAATTTCAAGATGACGGTTAACACTCAACAGAATGAATTTTGTCACTGTATCTAGAAGTTTTCCATCTTAACACAAAACATAGACTGAAGTCTATCCGTGGTTCAAAGCCCCTCTTCTTTTTTCTTAAACTTTTCCCATTGTTGTTTGGTTCAATGTCAATATCTTCACATCCCTTGGCGGCAAGATATCGCCTTGGCATTATTTAATACTCTCAGGTCCGTTTGCATTTCTTCTCTTGTATTTCAAACTATTTTCCCATCTTTAAAGAAGCAAACTTTTTGAAGACCAGCATACCCGGAGGCTGGAATTTTTGTTTTCGTCCGTCCAAAAGAATTTTTTATAAATTTTGAGCCATGGTGTTGTGCCGTTAACCCCGCCAAAAGTTAAATTTTTCGTGCAACTAGACATTCGGTTATCTTATGTTCATAATAATAGCTTAACACACTGATGCACTCGACTGATTTAAGATCATATGAAAGATAAAAGTATGTGATCTCACTTTTCTGGAAGTTTTTTGCTAATCTGGAGATGGGATTGTAATAATTGGTGGTAGATGTCGTGTGTCGAATCGCTTTCTTTTCTTTTCTATTCCACTTTGGATGATGCTTAACTGTTCTATTTATTATCTTGTCATTGTAGTAAATATGTGTCAGTAAAAGTAATAAATCTGGCAAATATGTATACTTTATTCTTAATCACATTAAATTTTGGTAAATGTAACAAATCATCTACCGACTGGTATATAAAATCCTCCACTTGTAATGGGTAAGATTTTACTCAGATGCTTGGTTTTTGTTAGGGCTTTTGTTAAATTTCTCAAGCTTTTAATAAATTCCCCGTTTAATATTCATCAAATTTAGTTGGTGAGTATGACTAATCGCCGAGACTTATCTATAAATCCCAATTATCACTTTCACCGTGACATATTAATTCTCTACCGATGTGAGGCGTGGAAGGTGACGGGGGATATAACCCGCAAGATCCAATCTCCAGTGAACGAGTTCCTAAGAATGGTCGTGGCATGGAGTAAGGTGGGCCAATGTCATACTCAACGAAGAATTATGGCTCTGGAAGAAGATGGAATCTGATGGCGGACCTTAGTAGACGCCCTATGCCCCCTCCCCTCCCCCAGAGGCGTAAATGGACTTAGAATGATCGTGCTCTTGTCCGAATACTGTAAACGTTATAGGTGGTACTTTGGTCAAAGATCCTCTCTGTTGCACTTCCATCGAACGACTCTGGAAACAACAAGTTAGAGTAGTTCCGGTTAGTCGTCCGGAGACTGACAGCATCTCAATCAACTTTTTTCTCGTTAAATTTAGTTATGTATCACCAAGTAGAATCGACTCGAGGGGATATATTTTCATTTTTTTATTATTTTATATTTATAATGAGAAAACTTTGTTCGCTTTGACCAGCGTGAATTGTCTCATGGAAATCGACCTAGATGTGAAAAGGCCATAAAGAGATTTTCTGATTTGATATCCGCTAAATCTTGCATTTCATAAATGGATAGCGAACATTGAAACGCGTAATGTTTCTCCTCTGATTTTGCAATCCCTGAGTTTTTAATGATCATCTGAGGTAGAGAACAATGGTCGTTTGAGGTCATTCGTTGAAGCTGTTTCGAAATTTTTGAATATTATTAATAAAACCAAAATTTTATCGTATATCGTTATTAAAATAGGAAGCGTTTTTATAGTAAGATGAGAGATTGGATGTTGTTGCTCATTTTACTAACAAGAAAGAATTCGAAGAATCCTTTGAGTAAAGGTATTAGCAATATTCATGAGCTTGACGCTACATTTGGTTTATTTAAAACAGAGATCAGTCGCCATTATTATATTGCTCAAGAAAAGGTTAAGTTCTTTTATTTATTTTATAATTGTTACGTAAGCAGTTTTCAGTTGATCGCTTCCCGCTAAATGCAGTATTGTGTATTGTTTTGCCTTCCGAAATTATTATTCCGCTCTCAATTCCTTGTTGAATGCTAATTCAGGTTTTTTGTTTGTTTCGCATTACGTTTATGTCGTTTTTTAAACAACCGTAAGTGTGTCCTCGATTCCGACTCTCTTCCGCAGGACGTAACGCTTTTACTTTCTCTATAATGACATCAAAGAAAACGTCGTTTTGTTTAGATACAGAGTTCTTTAATAATGACAAACGACTCTGAACATTAGCTTATTGATACCCACTAAGGATTTTCAATTTTTGAGTTAGGTAAATCCAAAATATAAACAAAAAAGAAATACAAAGGAAAAAATATGAAGTTAATGAGTTATTTCGAAGCTATATATTTGCCTGATTTGGGGTGTAGGGGCGGTATGAGACCTCTGGATGACAAATACTCCACGGTCCCACAGGAAGGGCAGCTTGATGCGGTGGAACATAAAGTCGCCAATCGGGATGGGACTTGTTCAGAAGCGGTGGGAGTTGCGCTGGTGTTCAAACCTGTTCTCGGGCCCCCACAATACGTTCAGCGGGGTCAACAGAAAGCTTCTGCCTGCCGCAATCCCACGAGAACCCTTCCTTTGTTTAACTAAGTTAAGGTGAGTTTGTTTAACTTTTTGCAGGTTATCTTCCAGGAACCAGTGTGGCGAACCAACTGGTGACAAAAATCCGAGCCAAATGTTCTCCGGAGGAAGTTATAGCCATCCTAAAAGAATTACCTAATCCGACGATGGAAGACGATGCAGGCGAGTCAAGATTTCATCCTTTAAAAATAGATGTATTCGTTCAGACTTTACTGTATCTGGGAGCTAAGAGTTTTTCTCATTCATTTGCCGCCATCAGTAAATTTCATTACATATTTAAGGTGAGTTTCGAACGTGCACATCTTTTTCGTGATTAATTCTAGGTTCTAAAGGTTAGTTTGAATATGATTTCAGATCTTGGCGGAGTCTGAAGAGGCTCAGATTTGCATTCTCCGTAATTTGTACGAAGTTTGGCACCAACACCCTCAAATGATTTGCGTTTTAGTCGAGAAAATGCTCAAAACTCAAATCATCGAGTGTTCGGCCGTGGCCAACTGGATATTTTCTAAAGAAATGAGCAAAGAGTTCACAAGGTAAGATTTTTAATTAGGGCTGTTAATGTTAATAGAGACATTTCTGTTGAAAAGTTTATGAAAATGATTTTATCTTATCCAGAAGTTTCATTCAAATTATAGCTGAAAACATCCCCAATGGCTATAAGAATTTATTCAGGTTAAAAATTCGGTTCGAAACCAAACCGTCTTTGTAAAGATTTTTAATCATTTCTTTCTAGAATGTACCTATGGGAAATTCTTCATTTGACAATAAAGAAGATGAATAAGCACGTGACGCGAGTGTCACGGGAGCTGAGCGACGCTCGTGAACGACTTGGAAGACACGAAAGCGAATCCGACAGCGACAATGAGCATAAAAATAGCGACGAAAAGGAAAAACCTACGGAGGAGATGGTGGATAGGATGGAAGAAAGACTCGAGGCTGCTCAAGCCGACCAGAAAAATTTGTTTCTCATTATTTTCCAAGTCAGTGTTTCAAATACTTAACCGTCCTCTTACATCTTTTCTCCTTCATCAAGAAATTAATTTTTACTTTTTTGCTTATTCTTTGCAGAGATTTATTATGAACTTATCAGAGCATTTGGTGCGGTGCGATACCGATGGTAAAGACTTTGATACCTACTGGTATAGATGGACTGTAGGAAGATTACAACAAGTATTTATGATGGTGAGTAGCATGCTAGTAGCAATATATATCTTTGTACTTTTTATACAAATATTAAAATTACTGATAAATGGCCTGTGTAGAACTACGTACAGATGTTTGTTCATTTTCATTTGATTTTAGCATCATGAGCAAGTTCAAAAGTACAGTGCTACTTTGGAGACTCTTCTTTTCACATCAGATTTAGACCCACATATTTTAGATGTGTTTCATCAGTTCGTTTCTCTAAGATCATAATTATCTTAATTGGATTTTTATTTTGTGAATAAAGAATCTCTATATTTGTACTTCTAATTTTGTCTAATATAGCTAGCAGTACAAAGTGCAGAATGAAAGTTTTGTTTTTTATATTCCACTCTCTTCCACGTTCTTGCATAAATTTAAATGGGATATTGTGTATTACGTTCCTGAAAAATTCAAAAAGACCTCACTGATAGATGATCAGTAGGGAACAAGCATTTCAAATTAAAAAGTCCATTCATTGCAGTCCACCCTAAATGGAAATGTACTAGTTTTCTCTCAAATGTGTCTCAGCCGAATTATCCCCTGTACACAACAAACTCCCGAAGCGAACTCAACAGACACAAACTTCTTGTCCCTGCACTACGCGCCTCCTAGTCGGACACTTTTATCCTGTCTTTTTTTTAAGTTCAAGGTAGTAGCGAGACATTTAAGTTTGAATAACAAGTGCGTGTCAATAGGCGTGCGGTTCAACCGTCCGATTTCGAGTTTATTTACTCTATGATTAGTCATCAAAATAATAGTCAGAAGTAACAATGGCGCTAGAAAGCCTCACAGGATTGTCGAATTACAGTTTTGGTGATGTCGAAGACAATGAAATTCATCGGAAGGCCACCGGTAATTTTTACAATCAAATGTGCTTGTCCCTGCCTCCTTTTGAGAACGTAAGTTTAAACATTAAATCTTTTATTTAAGGATCTTTTAATTTTATGCCGTGTCATGCCAATTACACTTATTTGGTGTACACCAAAATGTTCTTTAGGTTCCAGTTTTTGTAGATACTGGAATAAGTTTTAATAATTTCATATGAATACATTCCAGCCAGCTGAGAAACTGGATGAGTTAGGTAAACAAGGACTGAAAATTAATATAGACCATGGAACCACCACATTAGGGTTCAGATTCAAAAATGGTGTGATTTTAGCTGTGGATTCAAGAGCTACTGGAGGCCAATTCATTGGTAAGGGAGAAATATCTAAAATCTTCCAGTTTAATTTGTGCTCTTTAAGGAATTCTATGCAAAATAATTCGTCTTTTTCTTATAGGTTCTCAAAGCATGAAGAAAATTGTTGAGATAAGTGATTACTTGGTGGGTACTTTAGCTGGTGGTGCAGCAGATTGTGTTTATTGGGACAGGGTTCTGGCAAAACAGTGCAGAATGTTTGAATTGAGAAATCATGAAAGAATATCAGTTGCAGCTGCCAGCAAGCTAATGACAAATATGGTTTACAATTACAAAGGAATGGGACTAAGTATGGGAATGATGATTGCTGGGTGGGATAAAAGGGTACAGGATAAAAAAATTTCAAGTTTTAAATAAAATTCCATTTCAGTTCTTTAAAATGTTATTAAGTACCCATTAATGCAATGTTTTAGGGAGCTTCTTTGTATTATGTCAGTGATGATGGAACCAGAACAAGTGGAAAAGTATTTTCAGTCGGAAGTGGATCGATTTATGCTTTTGGTGTATTAGACACTGGTTACAAATGGGATTTGGAGGACAAAGAAGCCTATGATCTTGCCCAACGTTCCATATATCATGCCACATTCAGAGATGCATATTCTGGTGGTATCATAAGAGGTGAGTTCAATTTTAGGAAATGCAGTTTTCATCATTAGACTAATTTCACCCATAATGATCAATTTTTTCCCCCATTTCAGTGTATCACATTAAAGAAACTGGATGGGTCAATATATCAGAAGTAGATTGCAAAGATTTACATTATCAGTATCAAAAGGAAAAAGGAGCACTTCCTGCTTGAATATGATGTAATATTTTGGAAAGCTTTCATTTTATTTCTTAATAAATTTCATTTGTAATTTCAATTTTAATATTTAAATAAAACAAATTAAACTTAATACAAAAGAAGTCAGTTCAGACTTAGCATATTTTAACATTCTATCTGTATAGATAAGTATATACATAATTTTTTAAGTTTTCATATCTATCATGTTAAAGACTGAGGAGAAAAAGTGTAGATTTATTCAGCACAACTGATGCAATGATACTGCCTTTGCAAAAATAAGCAAGCACAGCCTCAAAATAATTACCAAACATTTCACCAACACTTTTCTGTGATTTTTCATTCTCTCATTGACTGCCATTCACTTCAAAGTATGAGACAATACACTGGCTGTAAATTTACCTGGCACTAAGAGATTGTACTTTATTACAGTCATTATATGACTAGAATGTCATAAAACCAAAGACAATGACACAATGCAAGGCATTCTTACCCTTTGATCAGAAGGTATAGTATATAACAAGTATTTATAAAACCACTGTAAAGTACCCTTATTTTCCACCAATTCTGTTGTGCCATCCCAAAAGTCTAAGTAATTCATTTATGCCATAACAATTCCTGGAGTCTTAAATACTTTTCCCATAATTATCAAAATAAGACACTAAACAGTTATGTGTATAACAACCTGGAACAGATGAGACATTATTCCCTGGATTGAGTTAGGTAAATCATGTTAGTCAAAATAATAAGTTAACATGGTAGTAAAATACTTAATGAAATAATAGAGGGGGAAAGTTAAGGTAAGAATGAAAAAAAAGGAAAATTATTCATTAGAAAAGAATTTATGTAATAAAAATATACAGAAGAAAAAGAGCATACAGTTATGACAGGTGTTTAAAGACTCAAAAGATTCATGTTTTATGATATATCCTAGATATATTGTCTTGTCTACTGAGAAGAGAGTAAGAAAAACATATATGAACAGTTTTTAAGAAAGTAAATAAGAGCCAATGAATCTAAAAATATTTTATTTGAACAATACAAAAATTAAATAATTTCAACCCAATTACAATAATACTGTAAATTAGTAGTTTCAAACCTATATATTTTGAATATGTTATTTTTAATCCATGTAAGAATTAAAAACTAAAACCTCTTGATCAATATATTTTTGAATAATTTGAGGTGGAAGAAAAATATCTATTCAAAAGGCACAAGTTGGATAACATCTGCTATGGTTCATTTCTACAAATCACTGATATTCTTCTACCTTTTTTCACTATGGTATCACAAAACCTAGAATTTTCATTGCCTAAAATTTCATGAGTGTAATCATACCTTGCTGATCCGCTCATGATGTACAAAGAACGCCTTTTTAAAAAAACATCAACAACTTTACTTTTATCTTTCTCATGAATTAACCTCATTACAGAATTAGTCAGCAGGCTTAAACCTGCAATCGTACTACCACAAAATTTAACACTATCAATGTGAGGCATGATAACCCCATTCTCTTCCAAATCAAGCACATGAACATGCTTAAGAGTAGCTGTTCCAGATGGAAAAGCAATTTTCCTAACTTTCTCTATTATTTCAGAATTAGCTGAATTCCATTTGAGTCTTTCTGTTTCCCTATATCCCTGAATTGCATTATCCCAGTGGCCACTTTCATACCGCATTCTCTTTAAATAAGGCTCGAGTTCATTTAACAAAGAATTTTCTTCATTTTCTGATATGAATTCTTCAATCACTTTCATGTCATTAACTAATTGACTTTTGTAATTTTCGTCTTGGAAACTAGTGTTAAAAAATAAATAGTGAGGTGCAGATGAGCATAAGCTCAGATATTTCCTAAGACCTAAAATAATAACTTTTAAACTCGAACTGACTGACTGAACTTCATTCAATCGGTATTGATTCCAGTGACATAGCCTTTTCCCTAAAATAGTCGCCATTTGTTCGCTTATTAATTACAAGAAAATTGCTTTTTATTTTTATTTAAAAATTTTCATTACGGCAAACAAAATAGCTCAAAAAGTGATTAACATAAAAATTCACGTTACAAATGGAACTCAAGTTTGAAAACAAATTCCTTTGACTAGAAATTTAGACTTGTTGTCTTGTTCCTTTGACTTTTCCTATACAGCCAACTATAGTAATAAGTTAACAGGTAAATTTTCGATGTTCTGAAATTACTTTATTTCACTTTATTTATTTATTATTTCTATAATTAATCTTCATTTACCAATGCAGAAGTCTTTAAATATTACGTCTAGTATCTCTTCACTACTAACAATGCCAACTATTTTTCCCAAATGTCTAACAGAAACCCTCAATTTTTGGGCAGCTACTGTTATATCTTCACTCCTTACCATTGTTAAATAATCATTCAAAGAGTTTAGACAATTCTCTAGGTGATAGCGATGCCTACTTTGAGTCAAACTTGGATTTTCTCGTGAGGGATTACCACACCTTTAAAAAACCAATTTCAGTTTTTAAGAACTCTATTCGTTTTTACTAATAAGTTTGATACTTACATTTTTTGAAGTATTTTCGTTAGATCTTTCAGCAGTGTGTCAAATCCTTCTTCTGTTTTGCATGATACACATTTTATACTGCCTTTTAATTGCATCATGTCTTTTAGAACTTCTCTCTGGTATTCTGGCACCAAGTCTATTTTGTTCAAAATGCAGAGAAACTTTGGAAGGGAATCTTCTTCAGGGCTTTCTAATATGTTTCTCAGTGGAGTTTTTAGATTTAAAGATTCTAAATATTTTTGTAAATATTTTTGTACATATTCAAGTGAGATGGGGGATGTAGTTTTGCAAATCTTTGATGCATCAATCAACAACAGTGCTAAATCTGATTTTTCAATGGAAGCATAAGCTCTTTTAATGCCTTCCTGTTCAATTATATCTGAGGTTTCTGCTCTGAGACCAGCAGTATCTGTAATTGTAATGGGAAACCCACTAACATTCAAGTGCATTTCAATAACATCTCTTGTTGTGCCTGGTATTGGAGTAACAATTGCAGCTGGTTTTTGACCTAAAATTTGTGTTATATAAGATTTAGTATGAGGAACAAACATTGGTTTTTCAATCAAGCACTCAAGGCTGTCCATAAAGTGGGGGTTAAAAGCATGCATTTTTAAAAAACCTATTCAGGTAATAAATATGAAAAAGTAATTACAAAGTGCATTTAATAAACTGCTTTTCCCTGCATTTGGCTCTCCAATAATTGTGGTTTTAATGCCATCCCGAAGTCTTTCTCCTTTTCTACCATCATTCAAATGGCTTTCTATTTCCTTTTTCAGTTTCAGTATTTCATCATTGGCTGTTTCTAATACATCATTTTCAATATTATCTTCCTCACCAAAGTCTATATAAGCCTCAACATTTGCAAGGCTCTATGAAAAAAATTCAGCATTTTAAGCATGACTATGATAATTATCACAAAGACCTGACCTGACTGTTTATGAACAAACTCACCTTTACTAAAGCTGTCCTCCACTTATTATAAAGGGCACTTAAGTTGCCTTCCATTTGGAAGAGTGCTTGCTGCCTTTGTAGTTCAGTTTCTGCATGAATTAAATCCCCCAAACCTTCAACTTCTGTCAAGTCTAGTTTTCCAGCAAAAAAGGAACGTTTTGTAAAATCTCCTGCTTGTGCTGGCCTAAATTCTTCCAATTTTGACAAACCTGACAACACTGATGCTATCACTGCTGGTCCTCCATGGATTTGAAATTCACATGAGTCTTCTCCTGTAAAGCTTTTTGGTCCTAAATAAAACATAGTTTCAGTTTTGATTATTTGTTAGAGGTTAGTAGCAATAGTTACTAATAATTATGGACCATGAACCACTGCTTGAGAGAGTGTAATGAGGTGGATTGATATTGGCTGCCAAAAAATTTAATCTAGTCTGATTCAGGGGAGTAAATAGACCCATTATCAGGCAACTAAATGGATGTTGAGGGTATTTTCAAGATAATAATATTCATTAATAGCTGGTTTCCTATTCTATGCACTTAATGGGTCATAGTATATGATGTATCAACAGAAGTAAAGTTCAACAGTATATATCATTTAATATCATCTCAAGCAGTGGCTAAATGATCCATTCAAGTTACAATTCAATGCTCAGTTTTGGTGTTATGTATTTGCTGTTCCAGGTGATTGTCCAAGGAAAAATGCTTACCAGGGAACCAAAGAACCAAGCCTTTGTCCAATATTTGTAGAGTTACGGGATCTCTGATGTGTTGAAGCGTTGCCATTCTAGGTTTAGGTAATATGCTGCATTTAGTCATTTTGAGGATTGCTTCACTGGCCTTTGGCCCTGATACCCGTATCACTGCTACGCCACATTTTCCTTGGCCTTCAAAATTAAAAAAATGTTGAAAGGAGGGTAAATTGCTTTAAAAAATCTGTTGAGAATATTTAAAAACTTCAACTCATACCTGAAGACAATGCATAAATGGTGGGGATAAGGGAACTAAAACTTCGAGCCTGCTTTAGCAAAGTGTTTCCAAAGCCCATTGATCTGAAACCAAGAGGAAATCGTGCCTTCAATTTATACATTTTATCAGTTTTTAGACAATAAAAAAGTTGATTTTTTAATGGCCGACAAAAGGATGAAGAGACCGAGGAATAGCAACGATAACAGTGAGCTGTATAACAAAAGAAGCGGAAAAGCGTCTCTCGATCGTATTAATGGATGGCTGGAGGATCAGTATGAAAGGCATCAAAAGTCGTCACCCTTAACCGAAAGTGATTGGTAGGTATAGTTGGGAAGCTGTAAATCTGAAATCTGAGGATTGAAATGGACGTAGATTTTTAGTCTAAGTTCCAAATTCTTGGAATCTCAGATTGGTTATCAAACAAAGAAAATATTCATTCAAATATTTTGCTTTATTTTCAAATGAGCCTTAACAATATGTTTACTTAGGGTTGTCACATCGTAAAAAACAGATTGGCAGTCATTACAAGGAAATTCTGTCCGACTTTCTTCGTGTCTCCTCATGTGTCTCTTAAACGTTTCGTCCGTTTTTAAATAAATCGAACACAAGGAACATTTAAACCTTTTAGAGGGATCGTGAGTTGCTATGTGCCTTTTTAAATCACTTTTCGTTAAAAATCTTTTAGAACAGACAAGGCAGTGGAAAGGCTTGACCACTAGTCCGACAATTTTTTTGCAGATCAGTTTGTGTTTCTTGAGGGAAGGAGTTTGACTGAAAGTCTTCCCGCACTCGCAGCTCACTCTCTCATCGGGAAATCCCGAATGTGTTTTCTGATGTCTCTTCAAACTAGACTTCTGTCTAAATATCTTCAAACAGATTTGACATTGGTGGTTGGCGTTCGTGTGAATGGACTTATGTCGGTGCAAAGTCGACAAAGCTCCAAATTGCTGACCGCAGTCCTTACACAAGAATGGTTTTTCTTTTGTGTGAGTTCTTTCGTGTTCGGCTCTTTGATAATTTGTGTGTAATTTTTTCCCGCAGTAAGAGCACTCGTATTTTTTTAGACCTGATTTCGCAGTGGCGGGATCGTGTCTCCTCATGTGCAAATTGAAGTGGGACTTATGTCTGAAACCGCTACCGCATATCTCGCAGCAATACTGATTCTCGTTGTTGTGAGACATGGTGTGTTCTTTGAAATTGTTGGATTGCGTGAAAGTTTTGTGACAAATGTCGCATCTGTACGGTCGATTTTCGCTCGGCTCGTGAATGAGTAAGTGTCGAGCCAAGAGATACCTGGTTTTGAGCTTGGAATCGCACATCCAGCAATGCCAGAACAAAACTCCCGCCTCGGTTTTCATAACAGCGTTGTCCGGAACGGATTTCATCTGCTTGAGGAATTCTTTTAAGATGTCCGTCCCTTTTTCTTTGACTGTTTCCTTGACTTTATCAACAACTTGCAAAACTTTGCTACTCGAAGAACCGTTTTTTAAACTTTCGACTATCTTCTCAAACATGATCTTGTTCATTTTTCTTTTCACTTCTTTGGCTAAGTTTTTGTTTTCCTGAGTGTCCCAATATGAGTTTTCGGGTTCCTTCTCAGTAGTATTCGGAGTGAGCTCATCCGAAAACTCGGATTCACTTACTTGATCTGTGGGCTCGGAAGATTCGTCCTCGATCTTTTCGGCAGTCTTCTGTTTGCGAAGTCTTGTCAAAGGGGGTGAGGTTTCTAAGTTGCAACTTTTCTCAAATCTAAAATTTTTGTGTTTAGATTCGTTGAACTTTTTGTCTACCCACGTACTCGCTATTTTCAAGAATTCTTCTATAGTTTCGTTTCCGGTGCACTTTGATTTTGTATCAGGTTTTGGATCGAGAACGAAAGTAGATTTTGAAGAGCCTTCGTCGGCTTTGATGAGATCTTGGTTGGAATTAGCAGTTTCGATCAGGCTGTTTACTTCACCGCTACACGACTCTTCGCTTTCTCTCAATCTTTCTGATCCGTTTTCCTTCAAACGTGAAGTTACTATTGTTTTGTTGAAGTCACTTAGTTCTGTTGTTTGTGAGTTTTCCGAAAAGCTTTCGCTGAATCCTTCGGAACCATTATTGCCATGGTTTTCATTTGAAATTTTATTGGTTGAAAAAGTGGCCTCACTTTTCCACACTTTTGGGCTTTTACCCCTTAAATTATGGTATCGTTTCTTATGGGTCGATAGATTGCCGTATTGAGCATGTCCACGTCCACACACGTCGCACAAATAAGGTTTTTCGCCAGTATGCTTTCGTTCGTGTACCCTTCTTTGACCGCTTTCTAAAAATTCCTTTTTGCAGTAGCGACAGGAATAAATTCTGTTTCTGTAGTGAACGTTTAGGTGCTTCTGTATGGATCCTCTTGTCACAGTTTTACCGCACACCTCGCAGGGAACCAGTTCTCGTTGAGGCTGAGCGGACATCGTTTCCACGATTCTGAATATTTGCGCATCATCTTTAGACGTCTCGTTTTCTACTAAATAACCAACATCATGCTCTGGAAAAAAACATGGAGTCATTACTACGTTTTAGATTAACTGACGCAAATAAGCTGTAAAGTGATTTGTCTTCGTACCTGTCTTCAAGTGCAAAACGATGGACGAGCGATCGGGAAAAGTGTGTTTGCAATGTTCGCATTCGAAATGGGACTCTTGCTCGTGTTTCTTGATCATGTGAAACTTGCACAGCCTTTTCGTGGTGAAGGATTTCCCGCATTTGTCGCAGACATAGGGCCTAGTCCCCGTGTGAACTCTCGTGTGTTGGTCCAGCCGGTACTTGGTTTCGAAACTTTTCTCGCAGAATTCGCATTTGTGCGGATTCAGAATTCTTTTCTTCACTGTTTCTGGAATTTCTATCTTTTCTAGGAAGTGAGTCTTAACGTGCCTTTTGAAATGAGAGGAATAGCCAAACGCTTTTCCGCAGTCGTTGCATTTAAAAGGTTTTTCCTTCGAATGAACTCTCGCAACGTGAGTTATCAAATTCCATTTTTGCTGATAAGCTTTTTTACATATTCCGCATATGTAATTTTTTTCTCCGGTGTGGACGGTCATGTGGAGTTTTAGATGATATCGAGATCTTAGTTTCTTATTGCAGACATCACAGAAAATCCCTCCTTTTGACTTTTTGCAAATTCTCTTTGTGAGGTCCTCTTTTCGAGTCGATTTTTCCTTGGCTAGTGCTCCGATTAATTTATTTGGTCTTTGAATGTTTTCTGAGAACTTTTTTGTCATTTTTATTGAGATTTGGAAAAAATTTTTATTCAGATTATGATTTCCTAGAAAAAAACGTAGAAATGTGACGTTAATGCAGGGTGGAGTATTTCTTCGTGCGGTTTTGGAGCGGTTTCAGGCACGAGCTCTTTTGACGTGACCATGCTAAAAGTTTGTTTCTCTTAAGTAGTGACTACCCCTTCAAATGGATCAGTCTTTCCTTAGACTAACTAATAACTCGTGTTAAAGGAAAGTTACCGCATAAAAGAAGTGAAGGTTTTTATCAGCTAAGTGAGAGCGTAAAGATGCTGTTAAATAAAATTAAGAGTTGAGAAAAAGCGAAGTATGAGAGTATATGGTAGGGATTGACCGCCATTCAAAAGGAGTAATTGAGAGAAAATCTCCCTTACAGTGGGAACAGCCAGATATTTGCAGGTTATCGAGATAACGTAGGGGCGAGCCAAGGAGAATTCACCAGGATCCTTAAGGTCTTGGACTAGAAACGTTTCAGGATTTGGTGGGGAAACTTCATAATTGGATCCCGCAGGCTCAAATGGGTGTCAGGATAGACCTTAACTAACAACTTAAATGCGACTTGAAACTGTTTTTATCAGGTACGATAACGACTCCAATATAGATCCAGACGATCCGTCGGAACGAGATGATAATTCTGCACTGGATGATAATAATGAGAAGAAAAAGAAGTTGGCTTTTCAATATTCGAAAGAAGTTTACACGATGAAGTGCGAATGGGCAGAATGCGACTACGAAACCACCAAAGTTGATGATTTTGTAAAACACGTGGCGTGTCACCATCCACAGATTGAACAACGTGATTCGAGTAATTTTTTTTGTATAAAAGCTCAGTTGTGTCATCTGTTAAGGCCAACATTCTCAGATAAAAAAAAAATTTATTTTCAGGTACTCTGTATTGCTGTCTGTGGGACTCTTGCGGATTCGATTCGAATGAATGGACCGTTGTCATGAGGCACATAAACTATCATTCTTTTCACACAAAAATCAAAGCCATCGGGTCGAGTATAATAAAAAGATCGAAGTTGCCGGACTGTACATTGGATTACGCAGGAAGAAATTTGCTTCCTGTTCTTCCCCTTGAATTGAATTGCGAGTGGGAAAATTGCAATTACGAATCCGACAATTTTCAAATATTTCTTAATCACGTTCAGTGCCACGTCCACGTTCTGCCCATACGTGGAAATTTCCGAACGGTTAATACAATCGTTTGCGAATGGAGGGGTACCAAGAAATTTTTTAATGAAATTGTATGAGGTATAAATGGTATAGGATTTCATTCAAGAAAATGTTTTCAGATTGTAAAAAGACTTTTAATGACTGCCACAAATTGAGAGAACACGTGAGAACTCATACTCAGGAGAAATTAGTCGGGTGTCCTGTGTGCGGAACTCAATTTTCAAGCAAAACAAAGTTTTACGATCACTGCAAGAGACAGATGACTACCAATAGTAAGTGCGAATGATTTAATTCTGCTGATAAAACCCAAAAAAGGTTTTGGTCTTCCGCAAATTATTAAAATATCTTCTTTTGCAACAGAAAAAGGTTTCAAGTGCTCTCACTGTAGGAAAAATTTCGCCACGGAAAGGTTACTGAGAGATCATATAAGACTGCATATTAATCAGTTTAAATGTCCCATGTGTGATATGACCTGTCCTTTTCAAAGTACTTTAGCCCTTCACATTAGATACAGACATTTAGATCTCAAGCCGTTTCAGTGTAATTTTTGCGAGCATAGGTAATTGTAATAGCTAATGTAAAAAATTTTTAAGTCTTGAGTTTCCCCTGAATGTTAGTGCTAATTATAAATAATTTTGTACACCAGATCAAAAACACAAAGAGACCTGGAAAATCATCAGTTAACTCATTGTTCAGAAAATTTCTGGGTGTGCGAGCAAGAAGATTGCGATTACAGTTGCAGGAGTAAAAAAGTTCTACAAGAACACTATGCGAAAAACCACACCGAAGACATGAACCTCTGTCTGTATTATTGTCACATATGCCCTAAGAAGTATAGGCGTGGGTCTGATTTAACAGTTCATCTTAAAAAGGAACACAGCTACCGATGGGCGTCTGGTCATTCCAGATTTAAGTAAGGTTATTTTAATTGCATTTAAAGGAAAAGCTTTTCTTGAACTACATAAATTAATAAAACTTCCAGGTACATTCGTGGTGATGACGGAATCTACAGATTACAAACCGTGCGTTATGAGAGCATCGAAGTCACCAAAGAAATGATGAAGGCTAAAAATAATAAAATGGAGGCGGTGCCTCGCAAAAGATACAAGTGCACTTTCGAATCACCTGTTAGTTTGGTCGTAAAGGAAGATGAAGAAAATGAGAAGTCTTCGGCCTACGCACCGGCTTGCTCGAGTCGAGACGAGACAACTGAGTTTATAAATGTTGACGAAGAATCGAGTGATTCATCTAATTTTGAAGAGAGTCTCAAGAAATATTTAGGTCTAACGGGATCTTCGAATTTTATCAAAGTGGTTAAAAATAACAAGGCAAAGTGTTAAAAGGAGATGTGTGATAAGATTTCGATTTTCGTTTTTACGATTGTGCCTTTTAAACTCTACCAAAAAAGGTTTTTGTGTATCTATTGAAAGTAATACACAACGGCCGCAAAAATTTAAACAATATTATTATGTGCTCGCGGTATTTTATTTCAAAGGATTTTAATACTTATATAAAAATGCTAGTGAGATGTTATTTAATAAGTCTAAACAATGTGATTATGTTATTATTTATTACTTTTATGTTAATTTCCCAATAAATTGTATTAGTTTTTCCAGTTTAACAAGATCAATATTTATTGTAATAATTCTAATTTATTAGTTAAGTATATACGTCATGAGTCAAGCAAATACTTAAATTTAAATGTGTCTCAAATTCTACGCCGCCCAAGACCTTACAAGTAAGGATGTTGGATCTTTTCTCTTTCCTCTTTCGTCACAACTCAATACGCTCGACTTTTCTACCCCGACAACTCTTAAACCATTTTCGTGAATGTGACGAGGCTCCTACATGCACTCAAAATAATTCAACACCCAAAAACTGTATTGGTTGAATTATATATTTTTTTTCGTAAAGTTAAATTTTGTAGTTTGCCTCTTGAGGAATAACAGGACCTTTCCAAATTTCTTTCAGTTTTGCATGCATTTTTGTCTGCTATGATAATAAATATTATAAACTAGTTTGTCAAGTGATGTTTTATTAATTATTCTCATGAGAGATAGGTCAAATATACTTTTTATTAATTAATAATATAAAGAATCTTGAAAAAGGAATTTAAAAAAATATATATAGACACATTTGTCAATACATATAAAAAACCTACAGGTTTTTTGAAAGTGGTATAACAAGGTATTAATAAATCTACACAGAGATCAATGTGTTGTAACTGTATGATCCTTGGTAACAAAATGAAGTTCTCTTCATATCAAATATATAACAGGTATAAGCTAAAACTAAAAATCTACATTTTCAGCTTTCACCTTTTATTAATTCTTGCAACATAAATTATAAATTCAATTATTTATTTAAAACATATTTTTACATTAATCATTATACCAGTCCAAAAATAGTAATGAAAAGGACATAACAAGGAGAAAAAACAAAACCCAAACCCTAAGGCCTGCATTTCTTTGGATGGCTTGTTTTATCAAGTCATTGGCATCTTTCACATTTTCTGTTGATCCAACAACCATTGTTGCTACATGATCCATGTCCTTTTCCTGCTGCATAACTTTCTCTGTGAAAATCTCTTGTAATTCAGCTATTTTAACCACTTTACTTTCAATCTGACTCACTTCATCAGACAAACTATTAAGTTCATTATAAAGTTCACTGTTTTCTAATTCAAACATCTGAAGCTCCTCAGGAGAAAGTGATTCACTTTCTAAGTAAGGTGATGGACTTGGTTCATCATAATTCTCTTTTTTTTCTGTCTGAACATTGGAATCTAGAGGTTGTGCATTTTTCTTAGGACCACATGAATCAATTTGAGATAATTTCTTTAATTCCATAGTACGTTTAACACGAATTGCTCTCTGCTCTGAATACATTTTACAAACTTGCTTCAGGTATTCTTTCATAAGCATGACTACAACTTCTTTATGCTTGTGAGTTTGGTGTTGCTTCTCACCAGTTGCCATCACCTCTTTTTCTAACTCGCTAATAAAATTGGAACATAGAGTAATGATTCTTTGAGCTCCAGTGTCAATTTTGTCTCTCTCAGAATCTGTCATCTCAGGCAAGGCAGACAAATGATTGCCAAAGTTTAAATAAGCTCGTTGATGTTCAGCCAAAAAATCATGGAGCCTTGTTACTTGCTGAATTATTTCTTTAGACTTTGATGTGAACTCTTGTTTGGGATGGCGATTTGGAAGGATTCTTGCCTTATCATTATCCACTGTTGACTCCCCAAAAGCTCGATTTTTTGTTTTGATGGTTTTTACACAGGCCTTGAAGAGAAGGGTTATGTCCATTTTTCTGAAAATGTATGAAAATCATCTTCAGAATATTAGTAAAATTAAATCAAATGCATCGTCCAGCAAATTGTTTAATTTTCCATGGGTAAAAACACTTAAGGACACCTGGCATATGATAATGAGAAAATAGTTATTTGCTTTATGCTGCAAGAAAGTATTTAGAAAATAAACTACTACATATATATAAAGTATATTGTTGTTTCTTTGCTTAAACTAATTTTTCCCAAAATCAAGAAAATGTTTCAACGATTAACTTGTGTTTGGGTGATAAGCTTACAGGCTGGTATTTCCAGCAGATTCTTTTTAATTTTTAGCTAAGGGAATGTATATATCTATAATATATATTCATATTTTAATAACACTAAACCAATTATCTTACCTGACGTTATACCACACTGGAAGAATTATTAATTATCCGCTCATTTACTTGTTTCTCTAAACGTTTCTTACAACATACACTCAACCACAGAGTGAAAGTTGGAAGACGTGGCAGTTGATTGTGAAAATCCCGCGCTTTTCAAACTCTTACCGCATGTTTTAAATTCAATATTTGAAGTTTTTCTTTAATAATAAAAAAGGGATTGTATTTAATTTCATTGTTGTTCTAATTTCATAAAATTAATAAAAAATCAAACGAAAACGCTTTAACACAAATAATTCAGCTCAATTTGTTTCATGAGGAGCTAGTTTCGCTTACCTGCACCTTGAAATTCCAATTATAAAAGTTATTATATTTTCATCTATCCTTCGAGGTCGTAGACTTGATAGCTAGAATTTTATCCATCGAGCTTTCTTTTTGTAGAAAAATAAATATTTGTAATTTTCAATATATTTTGGAACCGATTTTCCTCACTTTCGACGGATAATTGGTTCCAAAAAAATCGTCGCAAATCAAAATTACTTTTTATACAGAAGTATACTAAAACATTGATAATTATTTTACCAAAAACAAAGCAATTATCATTTTATAATTTATTTATTTATTTTATACAGAAAACTAAAGCGTATAAATTATTCAAATTAAAATAAAACTTAACAATTTAATCTAATTTTACATAAATTAAAACAAAAAAATAATACGTTTGTTTGAAGTTGGGAGAGACCGTATGCACCACTGACGTTTTACGAATTCGGATTCACTCCAGTCGCCGTGAGAGCGCAGAAAAATCGACTTAAATTAGTTAAAATTATCAAAAATTATTTACATTAATGAAGAACGAGAACATACAACAAAAAGACTATCAATGACAAGTGACTTATTGACAAGTGCAGTCGAATCCACCGAACAGCCGATTCTGTTTTACTTGTCGGGTGATTCAAAAGTGTCCTTTTTTTTACGCATTTTTTTACAAAATTTATGAAGAATCCGAATCTGGCAGATTGGCAGCAAATACAACAATTGTTCTATGTGTACTTGTTAATGGCTATAAATATTTTTCCAAAGTTTGCTAGACCCTTTGCTCCATTTATTCCCCAAATAAATCTCCTCATAAAAACTTACGCATTAAGTTAAGAATCTTGCAACGTTTGAACTTCTTTTGACGTCGGATCATTTTGTGTGAAAATTGGGGAAATTTCGTCAAGTAAAATCAGGGACAGCATGGAGACTTGAAAATTGACAATAAAATTAGTAAAGAAAAACCTCAAAACACCGGCAGCGGTAAGTGAAATTATTTAAGTCAGTACCACCGGCGCCCTACAAGAAAATCTAGATTAGATATGCAGACGGCATAGTGTTAACAAAAATCAAAATAAGCTGTACATGCATACATAAATACAGTATTTGTATACAGTATTTGGGATTTCGCTTCTTATGTAGGCGTTAAAGGTGTTTCCATTACACACAGTGTGAAAATAAAAAAAAAATTCATTTTTATTTTATGTAAGATTTCAGCTACGCGATGTGAACCTTCGCAAAGCGAGGTCTTAGTCTGATCAGTATTATTTTATATGGTAATAATTATTTCCTCTATTATAGCTTTGTTTCCATTTTCACTTCCGAAGTAAAGTCTGCATAAAATTTGTCTCTAAACCTATAATAGAGATTTAGTGGCAAAAGTCTGAAAATAAAGATTGAGAGAGTAAATTTGAGTGTAGTGAAACAAGCCAGTAACGAGTAATACCAAGCATTTTTTGAATAAATTACCGTATAGCTGACGTTATGTTATATCCAAAAGCTATCCAGGGAACAGTGAAAAATTTATATTCTCTCCTAATACCCTCAATGACTAATTTGGCAGCTTTTTCTGTGGTGAGTGGAGGAAGACGCAAATTCCAGTGCATGCTATACAGTTTATTGGTGTCGATGAAGTAAGGCAAAGCGCAGCTTACTTTGATATTCTTAAAGTTATCATTTTTCCGAAATTCTTCCATAATGGAATACATCATACCTGAAATCAGGTTTATAATTAATCCCTATTTTCGTGAGAAATTTTTTTGTTTTCACGGTCGTTTTTAATAATATGTCTTGATGGTCATGGTTACGGCATCAGTCCATTTACCCTTTGTGACGATCGATTTTATAAAATAGCATTTTATTGTGATTTTAGTGGTTTTGATGAGTTTTTATATTTTCTCTTTGGTTTTAAAAATTTGACATGACGTAGTAGCTAAAAGTTCTATATTGACATTTTCATGTTTTGTTAGATTTGTTGAGAAACTTATAAATCTTCTAAATCTGTTTTTTACTTACCTAGCAAAGCAAACTTTGTACAAGAATAGATGTTTCCTTGGCCCAGTGAATGAACGCCTGCTGCAGACGCAATACAAACAATATGTCCTTCTTTATTATTAATCATGTGTGATAGAAATGCCCTAATCATCTAAAAAATTAAAATATTTTATTAGGAATTTACCTTAAGATCCAAACAGCTCTTGACCTGAATCGCAAAAATTTGTTTTATACAAAAGCACAAGGTAGTTACCCAAATGTTAGAAAAAAAATTAACTTGAACTACTCTTGTAATTTCCTCAACAGTACCGGTTAGCACCCCGTTCCCAAAGATAAGTCCTGCGTTGTTAATCAAAACATCGACTTTTCCATAATCGTCAAGTATGACCTCTGACAGAGCTTCCACCTCATCCGGATTTGACACGTCACAATAGTAAGCTCTTCCCGAGCCTTTGTTTTTCACGATTTCATTGATTGTCTTTCTGTTATCCTCTTCAAGAATATCGACACAAAGGATGGTGCAGCCTTGCTTTGATAACTGAAGAGCCATTTCTTTACCCAGACCATTGCCAGCCCCTGTAATCTAGTATAAGTAGGCACGTACAGTTATGTCCAAGAGCAGAGTACAATAAATATAATATTTTCAACTTTTGAATGAATTTTATGGAGACGACAGAAGACAGGAGCACAAAGACTTTGATATATTGAACTTATATATTCCTACTTTTTAATTTATACCAATTTAAGTGCTCTGTTTTGTACTTAAAGTATTTAACTCTTTATTGCCCTCGGGCAACTTAAAACGAAATATTAGCATATTATTATATCGATGTAAACAAGAGAGCTGTTAAAGATTCGTTTGTTCTAATTCGCTTCGTTCCTGTGCCTCAATAGGACTGTGGGTATTTTGGACGGTCAATTGTCTTGAGTTGTGAATTGTATATTCAATATAACGCTTCGGTTCTCTTGCTTTTTATATTAAAGCCTATTTATTTACATCGTGTCACTGCGCTTGCATTATTTCGCGTCCATCGTGAAATAGCGGCATGAACAAAAGCTTTATGCAATTGTATGTTTGAAATCTTTGTAATCCTCCAACACCTGCGGGCGAAATAGGCAAAAATTATATTATATCAAATGTTCCTTTTTTGACTAACTTACCAGAACTATTTTTCCTTTTAAATCTTTCTTGGGCGTATAAATGACATTTTTCAAGAATGAAATGATGATAGTTGGCACAATGAGTAAAACTATCCAAATTGAGTCGACGATCACAAGCAAGAGAGAGACAAATGTAATCGGTGTCAAAGGTGGTGGACGTTTTTTAACCATTATTTATTAGCCTAATTAGGTCAATTTATTCTGCACAAATTTTTCTAAAAATTCACAAATAGATTTTAGAATAGTTATTTTTATAAAATTTTCGTTTTAGTTCAGAAAGACATAGGTAATGAGAGCCTCTACCACCGTTAAACCTTTCTACTCGAGGCCTTTGTGCCATCTGATGAATTTCTATCTCGTAACTTAAAATCCTGTTTCATTCGATTTATAAAAATAATATTTAACTGCGCAAGGAAATATATCTCCTGTTAAATTGTACGATATTTATAAAATGAGCTTTCGAAGAAATTGTGCAATGCTTACGAAAATTAAGTTTTCTTTTCTCTTCACTTTCAAGTTCATACTAATTCCAAAAATGAAGTCCGGTTGTGGACCAACTTCAGAACATATATACTATATACTATACCAGGAACCCCTCAAAACGAGTTTAATTTGTTCCGGAGTTTTACTCGCAATGCGAAAAATTCGTTATACGAAACATTTTTTTCCATATAAAAGAATGTAAAATATAATAATACGTTACAGGCCAAAAAAAGGAGTAAAAAAAGTTATTTTTAGTATTTAGCAAAAGAAAAGGAGTAGCTAAGAAGCTTAAGAATGTGAAAATGAAAGAATTTTGGATGATAGTGGAGAAAATAAGACAGGTCAGAATTTAAGTTTGAATCTGCCCCCATTCGGAGTTCGGAGTTTTTCTCTATTTGTCGAGGGATTCCCCAAGTACATGCCGCCAAAAATTGCTCGTTATGAGAGGCATTTTTTTTTGCAATTTTTTGTTGCTGGTCAGGATAGATCGCTCAGGCTGGCGCAGTGATGCAACAATAGGAGTGGTCCGTAGTGACGAGGGCTGGGCTGAGCAACCAGGCAAAGCTCAGCATCTTCCGCTCCGTGTACGTTCCTGTCCTCACTTATGGTCATGAGGTGTGGGTGATGACCGAAAGGATCAGGTCCCGGGTACAAGCGGCAGAAATGAGGTATTTCCGAGAGTTGGCTGTTGTGTTGAGACTAGATAGGTGTCGTAACACAGTCATTCGCGAGAGGCTTCAGGTCGAGCCGCTTCTTCTCCGGATCGAGAGATCCATACTCCGATGGTCTGGGCACGTTCAGAGGCTCTCCCCAGAACTTCTGGTTCGTTGGGTCCTGTCGGAGTGCCCGGGAGGAAAGCGGCCCCGTGGACGTCTTCGGCAGGGGTGGCTCAAGGGGGTGAAGGCCTTGGCGGAATCCCGACTGATAACCCCGGGTTCTTTGACCTCGATAGCGGAGGATCGTGCCAATTGGAAGTCCTTAGTTGCTTCCTCACCCCGCGACCTTAACGTATGAGCGGGTCCTTGAAAAGTGAAGTGAAGTGATGTTGCTCGTTATGCGAATTTCTCGCTATGAGAGCAACTCGTTATGGGAGGTTCCACTGTACTATATGTGCTTATGTTGATTTTCTCGACTAAAAAAAATATTGGATTTTGGAGGAGCCAATTTGTGCTATTTAACGTCCCTGAAGATATGTTGCGGGCCAAATTTTTGGATATTCATAATAAGGAGAATAGGCCCCTACAGACTGACCAGCCGGATATTTTCCTCCTTTTGGGACAACAAGACTATGGGAGCCTGGTTCTGTGAGGCTAAAAAGGACCTCAAAGAACTGGGAATCTCTAGACAGGACCTGATTCGACAGAAGAAACTCGACCAGCGGAGTTTCCAGGAGAAGCCGAAGCAAAAGATGGAAACTAGATGGACAGAGGAAAGGAAGAAGATCCACAATGAGAAGATGAAAGCCTACTGGGTGAAGGGAAAAGCTGTGACCCGAAATTCACCGAGATGAATCTACGTCGTTTCTAGCCGGCCGATTAGAAAAAAAAGTGAAATAGACGACTTTGAATTTGGCTACTGGGTTCAAAATTACATAGAAATAACATAGTGGTTAAGAATAACCAACAAATTAAAATAAAAAGCTTAAATTTTAACCTTCTATTACAATGAATAAATGCCAAGAGTAAACACTTACAAGTTTTAGAGGTAAGCAGTTCCTACCTAATCCAAAACCCAAAATAAATCCTTACATGTATGCTCACATCGAAAGACTGTTCTCATAACTAGACTCCTTTAACTGTGACGTAAGTCAAGTCCTCATTGAGGACACTCGTGATGATAACAAGATTATTTTCACATTACCATTATTGTGAAGCGTTTTCACATGTGAGCAAGTTTTGCTAAGTCAGAATAAACATAACGTCTTGCAAATACATTACTTAGGAATAGTGAAGAATGGAGAGAGAGGAAAATGTTTAAAAAATTCACCAAAAACCAGACTTTATTTATGACTCATGTATTTTATTTATATTATCAGCTAAACAACTTTGTTTTGCCAAAATATTTTTTCTATTTTACCATTATTTTCAGGCATCACTGTTAAGATGATTGAAAATTGATTTTCATCGTAAACAATTTAAACAACAACAAAAAAATCGAGTTTGTGATTGAAAATTATATTCGGTTCCACGACTTATGCTATATTTTTTCTTTTTTTGTTAAACTGGTTCACTTCTTTGCGCAACCACTTTTGACAACACTCTAATCAACACCAGGTTTCAACAATGATGGATATCTTTGTCCTATAGGAACGCATTCTGTTTTATTTCTTTTCGTTTCACGTTATTAAACAAAGTTGCTAAATCACAATTTTCTCTTTCTATTCAAAACACGAATCTTTAGAAAATATAGAATACAAGACAGAGTTACGAAATTTGGATTAGTGCCTCTTCGGTATTTCCTATTTTTATGTATAAAACCGAAATGTCGATTAGGTATCAAATTAACAAAGGGGTGGTGCATCTTGGCCCTAAAGGCAATTATACTAACTCTACAGTTTTCTTCCTTTTAGCCGGCTAGGGACCACGTAGATTCATCTCGGTGAATTTCGGGTCACAGCTTTTCCCTTCACCCAGTAGGCTTTCATCTTCTCATTGTGGATCTTCTTCCTTTCCTCTGTTCACCTTGTTCCCATCTTTTGCTTCGGCTTCTCCTGGAAACTCCGCTGGTCGAGTTTCTTCTGTCGAATCAGGTCCTGTCTAGAGATTCCCAGTTCTTTGAGGTCCTTTTTAGCCTCACAGAACCAGGCTCCCATAGTCTTGTTGTCCCAGAAGAAGGAAAACGATCAGTCTGTTGGGTCCGTGCAAGCTGGGTATCCGTAAAAGGCGATTCTTCTCTTCCGTATAACCTCTGACAGTTTTGGGACATGCATTTACTTTCATTATTTTTAATATATACATAAAAAGTTCTTGGTAAAACTGTATTCTCAAACGTTTAGCACTTATAAAAAGTAAAAAACGCGCAGAACACAATTTTAGTATATAGAGCAGAATCATTTAAAGAATAACACTGACATTTTACCAACTTAGATCTGTTGATGTCATCGCTGTCCGCGTTAGACTGATAAACCCAAAAAAACAGCTTTTGGGTATATATTACGGTAAAAGTTATAAATCGGACATTATGTATAATTTCTGGCGATTATTTGTAATCACCAACTTTCGAATCGAGAAACGTTGATTTTCAAAAAAGAGAAAAAATAAACATGATTATTAAGAATGGAAGCTTCATGTCAATAAAACAAAACTTTTTGGTGATTACATAATTCTCATATACAATCGTACATAATTCTCATATACAATCGTACATACAGTACATCACTGTAAACAGGTTTATGTTAAAGATAAGTTTGAGAATATTTTCCAAAACCTAAACCTATGTCTAAAAGACTGATGGGGCATGGAAATAGGTCGTTACAATTTCTGTCGAGTTCTCCTGCTCGGTGAGCTTTCACGTATTGTTTACTGTTTTTCAAATCTATTACTGATTTCTCTTCAGGTGGATACCTATAAAATATTACAAAATGTATATTATAACGACCGCCAAGAGTCGACAATAAATAAATATTATTATAATTAGTATTACTCACGTGAAGAGCAACCTGAGAATTTCTTCCAGAATTCCTTGTCTTGGTATGACTCGCTGGGCCGTTTCGCAGATCGTTTTTAAAACACAACTTTTCCCTTCGATTCCCGCCCTAGACACAAAACAAAAATATTTTATTTTAATTTTCAATTAAAGATTTAAGGAGAGAAAGAGAGAGAGAGGAAAGTAGAAGAAGAAAGTGTACACTCACGAATCCATTAATTTTTCCATTTTCACGAATAAATCTCGTTTGTGTCTCCTAATCATGATTGGGAACTCGTATTTATTGTCTTTGGTATGAATAGTTTCATTGGGAAGATCGTAGGAGAGAGCCCAAGCTAAGCCGCTTGTGAATATCGCCCCGGTCCCGGACAAAGCTGCTGGCGTCACGCAAGCTGCCACCTGAAATCAGCGAGGAAATAAATTGTTTCAACCCCTTTTTCGGTCCTGCCATCTTTTCAAACTGACTTGACATTGAAACTAAAAAACACTATATCCTGAATTTTTAAACCGCGTCATGTTTAACGAAGTAACCAACGTTTAATCCACTTCGATAGCTGTGTAGCGGTTTAAAAACCCAGGCTATTTTGTTTTTAGTTTCAAATTTGGCTGCCCCGGAAGCTTGACTTGACATTAATTCAATTTAGTGCTCACTTGAAGAACGTTTAGCGAAATATAGTTGTTCAATATACTATCTTAGCAGGGGAGTATAAAAAGCGGTAACAGCAGTTTGTTATAAAATGAATTCGGCTAGATCGTCGCAACTTTCTTGACTTGCAAATGACTTAGAGCAGGGATGGCGAACCCCGAGGTGAGATTGCGGAAGAGTTTTAGCGGGTTCCCGGGTTTCACGGTCCGAGCCTAGTTGGTGTCCACTCAGGGGTTTTAGTGGGTGAAAATCCCACATACCCCCTCCTGCCTCCCCAAAGGCAGGACGGACAACCTTCGAGAGGTTTCCCTTAAAAACGGAAAAACGGGGGTGGCGAACCTATGGCACGCGTGCCACAAGTTTGGCACAAGTGGCACGTTTGAAAATTTTCATGGTACGCACAAAAAAAAATTATTATTTTTTTAAAAAGTTCTTTTTGATATAAATTAATTAAAAATTATTTGTGGCACGTCACCTATTTAAAAATAGAATTTTTATGACTTTGTGGCACGGACATCAAAAAAGGTCCGCCATCCTTGACATAGAGCGATAATAGATGGGATTATAAATTCTTACCTATTGACCATTTTTAATTATCATAAATTTTATAAAGAACACTCTGACACAGATATTTATAATTAAAAGGTTTTTATACAGAGTATGTGTTGTTATTTGTTAACAGACATCCATTGAAAATGTTAAAGCAAAGCAGATCGGAAGAAATTTTTTAAGATCTAATTTGATATTGAAATTTACCTGAAGAGAAGTGGCCACCTGAAAACCGAACAGCTACATCAGTTCAAAACAGGAAAAAGTTTAAAGAAGAAAATAAATAAATAAATAAATAAAAGAAACAACTAACTGTGAGTGTGCTTCCTTCGGGGAAAACAACATATCTTCGCTTTCTTGAATGAACCAGAGGATTAGACATTGACTCAGAGAGACGTATGTCCGAACTCAAATCTCCCGCCACCGAATTCACAAATGTTTCCAGTAAGCATACTGTCAGCATGAATTTAATCAAGGTCGTCCCGTCCATCACTCCTTTCGCTTGGAAATCCTCACCACCAACTTGGTTGGATTCAAAGTAGAAAAGAAACGTTAATTACTTCGCAAAATACATAGACAGGTGATAGATCACTTTGACGAACCTGGTTGGATGACCGTCGTGATTACTTGATTTATGGCTAAACGGTTATGAGCTAGGACCGGGTTAAGGATTTGGGTGTGAGGCTGTTGCGTGGCTGTAAGCTACGTCATTTTCCATTGACAGGAAGTGATTTTAATTCTTTCTCGCTGAAATCTACATATCCACTGTGGTCTTAAGATGGTGTGGGAAATCGAAATAGGCATCTTCAAGGTCAAAGTAGTGAGAAGCTTCATATACCTGGGCTCGTAAATTAAATACAACAACAATTGCAGCTCAGAAATCCAAAAACGAATGATATCAGGTAACAAGTGTTACCATGAGCTCAGGAAACATGTAAAATCTAAACTCCTGCTCAAACCAAATCCTCCTTTACAAAGTGCTGGCAAGGGTAGTTTTAATGTATGCTTCGGAGACCTGGACACTTTCGAAGTTCAACGAAAGACCCCTCGAAATTTGCGAGAAAGAAATTCTCCGATAGATCTTTGGGCCAACCAAGGAAGGTGACTTCTGGAGATAAAGACCAGCCACGAGGTGTACGAGTTCTTCGAGGAGAAAGATATCGTCACCTCCATCAAGCACCGGAGGTTGGGATGAGTATGCTATGTAGTAAGAGCCAAGGACAAACTCATCCACAAGATCTTTGGGAAGGCCAAGGGAACCAGACAAATAGGCCTTCCAACTTAAGATGGGGAGATGGGGTCCGGAAAGACGTCCGAGCGCTTCGAATCCAATACTGAAAAAGATGCGCAAAAACCGGGAGGAATGGAGGACAGAAGGCCAAGGCCTCACAAGGCTATAGAGCTATTGGATTGATTGACTGATACTTTTAAAGCATAAAATAATTTATCTCTTGTCCACCGAGTGCGGTCTTTTCATGTCCACTAAACCAGCACAGAAAAAATAAAAGTAACACAAACCCCAATCTCTCTGCTCATATTGATCACCATTTTAATAATATAATTGTATGTATTAATATACTATATTACCAACTATTGTATAAATTCACATCGAAAAAATAGATGGTGGCGTCCTTTGGTCGGGGTTAGGCATTTATTGACATCCTAAGTTGACTGTCAGTCATTACAACAGCGTCTACTGGAGTAGCCTAAAACCTAAAGGTCACAAGTGTTTTTTCTTAGGAGTTTTTGAAGGGAAGAAGTGGAATGAGGAAAACGAATTTACAGGAAAAAAATGGAAAATAGGGCAATAATATTAAGGCCTCTTGGCCTCCTTGAGAAGTTACGCATTTAAGAGGGCCAACGGAAATAGAATCAAACGCTAATTAAAAATAATTAATTTTCAAACAGTTTTAATTAATTTCTTGATAAAAGCACATTTGAGCCTAAAATCCCATTCAAGTGCAAACGAATTAACAACCCCGAACATATATCTGTCACAATGCCAGTATTAAAGACTTGTTTTGGCTTTCGAACAAGACGCTGCGGTCAGCATTAGAAAAACCAGGATGATGTATCCAGCAGAAGAGGAGAGAGATCAGGAATATGTCTTAAGTGAGAAGAAAACAAAGAAAAACTTGGTCACGGTACTCGGCTGGCAGACAGTTGAGGAATTGTAGGTCCTTTGAACTCTTTTCTAATTCAAAGAATTTGGCAGACAAACACGAATTATGGCCAGATCATTACTTCTTAATTAGTTTTAAGAAGAAACAGTTGACTGGCAGCTTTATTCCGGTACGATGTCGGCAGCTTTCGTGATTCGAGTAATCGCTGCCATTTTAGCAATGGACCAACTTCTCCAGGTCAAGAGCTCTTTAGCTGGTAAGTTGTAAGTCTTACAAGAAATATATTCACTCAATTTTTATGAGTTATTCACATAATGTATCATTTTTAACACTTCATTGATGGTACCCCGGGCTGTTTGCACACTTCAGATGACTACATAATCAGAAACAAAAGAGGCATTTTGACTTTTCCGCCAGACAGCGTTTTACAGGTAAATAAAATCACTTTCAAACGTTTCGACATTGCCGATTTGAAATAACTATCGACAATGTTTGGTTTGTAGATCACAATGGGAATCACGTTAGCGAAAAAGTTGGAAAGGAACAACGGGGTAGTAGTTCTTGCGTTTCAACAGAATGCCAAACTTCCGAACGAGTCTCAACCGTTTTCTTTTCCGCCTGAAGTAGTCTCTGCTAAACAGTTTTCTATATACGATCATCTGAAAAGTGTCATCAGCAGGTGAGTCGACGTGGACGTATCTAAGTATATACGGAAGTTGTTTGTAATCAACTCAGACTTTTACAACAGCTCTCGTTAGAGCTTATTCCATGAATGTGATGTAACTGTAATTCTAGTCCAAGTGATTGTGTTAGAGTCTAACAGTTAGACTCTCACTTAGATAGTGATATCAGTTGTGTTGTAAATTATTTCAGTTCAACAGGACCAACTAAGAGTTTGACGTAGACAGTAAGTAACAAACACTGGACATTTTTGTATCTTTCAGATATGGTTTCAACGGGTTTGAATGCTTGAAGAAAATGATTTGTCAGACCGCTGAAACTCCTCTGACGGGTGGACTTCTAGAAGACATTATTACATTCGTTTTGTCGTAAGTAAACAAGAAACATACACTACTTGAAACATTGTTTGAGCATGAGTAATGTCAGCAGACATCAACAATCTGATTGAAGTTAGAAAGCATTTTCCAAACAAATATTTTCATGTTAAAGGCCATCAAAGCATCGGAGCATCGAGGAATCCAAGCATGATCATATCACCGAGCTTCTAGAGTCAGAAACCTTTGGAAAAATTGGCAGAAATTGTAGTTTGGCATTTCCAAAATGCGTGAGAACTCCTCTCGATCTCATCTCTAAACTTGTTCGTTTGTAATTTATAAATCTGATTTTTATTTTGACGTACTGTGTATTTGGCTTATTTATTCGGCGATATTGTTCTTTGGCCAAAAATTCTTTCATTTAAAGATTTCTTAAACTAGCTGATAATCAAAGGTGTAGCGAACTGATGTATTATATCATAATTCAGTTTAATAAGATATTGTATATAAAAAATATTAAAAGCTCATTGTACAAGAAATTCAAACCAACTGACTCTGCAAAAAGAGAGCAGCTCAGTACCTAGCGGATCAAACAAAAAACCACAAAAAAGAACATAGACAGTAAAATGATACAACCCATAAAAATTACAGCAAAATGAACAGTTGAAGAGGGCTTAGGGTCGCAACAGTATTTCAACCCTTTGCAATTTACTCACAACAGCATTGTATATACTTGAAAAATGCGATTAGCCGTTTAATGTCAAAAATCGTTTCAGTTCAAGGATAGTGTTCATTTTATTAAAAATTCTGGTAGAATTTGATGCGTTTACCAAAACGTAAAAAGAAACATCGCTTTTAATAAAATTACTTTATTACAACCACTGTTTAATATTTCATTACAAAATAACTGCTTCTAAGACATTTAAAACTCATGTAATGCTCCCCTCATATTTTTAACGAAAAACTGTCCTAAATTTGGCTGAAATGTACTTGGAAATGCAGTGAAATTCACAGATGCCCGATAGAGAATGGAGAGCAGTGGGTCATCGTCCAACAAAGCCCTAACGTATTTTTAAGTTATTTCCTGTGATCGAAGGCAAAATTGGAAACTAAAATATAAGTAAAAACTACCGCACAAGTCAGGTCCTCACTAGGCATGGAAACTTTGCAGCCTATCTGCAAATATTTCGGCTGACAGGTACCGACAGTTGCTTCGACTACAATCAAAACCGTAGACACGACGTCGACCTCACAAATGTGGCACAATGCTAGGCGTATAGACTTATATTGTATAACTTCTTATAATTCAGCTTTGAGCTTTAGTAACAAACCCTTTTTGTAGAAATTAAATTTGCGCGGCAGTCAGACTTATTATCAATGGAAATTTCAGACTTCTTTCTCTTTTTGTCTTCTACCTCTCTAAATCTGTTCTATTTCCACCCAGATCCGTTGACCCCATTTCCTTCGTAGCTGTCTCTGAGTAGTCGTTTCTACTCGTTCTCTCTCTTTTCAGTCCAATTTCCACCCTGACGATGTCCGCAGACGTCAAAGCGGACGAAATGTCGGTAAGTTTTATAAATATTACGCGGTATAGTAACCCAGAGTATAGAGTGTGTGTTTAATTCCAACCTTTTTTTGTATGAAAGTGTACTCATATGCCCCAGAATTAACAGCACCAAAATACTGTAAGACGCTTTAATCATGTTAAAAGGTACAAAAAATCTGAAAGATCTTATGCGCCAACTCCTGAGTCTTCCTCTTATTGCACTTTCGTTTGACCAGAGTTCCTAATTACTCCAAACGGAAAAGAGGTCGTACAGGTCAATTGGACACTCGCTGTACAATATTGCACAATTCTTTCCCTTTAATCCAGCTTCTTCTGCCTCCCTATATTCGTTGGAAATATCTTCTGGCAAACTTGATGATGGTCTGTAAGGAGAGGTGTTCTGTATGATAATACAGAAAGCATTCACAACATAAAAATACGATTGTTGCCCACTCACGTGAATAAAATATGAATCAAATCGCCAATGAGTCCGTTGTGGCCTAAAATTGGGCTGGCCTGGGTCTCGCATATTGTTCTTAGTAAGCATGGTTTACCCAGGAAACCTTCGCTGGAAACCAAGAAAACTAATTTTTCCCTTTATTTCACTTTTTTATCTAAATATGTGAAGAATAACTTACCTTTTGAGGTGGTCTTCGATGTAAGAATAGACTTCCTTTCGAGTTATGTCTCTGGCTTTTCTTATTTCAGTGTACTGAGGACCGAGGGCCAATTCGGTTGCGTTCGTGGGTAGGATGTAGTTTGCTTCATAGTTAAAAGACATGGAAATTTCGTACTGGGGAAGATCAAGAGGTAATGCAAGGGCGAGGTAGATCTGCAAAAAATTGTGGTTGCTTTACTTCTCTGAAGGAACATATGTTTCGATCTCTCATTTCTCTGTACACTGAAGATGAAGTTTAGGCCACGAAACATAAATCAGATTACTTAGGGTAGACCACTCCAAAATTAACTCTTAAAATACAGTAAACAAAATGAGACAATAGCCAGGATAATTAATCAAAGAAATTGTGAAGTTCTACAGACTATTCCTTGAACCTGAACAAACCTACTCACCAACTGCTCCCTTTGAAAAAATTACTCACCCCCATTCCACTTCCTGATGGAAAGAGAACATTCCTTTTGCTTCTTGATGATACACTATCCGATAAAATCCCCGAGAAGAAGAAACTTATGACAACTATTATCCGCTGTCTCATTTTCAGTGAAGAATGAAGTCTTCGATGCACTAGTGGGGCTAACGATACAGAATTTCATGTAAACAAGTCGAACAAGACGGGAATGTCGTGCAGTTCTAACGGAATTACTTCAATTAGATCGAGTGCTATAATTGACATGAGAGCGTGTGTGTGTGTGTCTGGTTCGTATTTCCGTTGATTGAGAGGAGGGTGTCATGAAGCCGATCAGTTGTCGATGTTCTTTTGACCCAGATGGCCAAATTTGCGGTTCTTTTATTTGTTGTGTGCATGATGGTTGGCCTACAGGAAGCAGGCAAGATATTCAGGCGCAAAAGATACTTAATATATCCAAGGCCTGGCAGCAAGGTTCAGGTAGGAAATTGTTTCACCTCGGCGCTTACTAACCAAATCGTCCATTTAAAGTTTGACTGACACTTTCAGTTCATAGTGGGCACCGGTGTACCCATACCTTTAGAAAACCACGCTATAACAATGGGATGGGTCATCAAAAGTCAGTACCTACTCCCGACGAATGCCTCACAATACACGGATTCTTACGTTACCTTTCAAAAGCGTTCTACGGAACGACGAGCTTCCAGATACGATTTCTACAGAACTTTTGAACACGCAGCTTCAAGGTGAGTTTAGCTATTTGTGTTGTCCCTTTAGAAAGCGTTAGCCCTCCAGAATAAACAACTCACTGTCTGTTTGTGATAAGCTTCGGAGGCGGCGGAAAGGAGTGCATGCTGAGAACAATCTGCGAAGCTTCTAGGATACCCCTCAAAGCTTCAGGACTTATAGGTCAAGTTCTTCGGATTTTTTTGTCGTGAGTACAGGTTTTTGTGTATCCTATCACTGTCGTATAACTTCCTTCTAAAAATTTGAGAATTGCCTCAAACTCTACTTCCACTTTGTAGGCCATCGTCCACCGACGAAACACCGTTGACAGTATCGGATAGGGAATATCATAGAGCTGAAATTATGGGACAGGAGAAGGATGTGAATTGTCAGAGCCTCTACCCATCTTGCTCCTTTACGTTAGTCGACTTGTTAACAGTCATAGTGTGAACGTCTCCATGCTCCAAAAAAACTGAAAATGAAGACTGAGCGATTCATACTCTACTTTTTAAATATTTATTACCAGTTTGGATCTGAATACGAGACACTCTTTGTTCGATTTATTTATCGTGGATTCAAAGACTGCGGTTTACAATTTACCTCTGTTGCTATTAACTTGTTATACTGAAGGAGTAAAAAAGAAATAATAAACGAAACGTCTATATTTTGGCACACACATAATAATAAATAAATAAAATAAAAAATTACAAAAATAATTGAACGGCTACTTGGTAATAGTTATCGTTGTGGGTCAAAGGGCGTTTTGTTAGAACGGCGTCCGAGCTGTTCGTATGAAAGACAAAAAAAAAAAAAGTTGATCCGGATCGAAGAGGTTTTCTGATCTTTTGTTTTTGTTTAAATCTTAATTCCTCTTCCTCTCATCTGTATTAATAATATAATTTAGAAATTCATATATTCTTGTATTTTGGTATATTGGTGGTCTTCATCCCTTAACGGTGGCATAGCGTCATAAGTCTACATTGCCAAAATGATATTTCTCCCTTTTTTCCAACTGTCGGAGTTTGGCATTGTTCGTGAACGTTCGCGCCATCTGCGTCTTCGTATACCTAATGTCGTTCTCGTAGCCTATGTTGGAATTGGCCACTGGACCCGTGTGGTTGGCCCACGTTGGGATGTTGTTCGACCCAGAATAAGGCCACGAATGTGATGGGATTGGCCTGATGGAGAGTGGTGCCTCGTTGCAACTAACATATAGACCTGTGTTATGACGGGAGAGATGTTATTCGAGGAGGAGCACTTGAATCCACTAACCAGAATTTACTATACCTTTATTATCTGTTACTTCCGTCGAATTAAAGTTTTGTGCTTCTTTTTCGCTTTCCTGATTTTTTTCGTTTTGTTTCTTTTTATCAAGCCTATCGCTCCGTTCCTCTTGACTTCTTTCGTTAATCCTATTACTTATAGCGTTCCTAATGTGGCTCGATAATGTGGCTCCTGAGCTCCATCTTGCATTCTAAAACACATGTCTATTTCTATTAAGATAATCACATCAAAAGATTAAATCATGGTAAGCGAAGTAGTTAAGGGAAAGAATAACTGTTGGATAGTAAATGACTTGACACAAAAGAAAGAAAATAAATGTTTACCTGAGAACTCAGCTCACTATTCTTTTGCTGAGAGTTAAAGTTATTACTACTATTATTTAAAATATTATTAGTGATAACATTCGCCTGAGAATTGATCATCCCTTGGTTCTCTTTCGAGCTCATGTTGGTCGAGTTCATTTGAACGAGGGACTTGAACTTTTTCGACGTGGCCATCACTTCTCCGGTGTTGGTGATGGCACCCTGTACCGATTGCTTTCCAAACAGTCCATACTTAGCTTCATCTTCAGGTCTCAACGTTCTGTTTTTCTTTAAACACAAGTAGATCTGGAAATGCGAAAAACAAAAATTTTTTCAATATGAAAACACTTCTAACTTTTTAGCAAAACCAGAATTTTTTGATGAACCAACTTCAAAAGCAGGCCAACCAATTCGGTCTTCTAGGGGAGGTTTCATGTTCAATTCCGGTCCACATTTAAGTATGTAAGTTAGAGATTTTTTAAATTTTCTGGTTTTTGAAAATTTAAGTTGTTCTAAGTCACACAAAATCAATGAGAATTTGATGAGAAACAAAATTGAATATGTTCACTCATGATACATAAATTAAAATACAATAAATTACAGCAAAGTTATGAATATTAAGAGCTAATGTGTTATATGAACACTTCAACATTACTGTTTAATCAAAGTCCATTGTACAAATCATCGCTGACAACTATATCTCTCATCATAGACTGAATATAGTTTTATACCGAGGATTTGTTTGTTGGAAGATTCAAATGATTAAAGCAACACGGACATCAACAACAAACAGTTAATGAGAACATCAGCAGCTAAGTGAAAATGGAAGGGAGACCGAAAAAGAGAAAAGAAGGCAAAATATAAGCAAATAAATAAAGCAGCTCTGAGTATCAAGGACAGAGAGGTTGCGCAAGGTCGACAGAGTTCACATCCAGTGAGCGAGGTGGTGTTGTTACAGAGGAAAAGTTCCGCCGCCGAAAGGGCCGAGGTAGTCTCGGATTAAGTTGAAGACTCAGTCAGGAAAAACTGATTCCGAAGGCGACATGATACATGGACCATCAAGTCTTAGAGGTTGACCAGGTTTGAGAAAACTCCAGAGGATTCTGAGGGACTTCAGAGGGAGGAGGACACGTTCCAAGGTCTTTTTCTCAGCCCAGAAGGTCCACCCCAAGGGTTTTAGTCCTTGCAAGCCCCACACAATCCCTTCTTCTTTTTCAAAAGAAGGACGGATACTCGCTATCGGAGTTTCCACACCAAAAAGTCCACATCGGTGTCGTACCGTTTCATTCAGGGTCCCCAATACTACATCACCATGTCGCCCGCGTGTCCGCGGCACTCTGAACGATATAATAGATTATTTATCTCATACATATAAATTTAATATTTAATATTTCTTATGAATTATTGTAGTATATTGTAACTGAATTGCAGGGCATATTATTAATGATGGAATTATATCGTCTCTCTTTGTGTGAAGTCTCTCGCTAGGCACTGTACTACGACAAAATATGTAACTGTATTATGCTACAATGGTATGTATATTGTACATTTATTTCATTTATATTTATATTATATACCCTTATTGGGTGTTACAACATACAATAATCACACAACAATATCGTTTCAATTACAGCAACAATCTATATCAGGAGTGGCGAACCTTTTTTGATGTCCGTGCCACAAAGTCATAATAATTCTTTTCTAAATAGGTGATGTGCCACAAATAATTTTTAATTAATTTCTATCAAAAAAGAACTTAATAAAAAATAGCAATTTTTGTGTTTGTGCGTGCCACTTGTAGCACGCGTGCCATAGGTTCGCCATCCCTGATCTATATCAATAATTATCATACACTTTAAAAAATATCACATCCATAATATAAAGAGTGATCTACAACGCAACATACAATCACTATTATTTCGTGCAAATAACAATACTCAAGTATAAATTTAAATTAAAAACGAAAATGATATCCACCATTTGGACGATATTAAAGAATGTGCGCGTAAATTCAAAAGGTTTAGAGACTCCAGTGTTATGGGAATAGTTTACAAAATAAAAAGAAGATACGGTGTGAAGTCAAAATTGGAGTCGGTGGCGTGAACTAAGCAAGAGTGATATTAATGTAGCCAAATATTTATTATTACTGGCCCTTCGGCTCACCACTTTGAAAATAATAAATAACTCAAAAATGATCTTAAAATCTATTTGAAAGTTCCTTCGTCTTTAAATAATCCCTTGGCACATGAAACAGGTGGATTTATTCATACTATATACAAAAAAAAAATTACACTCATATATAAAATATATTAAAACAAATTATGACAATAGAAATAATTATTTAATTAGTTAAGGTAATCTCCTGGTCCCACTTTAGATTTGTTCATGTATTTGGATTAATTTGGGGAGACCTATTCCCTCCCCCTGTGCTTTGTCCCCTGCGCACCTAATATCTATAAAAGTGATAGCGACACACCTGCTCGATTAGTCCATAGCTTCTCACAAGAAACTCCCTTTGTTTCAGTTGATGCTGTCTTTCCATCTCTTCGGATTCCACAATCGGAACCGGCTCGAAAGAACTTGAGTGGGTTTTTTTAACCGTCAGGGGCTCTTTCGTTTTCTTCAAATTCACTTTCTTGATGGATTTTGTTTTCGAAAGCGGAGACTCAGGCCGGAGTTTCTCCAAAATCAGTTTTCCGCCGTTTCGTCTCAACGCTTCCTGTTTCGCTTTGATCTGAGGAAAATTGTCAAAGTTGATCGATCTTTGTCGTCATATAAATAAAAAAGAGCTTTTGTAATTGTCTTACCAAACTCTCTTCCCGCTGCACACGACTAGCTTCTTCCCTGGCTCTTGAAGCCGCCGTGTCTTGAAACAGGGAACTCAGGTTCTGATTAAAAAACTTGTCGTACTTCTCAGAACCTTGACTAGGGTATATCTTTCTGAAATTTCCTTTGTGTTTCTCTTCCCATGCTGTTTGCATTTGCAATGGGTTTCTTGTGGGGGTACTCTCGCTTTCACTAAACCCAACAGAATAACAATAATCGAAAATTTGCCTAGCGTTTCCTCTTAGTTTTGCTAAACCTAGACATAACTAGAATATGAATGCTTACTTGGGGTTTTGATCCTTATAGATCCCCTGTAGTAGCCTCTCCCGTATCCTCCTTCTGTCTTCTTCCATGATTTTTTTTTTATCGCATTGTTGAAGATTTAAAATTTCAAAAGTGTCTCTCAGCAGTCCTTCCTTTATGTCTTTATCTATTTGAGAGTCACAGTGAAAGCTCGGAGAGTGATTCACCTAAAACAAAGCAAATTATTTATTCCATTAAACTGGAAGGGAGAAAATTGTGGCTGTAGGTTGTATCTCCTCAACAAAGAGTTAGACGCTTAGTCTGAAAAAATTTCGAAATTAGTGGATTTTATGTTTGATACTTTTTGTGCACCACGGATTCAAATTAGCGACAAAACGCTTGACGGTTAACCACGGCAAGGGTAGGAATCAATCCTACAGAAAAATTCTGGCACAATTAGATTCTTCGGTATCTTTTTCGAGTTAATCCCAGTAACCATATCCGGTGTCCATGTGTTGTCATCAACGCCCTTCTTTCAACTTTCGCATGTATAAAAACTGAAAAATCACCTATTTCTTCTTTCCCAATTTCTGGGTCTCCTTTCACTTAGTTCGTGCATTCTACATTTCTAATTTCTTTGGCTATTGTTATTTAGTTTGGAAAATGTTCTAGATGTTAATTGATGGAATATGTTCGAAAATGACTTTTAGAATGATTACTATAAACAGCTCTACATCCACAAGATCTTTTAGGTAATGTGAATGCGACAGTATAGATACCAGTTTCAAGAGCTTTTGCCTCTTATTTGTGCTGATTACACATAAAAGCTGAAACTAGTGTGCATAGACTTTGTTTACTCCCATTTATAATCTTTTTAGGAGGTGGGAAAGGGAGGAGAATCAACGCGGGCATGTGAGAGAGAAGATTTTCTGCACTATATTAAAGAAAAGCTTTATTTAATAAAGAACTTGGAAGACTTACCTCAAGAACGTAAGGTTTCAGATTCTGATCAAGGAGAATATCAAAACCTAGTAATTCGAAGCATGCATAGGTGTAATCATGGGTGGGGAAGCATGTGTGGTAGCTGTGTTTAAGCATCGGATGAGCAGCTATGATTGTTTTAATAATAACATCGTCGGTACTCGCCCAAATGTCTTCTAAATCGTAAGCCTTTGATTCGAACCACTTATTCAACGTCGAGATTTTCCTTTTGCTTCCCAATTCGTCGTCGACGACATACGTTCGACTATGCTTGTTAACAGCATAGTTGGTCAAATGCATGTAAACGTTTGTCGTGTTATGACCGGTAGGTTCTCTATACCTACTGGTAGCAAATCTACAATTTAAACAAATGTAATTGTTGTCAAGAGTAGGCGAATTTTGAGGACTTAAAAAGACTTAGTGCACGTTGTTCAAGACAGAACACAGTGAAGCATACCTTACGAGGCCGTCGTTGTAAACAAAAATCCTGAGAGGGTCACATGATGTGATGAGAGTGTACACTCGAAAATCGAACTTATACCCATCGATTAGAAACGGTTTGGCAATGTAAACTTGACAAATCATTTTTTCTTGCGGTTTTAAGTCTTTGACTGATTTCGTGAGGTATATCCCACGGCCCTGACATCCCATGTCGGGTTTGAGTATATATGTTTTATTCCTTTTAACACGAGCGTAGGCTTGCAAGTCGCCCATGCTGCAAACGATACGTTTTGGTTAATATTTATTATTTTCCAACCTTACTAGGCTTTACGCTCTAGTGCGACTGTCGACTGTCTCAAGCCAAGTGAACAGTCTTGCAAATAACACAATACTATATATAGAGACAACGGAATCAACCAATCATCTCTCTCCTCTCCTTTCAGGAGACTGTGTTCAACTTACGAAAGGGCTGATTAACCGGAACAGGAACGAAAGCCTCGATTCATTAGTAGTCTCGTATCTAAATACGGAAAAAACCAAACCTTTACCCCGTTCACCTCTCTTTCATTTCTCCTTCCAGTCAGACAAATTTAACATCTGCTTTATTAATAAAACCCATTAAAACTCAAAAACGAGGTCTGACGTTTATACAAAAGGAACACGAAATGATATAAAAAAAAGGAAATGGGGAAACTATTTTTAAGCTTTTGACCTTAATTCCATTTTCTTTTAAATCTCCCATCCCTTCCTCTTTTTCTTTCTCTTTTCTCTATACCTTCATACGAAAAAAAAAATTAATTTAAAAGCACGAACCTTGGGAAAACTTTTTTCAACTTTCTTGGGTGAATCTTCAAATTATTTAAAGAAATTTATTGAGAAAGTTTTATTAATAGTTGGATGGCGTCGAGAGCTCAGGGTGGGGTGGCGTGGGGAGTAAATATCGAAGGAGAAAATGGAGAAGAATCGGAATTATAATAAATTTATTTCCTATGAAAATGAAACTGATTAATTCAAGAAATAAGAGGTTGATTTTATCACATTCACCAATTTTAGTGGTGATCATGATTAATCAACAAAAATGATAAATATTAGGTCCTCCGGAAGTCTGATTTATGTTAGTATAAACTAAAAACGGATTGGCTGATTTATCATTTATACCGTAATAGCTATATCACGGGAAAAAATTGGGGTGTGTGATTAGAAAAGGCCGAACTGTCGGTTAGCCTTTCAGTACAGCTCGACAAAAACTGTTATTAATAAATGTTGGGAATGATTTGATTTTTGTTTCCTTCTCTTCCGTATTTGCTTTTGTTTTTGACTTAGGGCAACTTTTTGAAATGTCAGTACTAAATAGAATCCCTATCCTTTTGAACTCTTTATGGTTGACAATTCTCTGTGTTGAAATTGACATTGGAGGAGAAGTCTTTTGCTTTAATTGTTTATGATAGTGATATAAGACCAAAACTTACTCAGCAGGAAGGCACCATGTTTTAGGAAAGAAGCAATAGTCTTTTGGAAATATTTTTAACATTCTGTTCAAGTTTCTAGCCAACAAATCCTTCCGACAAATCTCACTCATTCCAGGAAAATGATTTATTTTCTATAAAGAAATTATAGAGTGTTTACGCGGTAGTTCCTTTCAGGTTCAAGAATCTTCTCCCTCGTTTTCGTTTTGGAGTCGTCTCACCTGAAATCTTTTCATTTCCTTACACCTTTCCACAGATATTGATAAATCCGTCCAAAACAAATTCCAACTTTCGTCCTCTGGAACTTCTCTCATCCCGAATCTATAGGCAACCCTTCGGACGACTTCATACCGACAATTCGCGGTGCAAATTGTTATGGGTCTACGTCGCCGTTTCCGCTTCTTTCTCATATCCGCTTTGCTGGCAGATGAGTCCACGTTTTTTGAATCAGAATCGGCTGAAAAAATTATTTCATTATATTTATATTTTGAGCTGACAAAACGGTATTCATGAAAAACATTAATACATCTGAAAAAGGGATGAAAGTTGGCGAAGACCATATAAGAAAAATGGAGAAACTCAAATACACGGGAGAATGAAAATCTCTATAGGGAAGAAGTTGCTATAGAGGTTTTCATTTCAAGCAAGTAGTGGAAATGCGACGACGGAAGCCAGAGACAGCGTATAATCTTGCGAGAAAAATGTATTCCTATGAATGGATCTTGATTAACGCCAAACTGCGCCATTACTGGGCGGCTGGTCATCCAGAAGTCCTAAATGACTATGAATGTCTGGCCTTACAAAAAAGAGAGCAGCTCACAAGGTCAGAACGAGAAATACTGAGAACAGCCCCAGGTTCTATGCCTCCTTCTGCTTTTTTATTCATCATTCCTGTGAAGGGATGAAGCCAAAACAAAATAAAAAAACATGCGAACAAGAACTAAAGCCGATCAAACACTTTTTCAACCCTTCTCTAACCTGATTCATAGAACCAAATAAAAATTAAACGAATAGCCCATGAGGGTCATGAATTCCATAGCAACTATTTTCACCCACAGATAAATAAAACTGATAATTTACTTCACAATGGTATCGTCGATTTTCGAGGGTCAAAAAAAACAAGTTTTGGTCGTAAGCCCTTACAAAAAAAAACCCAAAGTCAAATTTGTTTATTAAATAATGCACTAATCAATTTTTTAAAATACTCTAAACATTCTAGAGTTAAAAAATAGGAGTTTTGCTTAAAAGCTATGAATTTTATTTATTTTTTCAACCCTTTATTTTTCTATTTATTTGCTCAAGGGGCAAAATAAAGTTATATATCGAATTGAATTTACAATACTCATAAGGGTGAAAGCGATGCCTTTCATTTCTTCCCTTCTACTCTGTCCAAGTAAAAAACAAAAACAGTTTTTACCTTTAAATTTCATGCTTCGTTGATTTTTTATTTTCTTTTAAAACGCACATTTGCTCATGACAAAATGATCTTGAGTACACAACTATGTGGAACTGAAAACTTAAAAACTAAAGTTTGCACCTTCCTACGGCTCGCATAGCAAAGGGAATAAATGAAATAAAGAAGAAGGGAATGACAGTTGAAGTTGACATTAATATTTTTAGTTCAAGTTGCGGTATAGCGTGCAGCGAGGAAAGAAAAGAGATAAAAAATACTACGGATCACGCCAATCTATCACCTAACTTCCTAATTAAAGGAAAAGCAACTACAAGAAATTTTAAATGTCGCATTACTTTTTTACTATGATTTCCAACATTTTTTATCGAAAACAAAGACCAAGTGTGATACAAATTCCCTTAAAAATTAGTCTAATTATATCTTTTCCCTCCTTTAAAGAACACAAGTATCCGTTGCACAGGAGCACAACTGAAAATATAAAGTTTACTTACAGGTTCTTTGTTTTCCGTCATCGCTGCTTGTGCTTTTTTCTTTTTCCTTTTCCTCATCCTTTCTATTTGGAGTATCGCCATCGTCTTTCCTTATATTTTTTCTCTTCGAATCATCTACTAAATGATTTTTCTCGGTTTTTAATTGTTTATGATCATTCGCTAATGATACCGGTGTTTTTGAACGTTTTGGCCGTACGACTTCTATTTCGGTACTCGTAATAGAGTCATCGCTACAACTTGTACTAGGCTCACTAGAATTCTTCTTCTTCTTATTTGTTTGCATTGTAAATATTCTTTCTATATTTTTTTTGCAGTTTTGTTTTTGTCAACAGGACAAGTTATATATTTTGATGGACTTCATAGGAACTGTTTTACATTGACAATAGAAAGTTTGCCAAGTTTACAAATAATTTAGAAAATAAGCGAAAAAGAATATTTATATCTGAAAAAATCCACAATTAAATAAGCCGATCTTTACAGGCATTAATAGTAAATGAAATGAGCTAATTTTGTCATATAATCTTTCACTTAAATTCTCACTACTTTCACATTTCAAACCACTGTGGTTTTTCAATTTTTTCTCTATTTAACGGCCATTTGTCAACAAATAAAACGCTACGTTCACGAATAGTTTGAAGGAAGGTCGGGGAAAAAACGTCGTGGAAGTAGAATTGCGTTTGGAGCATAAATCTTCTTGGCAACGTAGCAATGCCTTAAAATGACCAAAAACAATGGCGTCGAGCAAGTAGCGTGTGTTTTTGCGATCCAAGGTATTTTGTGTTTATTGTAAGTGAGAAAAGACGGTCAACTTAAAGAATTCACAATTTAGTAGGCTGAAGATGTGTGATACATAAGAGGATTTATCATAACAGCGAATGATTGGGTGTTTTTGTCATTCGAAACCTCGGTAAAAAGTTTTTGAAATGAGGGGCAAAGCTGCTCCAAATGTTGACAGCACAAACCGATGCATTTATGAAATTCGGCTTTCAAATGCAGATGTAAATCCTCGAATCTACTTAATTGTCTGAAGTACACTTTTTAGTTGCTTTTTTTCCAAATTTATTACAGCAACTTTTATTTTGTTGTTAAATTATCTGTTTTAATAATAAATGACAATCGTATATTCGGACTCCCCTAAAAGCCATTTCATGCCTTTGGGGTCTAAACAACTTTGTCAGTCCAAAGTTAGTCATATGAAGCGTATCTTTTTAACTATATGATTTAAACAAGTGCGTGTGCTGTCTATTATTTTATTATTGAAATACTACACACATAAAAGTTAGGGTTTTACATTATGATTGTTTCAAAGTTTTTGAATAACAATAAGTGTTTTACATTTCACTGCATTTTGTGTGAAAGAAAAAAAAGTTGAACCTTTGTGTATTGTTGAAACTTGGTCAATATACTCTTAAATTTAAGGTATGATTAAAAGATGATTTTTTCCTATTAATTACTTGTTTATTATACTTTTGTAGATACCTTTACTAGTATATATAAATGCTTTTATGATAAATTATAAAACTTATTTTATTTTAAAATTTTATTATTCTTTTAATTTTAGGAAATCATGTTTGCATGGAAACTTTAATCTTGAAATGGATTAAAGTAGCTTTCAAAGGCAAGGATAGAATGTAGAACAGTTATACTACCAAAAGCACCAACTCTTTCATATCATATATATTGATGTAATGAAATGAACCATAATATTGCAGGGATGCCACCTTCTCTCAGGTAATAACATTAATATTTTTTAGGTAATACTAGAAATATTTTTATTTGCAAAATATCAAAAAAAAAATTTCCTTGTTGCAGCATGTCAAGGGGGCAAAACAACATGTATTTCCCTTGTGGGGGTCCAGGGGCAGAACCTCCACATATGCAACGTGGCCCCTGCTTTCCCCTACCTGATGAAAAAATGGGAGGTGTACCACCTGGAGGTAATTTATGATTTGAACTTCTGTAGTTTAGTCTAGATAGTCTTCTGTAGTTTTCTTTTAATAAGTATTCTCTTGTAATGATGTTTAAAGTTTATAAAGAGTTAAGTTTTATGATATAGCATAAGAACATTAAATTTTGGTTTGCCAGTAAAGGAAAATAAGCCATGTTTTTATTTTGAAATGACTGGTTTTAGGTATGCCATGTGGAATGGTAGGTGAATTTAAATCCCCTTTAATAGATCCTCCAAATCTCCCAGTAGGAAATCAGAAGAAAAAAAGGCGTACAAGTGCAGCTGTTACCCCACAACAAAGCCCAGTTTTACAGGACTTAATGCCTCAACAGCCTAGCAGTATGTATATAATTTTTTTCTATTCTTAAAAATTTAGAATTTTTTTATATAATGTGATGAAATTTTTAAATCAGTTCATGAAAATGAAAATTGTAATAAAAAACTGTTGTCTTCTAGCTTTAGGAGATACAATAGTGGCATCTAATCCATTCGATGATACTCCACCTCAGTCTGCCCCTTCAATGATGGGACATCACATGCATATGGGAATGCATATGAACAGTCCCATGCACAGTCCACACAATATGGGGCACATTGGGCCTCCTATGTCAAGTCCAATGAACAATATGGGAATGACAATGGTTGGAAATCCTATGAGTAGCCCAATTGGAATGGGATCGCCCATGGGTTCGCCCCATATGATGGGAATGATGAATGGAGGACCGATGGGACCAATGGGTAGTCCTATGTCGTCTGGACCTTCTATGATGGGACCGAACGGACCCATGGGTAGTCCGATGCCTCAGAATCAACATATGGGCCCAAACGGACCGATGGGAAGCCCAATGTCCAATAACTCGATGAACATGATGAATAATAATATGGTGGGCAATCCGATGACATCGCCTCTTGCGGGGCCACCTATCGGTTCTCCAATGATGGGATCGCCACACATGAACATTCATAATGGACCTATGGGATCACCCATGACACAATCATCTACAGTTATGAGCTGCGGTCCTAGTCCGAATTCGTGCGGGCCCAGTCCAAACAGTTGTAGTGTTTCAGCGACCACGGCCAGTAGTTTGCCGCCATGCGGACAAATGAATTGTACGTCAACCAGTGTTAGTGCTAATTCAAATAACAATAATAACATGACGAATTGTGGTAACACTATGTCGTGCAGTGCGAACGTGCAATGTGGACCTTCTTGTGGGCCGAGATTGTCCGGTGGTTGTTTAGGACCCAGAATGATGCCGCCCCCGAATATGGGACACATGCCGCCTCACATGATGGGACCTCACAGTTTTTCGGGTCCGAAGCCCTTGCCCGTGTCGGCGGGGAAAGTCTACCCGCCCGATCAACCAATGGTATTCAACCCTCAGAATCCAAACGCGCCTCCAATTTATCCCTGTGGTATATGTCACAAGGAAGTTCACGATAACGACCAGGCGATTCTTTGCGAAAGCGGTTGTAACTTTTGGTTCCACAGGTGAGTAGAAAAAAAAATCAGAAAACCATTTTGGAATTTTGTAAACGTGTTACGTGAGGTTTGCTTCTGTACACAATCTCTCTGGATATTGTGAACATTATTCTCTTGTTTTTAGAATGTGCACTGGTTTGACCGAACCTGCCTATCAATTGCTTACTGCCGAGGTGTATGCTGGAATGGGTTTGCGACAAATGCCTGAGTTCTAAGAACATCCCCCTTGTGAAGTTCAAACCTTAAAAAATATTAAGCAGGATTGCGACTTAACATCACGGTTTTAAAAGAGGAAACACCTGCTTATTAAAAACGTCAATCAGTATCGAAATCTGTTGTTGCTCTCGTTAAGGAATCCTATTCTGTAGCAATTTCATTCTTTGAAAATGACAGTTTTTAACTAAAGTCTGGATTTTTTTTTCTATTTTTTAAGAAGAATAAATGTACAGAATTGGATTCATGTATAGGATAAGTTAAGTTTAGACTTTAGGACGCTTGTTTTCAAATAAATCGAGAACTTAGAAAGTAATATTTTGGCGATCAATGGAAAAGGAAGTAAAAGGGAAATCAAACAAAAGAGTTAGTCGTAGCTTCACGTAAACAATATCATTTTGATAATTTTATAATTTTTATATATTTTTAGTATTTACAAAAAATACATATTTTAGCATATTAATGAGGCTTCAATGGCAATAATTTCAAGTTGGAATTTTCGTTTTTGCTCCCAACGAGTTTGTTCTGTGGTAAATGAGATAATCAAATATAAATAAACTTTTTCTAAATATTTATTTAGAGAATTATTTTGTTAATATGCGAATTACTTTACTAAGTTCTCGATTTATATTAAAAGCTGATTTCAGTTTTCTAATTTTATTTTTAAAAAAAGAAACAAAAAAAGAGCAGCTGGTTGTTAATGAGTTGTGCCATTTTTAAAGTTCCGACTCACCAATTTGTTTTTTTATCCATCGTATTGAAAAATTTTGATTTTTACCTTAAAGGGGTATTTGATACTAAATGCATCACAATTTTATTTTCATTTTTAAGTTTTTTTTTTAAATTATGGGACTGCTTAAGCAGGTTTTTAACTTCTTTTTTTAATATGTTAATTTAAAGAAATTTATTATTGGTACAAAATTAAGAAATGTTTTGTAAGGGGTTGAAGAAATCAAGAAAATAAATATTAAACAGTTTTCTTTTGGTTTTGCTTTTTCTTCCTAAAATTTTTATGAGCTTGAAATATTCTGTTGCACTACACCAGCGGTGGTCAAACCATTTGATAATTCGAGCCATTTTTCAAAATTAAAAATTTTTCGAGAACCACAATTCAATACGTCTTGAAAGGTATTACAACTTTTTTTAACGGAAATTTTAGTCACTGTAAACATGAAAAAAAATACATGATGTGTCTAATAGATTTAATTGTTGAAAATGAAACACATTTATTTTACTTCTCTTAATAATTCTCTAAAATTTGGTGAATAATTGATTATAGCACTTCTTAATAGTTCTTTCGTATGCTGGTTAGTTAATGCTGATCTGGGTTAAGATTTCAAGAATTTTAAAGTGGAATAATATGATTCACATAAGTCGAACGTCGAAACACATACGCAACGATAATAATTTTTTCAGACTATAATAGTACAAAAATGAAAAGGGAACTCGGGTGCATTAATCGAGAGGCACGAATAATCCTTTCATTATTGCCAATCTGACCCTGCAATCTCTTTCTTTCCATTGATCTTGTCCTTCCAAATTAGTATTTTTTATTACCTGGCCGTCCGTCGGCCTGGGCAACTTAGGCCAAGCCCTCCGTGGTCCCCATAGGGCTTCCCGCTAAAAAGGGTTTAGTGAGTAAAAATTTCACATTATCTCGGCCACCTTCCCAGATGCCTTTTGAAGGTTTCCTCACTTTCCTCTATCAAAAAGTAAATTAAAAAAAATCCTTTAAAGAGCCACAGGCCGCCCCTTGCATTATACCATGAACTAGGTTGTCGTGAACTAAACGTGTCGACAAGTTTGGGTGATTGAATTCGTCTGAATTGATGAGTTTATATTCTCCTTAATACATGGTTTCGTCAAAGCTTTTTTTTCAGGATTCTAGATTTACAAAATTAAATAAGAACCTTTCGTAGGTTGTGACCGTTTGACTATAGCTTGTTCGTTTTGGTGAATAATATTGGTGATTATTATTTTTTTCATAAATATTAAATTAGGGAAAAGTGAGGAACAAAAATTTGAACAACGTGACTTATATTTTGAAAAATTTCCTGCATGCGTGTTGATTCAATAAAAAGTTGGTTAGAGAATTCCACCGATATACAATGGAATTAATTCCCAAAATGCACAAACATTTCGAGCTAAGTACTTCAACCATGCCTATTTACATGTTTAAAAATGGCCATTTTCTAAACTTTGTATTATCTACCCTGTAAATACTTGTCAATAAGTGTTTCGAATAATACTCCAAGACCTCATTTTGCGACGCTTCACATTGCTTAAAAAACAAACTGTATGAAATCTTATACAAAGTAGAAATGGAATTGTTTTTGTTTTCACGCTGAGTGTACTAGAAACACTTCTTCAGTGTCACTTCTATTACAGTAACACACCGAGATCGATTTTGATTTAATCTGAAACTCTACTAGAATTACAATATAGGTCATAATAGCTCCAACAGCCTGGAAAAAAAATTATGAATAAATAAGGCTCGTGTTAGGCTTATGTAGTAAATGTATGAATGCGGTGATTAACATACTTACAGAATAAAGAAGTGGACAGTCAATTTTAAAGAATCCGCATCCACTGAATTCAATTTTTTGGTGTTGTATTTGAAGAGAATATATTTCAACCTGAATAAAGAAAAGAAGAAAAATGAAGTTCTGTTACTTTTTCATCGCCATCAAAAAACAAAATCTGGTTTCTTCTCATCAAATTGGTTTCACGAACAGCCATTCCACCATGGAGCAGGTTCACCGAATCGCCAACAGTGACCTAAAAGCCAAGAAATACTGTTCTGTGATGTTCCTTAATGTGTCTCGGTTTTTTATAAGGTTGGAGCCTAAAACAAACTGAGAACCTGAGTTCCTTTTTTCCCTCTTCCAATCCTAACTTTTTACTTTTTAGCCAGGGCAAACCTCTCGAAGTCTCGTCGAAGGTTGTCCGTCCTGCCTTTGGGGAGGCAGGAGGGAGTATGTGGGATTTGCACCCACTAAAACCCCTGAGTGGACACCAACTAGGCTCGGACGGTGAGACCCAGGAACCCGCTAAAACTCTTCCGCAGTCTCACCTCGAAAGAGAGAGGTACAGGTCTGTCTTTATTGGACGGGCTGAAACTGGACTCCCACTCCCGGGCGCTATCCCACTACTGATCAACACGGAGACTTAACTGCTGAGTTTCCCCCCTGGCCCGGTTCGCCCTTCCTTAGCCAACTTGGCTGCCACGGGCTCCCCCAAGGTACCCATGTTGATGCCGATCTTAGTGCGGAGCCCAGGCGACGTGAGTCACCCAACACCAGGACCCCCGTCCTCAAAACATCCTCTATACCAGGCCTCCAAGTAGTTGGATTACAGGAGCACACCACAACTCCCAGCCACCTAACTTTTTACCTGGAGAACGGACATTTCTATATTATACATTTTGGGGTACACACTAGTCTCGTTCTCATCTTTGTTTGGGTTCCACAAAGAAGCGTGTTATCTTCCATTTTGGTCGGCGATTGATCTGAAGACGCATTAAATCTAAATGTTTACTAGCCTGTTGCTACTTTTCTTTTCTTATTTTTCTTTCATTGACTTCACAATTCTAAAATATCTGGTCTGTGACTATATTACTTCTTATTTTTCTTCCTTCCTCTCACTCTTCCCCAGACCGAATCCAGAGTTATACCCATTAACCAATTCCTGTTCCTAAGATAAAAAGCCCCTTTAAAGTCAAATAAAGAACTTGATGTCTTGCACTGGAGGCAGGTGACCACTGACTAGGAGAAAAAAGGTTTGTTCTTATAGAGGCATATTACGGGGTGTTTTTTGAGTACCAGTACCGTACCGTTTTGAAATTAAATAAAGACGTGCTAATATATGTCAATAATTTTATTTTAACATGAAAGCCTGACCCTTAATCTACTTTTCAACATAGTTTCCGCCAATATTTAGACACTTGTCATAACGTTGTACCAGTTTTTAAATGCCCTCCTCATAGAAGTCTGCCGCCTGACTTGTTAACCACTGCATCACAACTATTTTGACTTGAAGACGCTGACCGACCAGGTGTTTCTTCAAGTGCAGGAACAGATGGTAGTCACTGGGTTTCTGTTTTCTCTCACCTTATTGTCCACTTCCTGCAGCAAATTTTTATTAACGAGCGAAGGACGCTCACTCCATTGTTCATCCTCCACATTTGTGCGGCCACCTTTAAATGCTCTCACCCAGTTTCTTACCATTCCACCACTCATAATCTTTTCTCCGTAAACTGCACAGATATCACGATTAATATCGATTGCTTTTAGGCCTTAAGCACTAAGAAATCTTATAACAGCCCGTACTTCACAGTAGCGGGACTCAAGATTATCGGAGCCATCTTAAGCACTCAGTACACAACACAAAACACACACAAAATTCACGGAGAAATGACAAATATAAACTACTCCAGGTCATCATGGAGGGAAAAATAGAGGGGAAGCGACGCCCCGGAAGAAGAAAAACTTCGTGGCTGAAGAATCTTCGGGAATGGTTCGGCATGTCATCCGCCGCCCTCTTCCGAGCGGCAGCATCCAAGGTCGCCATAGCCCTGTTGATTGCCAACCTTCGACGCGGAGACGGCACACGATGATGATGATGACACAACACAACAAGGAATAATCAGACTGTAATGGCGTCAGTGCGTAGGCAACAGATGTAGATAGCCAGTGTGCATGAAAAGAACACCAACCACAGCGCTACAGCCGCGGTGTGACAAAACGGTACTTACTTAAAAAACACGCCTCGCACTTTACTTACTTCTTCCTTCAATGAAGCATCGACGTTTTCTATGCATAATTGATGTAAACAGTACGACGTTCTTCCAGCCTGAGAAAAATACAAAATTTGTCTTAAATATTGCGAAACTAATATTAACCTACATGGAACTGATTGAACGGACTGAGTAGCTTAAAGAAGACCTACAGATACCACCAGAATTTTTACCCCGTGTCAACTGCCATCTGTCTCTAAGCGAGACATTTTGTAGTTGGTCTGGCTTAAGGGGCTTACATCCAGGGAGCAGACCAGTGTCTCAACCCCAGGGAAGGAATGGAAGGATGCGACTGAAAGAGCAGTCTAGGGGATGGGATGAGAGAAGGAGAAAAGAAAAATAGAAATAGTAGAAAAGGAGTAAGAAGAAAGAAGGTGGGAAATAGGAATAAGTTAGAAGAAACAGTGGAAGGAGAGGAGAAGAAGAAGAGAAAGCACTATAGGATGATGAGAAGAGGGAAGGAAGTAGGGATAAGGCGATAGGCTCAGTATAGAAGAAGAGGAAGAAGAGAGGAAAGGTGAAAGGAAGAAGAGAGGTGACGCTAAGAGAAGCGTGTTGTAGAGTCTAGGGGTTTGTGCCTCTTGAGGCGTCGTTGGTCATGTGGTTCGTCAAGAAGGGATGATGCAGAAGGATTGGGATGAACTGCCAGTCGGGAGGAGTATTTGATGGAGAATCTGGCGATTTCCTCCTTTACAGAGGGAATCGCCAGATCCTTGCGGATGATGGAGTTGGGAACGAACCATGGAGCATTTACCATGATTCGCAAGGTTTTGGCCTGGAAACGTTCCAGAATTTCCAGGTTGGAGTTGGAGAGCCCCATAACTGGATCCCGTAGGTCCAGATGGGTTTCAGGATGGATTTGTATATGAGGAGCTTGTTACCAGTATTCAGTTCAGAATGCCTTCCCATGAGCCAGAGAAGTTTGTTGAGAACCAACTGGGCTTGGACTCGTTTGGTTTTAATGTGAGTCTTCCAAGTCAATCTACGGTCAAGGTGAATCCCGAGATATTTGACTTCAGATGACTGGGGGATGGGGGTACCGTTTAGGAAAACTGGCGGACACTCCCCTTTGCGAAGGGTAAAGGTGATGTGGTGGGACTTTGTCTCATTTACTTTTATTCTCCAGGTGGTCAACCAGTCTTCTAGCTTGTCCAGGTGGAGTTGTAGTCGTCGCGAGGCGATTTGGATATCGGTGTCCGATGTCAGGATCGCGGTATCGTCAGCAAAAGTCGCGGTTGTAGTAAATTCTGTGGTAGGAATGTCGGACGTGTATATTAGGTACAGTGTCGGGCCTAACACGCTTCCCTGAGGGACTCCGGCGCAGATGGGGAAGAGGCTGGTATGCTCCCCCAGATGTTTAATATAGAAATACCTGTTCTCGAGGTAGGAGGTTAGGATAGGAAGAAGGGAGGAAGGAATACAGCTCCTCAGTTTGTATTTGAGGCCGTCGTGCCAGACCTTATCGAAGGCCTGGGAAACGTCCAGGAAGACCGCAGAACAGTATTCTTTGGCCTCCAGGGCGTTGTTGATCCTCCTCACGATTCGGTGAACCTGCTCAATGGTGGAGTGGCGGTTCCTGAAACCAAACTGATGAGAGGGAATCAGTTTTCTGTCGGTGAGGAAGGAATTAATTCTGGAGAGTAGGACACGTTCCAGGAGTTTGGAGAAGAGAGGAAGGAGACTGATTGGACGATAGGACGTTAACTGGTCAGTGGGTTTGCCAGGTTTGCTGATCATGATTATCTCTGCCACCTTCCAAGAGGAGGGGAAGTGGCCTAGAAGGATACACCTATTAAGGATGATTGCAAAGAAACGAATGCACTTGGGGGGTAGTTCCTTTGCAATGCGACCGGTAATAAGGTCCCATCCTGGGGCCTTGTTCGGGCGGATATGACGGATTATGTCAGCGACCTCAGGAGCCAGAACTGGAGAGAAAGGAGTGTGGTTTGTTGGGGTAGTTGGAGAGGGAGGAGGGATGTGGAAGGGGAGTTGAACAGAGGGGGGGCCCTGTAGTGGATTTGGTTGGAAAACTGAAGCGAGATGACGTGCGAAGGCTTCTGCCTTCTCACGAGCACTTCGCACCCAGGAACCATCAGGAGAACGGATGGGGGGAACAGGAGTGACTGGATTTTTAAGTTTTTTGACTGCTTTCCAGAGATTGTGTTCATTTGTATCGGTCGTGGAGAGTTTTGACAGGTGGTGTTTGATGTTTTTTTGTTTTTCCTGTCGCAGTATGTATTTTAACTCCTTGATGCATTTGTTTAGACGCGTTTTGTCCTGGGGGAGTCGGGTTTGTTGCCAGGATTTGCGGAGTTTCCGCTTTTCAGCGATTTTCCGCAGGATGAGGGGGGGTAGGAGAGGGCTATGTATCAGGAGAGAGGGTTCGGGTGTGGAGGACCAGGCCGCGTCTTGTATGATGGTCGTGAGATTGTGTATGGCTGAATCAATGTCAGTCTCTGTTTTGAGTGGTACATTGCAGTCTAAGTTCTCGTTTACTAAAAACTTAAATTTATTCCAGTCGGTGCGGAATTGTATAGGAGGGGAGGGTTTCGGTACAGGGGTAGAGAAAGAGAGAGAGTTATGATCACAGGTGTGTGATCAGAGGATAGGTCGAGATTCGAGGTCACTGAAAGTTGGCGGGGAGGAATTCCTTTGGTGACGGCAAAGTCAAGGACATCAGGATGGCGGTTCGGGTCAGTAGGCCAGTATGTGGGTTCTCCAGTGGAGATAGGAGTCAGGTTTTTGGTTCTGATGGAGAGGTAGAGCTGTTTGCCACGAGGGTTAGTCGTACGACAGCCCCACCAGGAATGTTTGGAGTTGAAATCGCCGCCAGCAAGGAATTTATTGTCGAGGAGTCGGAAAAAAGTATTGAATTGGGCAGAGGAGATTTTGTGTTTCGGTGGACAATACACCGAGGAAAGGATTAGAGAGCAAGCAGGATCATCGATCTTTAACCACCAGAAAATTAAAAATGAGAAACACCGAGCACAACCTCCAACTCCACCAGCATGACCCAAAACTATCATAGGTCATGCGAGAAAGAAGAATCGCCTTCTACCCAGACTGACCACCGGCATCTTTTCCTTTTTTCGGGACAAGAAGATCAAAGAAGCCAGGTTCTGTGAGGTTGAAAAGGACCTCAAAGGGCTGAAAATCTCTAGATAGGATCTTATTCGATAGAAGAAACTCGACCAGCGGAGTTTCCAGGAGAAGCCGAAACAAAAGACGAGAACAAGGTGGACGGAGGACAGGAAAAAGACCCACAGTGAGAGGATGAAGACCTACTGGCCGAAGAGGAAAGCGGTGACCCCGAAATTCACCGAGTTGAGTCTACGTGGTTTCTAGCCGGTCGATTAAAAAAAAAAGTGGAAATAGACGGCTTTGAATGTGACTACTGAGTCTAAAAGTACCCAGAAATAGTGCAAAGGAATGAATTCAATTAAGTGATAATCAGTACAAACCTCATTGATTGTCATTTGACAGGCGATGGCAATCGAAAAAGCTTCCCAGCAAATGTAAAAAGCCCAACAGATTTGAAACGCAATCAATATATCTTCCCTTCCCGTGCACAGAATATTGTACAGCATTAAATTAAAAAGCCATAGAAGGTAGACGGTGATCGGTGGGATGAAAACACGATGGATAAAGTCCAACAAATCTTTGATGAACATGTCTTCTAGAACGAGTCCTTTGATCATTTTTAAAAAATAGCTATTCTCAGGAGTTCCTACCACCGAATCGACAATAATTTCATTCAGGTGTTTATAATAAAGTCTTATGAACAAGACAAACATTAGAAACAGTTTGGTGAAGAAGTTAAAAGCCAAAATACCAAGAAAAGAAATAAATCTCTCGACTTTTTCAACAAGGGACCTGTTTACTTGCACGTAGTGGAATGATCCAACGCAAAAAAGCATAGTTGAGTTAAACAAGGTACCAATTACCAAGAAAGTTAAAATACGAACCAGAACTTTAGCCTTGGACATGGGCAACCGATGGGCACATATAATGTTAACTTTATTGATCCAGAACTGCATGAATTTTACATTCTTAAGCACTAAAGAAAGCATAAGCGTGACACTAGTGTGGAAAATAAAAACGCCTTGTAGAATCAAAATCTTCGAAGAACCATGCAAGAACATCCTTGATTTAGTTGAAATGAAGTAAAACGGAATCAAAACTATATTGGAGACGACAAATGTAACCAAAAGAATTTTCACGTATTTGATACGGTTTTCCGATTCGACAATCACGTACAGGTTCTTGGTCTTCTGTATCTTGCAAGGCAGAATACCGAAAACTTGAAGCACTACGAACATAGGCTTTAAAAATTTTACGACATCCATGGCTTTGAACTGTTGGCATACATAATAACTTTTCAAGAAACAGGATAAATTAATCAGTTAATGGGTTTCGTGTTTACTTGTCGTCAGAAGGACAGTCGAACACATCAGATATTTTAAGGGCATCATAAGGGGGATAACACTCAGTTACAATACTATAAGTTAATTACGGGAATTAGTCATGTGTCACCACTAACACTAACCTCCATTAGACCGATTACGTTGTGTTGGGTGTTCCCTTAAAATGATAAACGCGGTCCTGACGTCGAAAATTGTTATCACAAAAATTAAAATCTTCTTTTATCGAACATTCGATGGGAAGGCGTTTGAACGGAAAGTGTTTGAAATTTGGGCGAACGCTTTTGGATCTGGACGGAAATTGATTTCTGGAAATAAAAATGGAAGTCACGAAACAGCATAGACTGATATTCTTCTTGTCTCATGTCTTTGGACAGTTACCGTACAGCCTGAGGACAGTCAACGGGAACTATGAAATTTTTGAATCACGAATCCGTCTCGTTCACACAAAATTGTTAGCTGCCACCATTTTTTCCCTCCAAATTTACGTACTTTTGTGTTCTTTTTCTTCCAATTTTGCGTACGTTCCTGATTTGTTTTCGAAAACTGTATATATTTTCGCATATTTGAATTTAATGGCGTGTACGATGTCCATTTTCTGGAAAACCATAACCAGAAGAAACATCTTTTGCTTCTGGTTCAACAATATAAACGGTTTTCAATTTGATGACTACGTGAAGACGGATCCGAAAAAATTATTTGACATGAATTTGATTTTACTAGTTGTCGACTTACTTTGGTTGCTAGTCCTATCCATCTACGACATTTTCTTTTTCCGAAAGTCGGAACGCGTCATGGAATCCCCGCCCGTTTGTCAACTTTTTTATTTCTTCGACTTCATTTCCGTCATTCATTTTACCATTTTGTGGGAAATGAAAATTTTTTGTCGTTGTTTCATGTTGTTTGGAAACGTTGTGCAAAAATTCTACAAGGACACCAACGAAATTCTTCGAAAGGGCAGAAAAAAATCCTCCAAAAGGTTTTGGTTAAACCACCTCAAGAATCTAAGGGTGAAAGATCTTCAGATAAAAGACTTCGTGGATTTCCTTCACTCCTTCTACATCCCAGTGGTTTTGGGTGAGATTGTTTGGGGATTTTCTTCAGCCCTTATCACTCTCTCGGCAAGAGTTGGCATAGATGCAATAATACAGTGTGCTTGGGCGATCTATATTTTCTGGGATATTACACTCATTTTGACATTTTGTCAATCGCTGGAGAAAGAGGTAGGCGTATAAACTTTATCTGTTTTACGGTACACAAAAGCATTTGAGGAATAAAATGATTTAAAACCTTCTTCATCGCGTTTTTTCTACTATTTGAAAACTTCTGCTTTAATTGTTCTTTAAAATAGTCACCTAAATACATTCCAACTACCACTGATTTCTTTAAATATTGTTTTCAGGCTGAAAAAACAGCGCAAAGATTACACCAGCTCTTTGTGACCAGCGATGACATTCAAATAAAAGAAGAAGTAAGTGAAAACCTATACAAGAAATAATTCATAAATATTAATTGAATAATATCAATATATTATTCAATGAACATTATTTAAAGTATTATCCAATTATATTTTTATTTTAATTTAAACACGGACAAAATTTTCAGATAGATCTAATATAAACGTGAATTCAGTCAATATGTATGTTACGGTAAAAGTGATAAATCGAGTATTTTGTATAATTCTCGGCAGTAATTTCAAATCAACGTTATATTTGGTAAATGTGGCAAATCACTGAATATATATCACATTCTCCGGTTAGTTTATAAAATTTTCTAGTCGTATTGGAGAATTTAGTAAAACGAGACAAAGACTTAAAAAAAGGCAAGGAGTTACCAATGACGTTGTGGGATGTAAAACTTGGTGGTTATTCCATATTGTTAAAACACTTGTGAACAACATAATAATAGAATACAATACTTTTCCTCTGTTTTCAGGTTGAGCTTTTTTCCTTGCAAGCACTGCACAAGAAAATTGAATTCGATGCCCTCGGATTCTTCAAATTGGATTTCACTCTCCTCTATTCGGTTAGTATTCATTTCCTGTTTGATGGCAGAACCTCGCTTTTTACTTATAATAGGTGCGCTTACATAACACCAAGTCATATTCTTGAGGTCCGAGTCATTCATTGGTTTTCCTTCATATTACTTACAGATTATTGGGTCGCTTACGTCTTACATAGTAATTCTCTCGCAGTTTCAAGATGAATCGAGTAAGCCAAAGGTTTTGTGCAAAAAGGCGGATTAGTCGAAGGAAAAATCGCAGCTACCCCCAACTTAGCACATCGTCTGGCATCCCCTCCCCACACCACTTGAGTATTACAATCAATAGTCATTGTGTTTAAAGAAAAGAAGTAGAAAGTTATTCGACGCAGCTCTTCCCTTTAACTATGGGAACGGATAAACAATTCAAGATCACACGTGTGAGAAAGTCCTAAAAGAACCTACAACGGGGGTAGCCACCCTCCTCCCTTTCGTTCGCTTGTTCAAAGGGGTACTGCTTTCACAAACAACTACCATAAAGTATATCAAGGAATAGTCTTCGAGGTGAGTGAATTCGGTCTTTGAATCAAAGTTTCCGTCATTCGTGCACCGAAATATTCGAATGTTCGGAATGTTCGGACGAATGGGGTCTGGATAGTAGGTTACCTGTTGTGCCTAAATTCCGACATAACACTTTACTGGTGGTAGCGTTGTTCGTTACTTATGTTCATTTTTTTTTCTCTGTGTTAACTGTCACCTGTCTTTAAGCGAGACATGAAGTAGTTGGTCTGACTTTAAAGGGGCTAGATACAGACAGGCCAGTGTCTTAGCCCCCGGAATTAGATAAACGAGTGACAGTCTATAGGAATATAGAAGAGAGAAAGAAAAGACAGAGGAATTATAGAAGGAAAAAATAGAAGAGAGAACAGAAGAGACACAAACATAATGATAGGAAGGTATAGAATGGAATAGAGAGACAAGGCAGAACAAAGGAAAACAGGGCAGAGAGAAGGAAGAGAAGAAAAAAAAATAGTAATAGGTAAGGCTGCCAGTTGGAAGTCCTTGATTGCTTCCCTCACCCCGCGCGACCCTAACGGATAAGCGGGTCCATGAAAAGAAAGAAAGAAAGATAGGTAAGGCTAAGAGAAATGTGTTTTGGAGTCAAGACTTACGTCCTCATAATACGGTTAACACCATTCATGCGCAACTTATACCTGAAATAAGTGTCAGAAAAGTTTTGTTAAATCATTTTTATTCTATACTAAATTATGGCGGAAAACGAAATAGTAATAATAATAATTTATGAGTGACATGATAAAAAAAAATTTCAACAGCATTGAAATGACATGAGTTACATGTGTCCACCTCCTGGTGACGGTTCTGACTGGGGTACATTATAAAAATTAAAAGCGAACAGGTAATTCATTAAATAAGTCTAAAATAAATTGTAAGCAATTAATTTCGTTCAAGGCATAATGACGTGAGAAAAAAATAAATTTTTTTCATTTTAGGGTAAAAAATGGAGTCGTATGGTTCATTTAAATTTCTTTTTATTTTGTGTCAAATATTTGGACTGTTCCCGTTCGGTTTAAAGTTATCTAACGGAAAGTTCGTGTTCTTTGAATCTCCCTACTGGCTTGCTTATACAAAAATCCTTTTCTTCATTTTTTTTCTTTTACAACTCCACCTTTTATACTGCTTCTGGAACTGGTCTCATCAAACTTCTATCAATCTCGCTTCCCAAGTGGTCATGTCTCTTTCCATTTTCTCACTGTTGATCATTCTACCCACCATCTTTTTCACGATTTTAACGAAGAAAAAATATTTCTTATTTTGGTCGAATCACATTGGCGACATGACTACTGATTTCTCCAGTATAAATTATAAAAACTTAAATCGATTTAACATCAAGTTATTGGCCACGACTCTGACCTTCTTCTCAGTGGCCAGCTTCTTCGAAACACAATTCGTATCGAACGCAGAAAAAAAACTTATGATGCCTAGAAATATTAGTGGTCGGTACGAATGGTTTGCATTAACTTATATTCTTATTTTATACGAAGCGAAAATGTTCCTTCATTTTTTCATCTCGTTTGTGTACATTTTGGGAGAGGTGTGCAGGATAACCAACAGGGATCTTCGAGGGAACGGATGACAGGGAAAGAAATATTGGATTTATCGTTTGCGAGAACTCAGATTGAGAGACTGGTGCGGGAAGGATTTTGTGGATTTCCTTCACTCTTATTATATCCCCGTCGTGTCACTTGTGTTGTTTTGGGGATTGGCGGCCACTATATTTAATCTAGCTGTTTCAAATCCTCTAGATTCTCCCGTAGTTTCAGTACTTAGATTTAGTTACCTAATCATGGATGTCATAACGGTTACTTGCGTCTGTTATCAAACGGAACAAGAGGTAAGAGGCAAGAGTTTTTTTAGGTTTTATTTTTAGTTAGTTAGACTTTCTGGCTCGCAAATATTATTTAACCGCTTACTGTTGTTGCTTACTTCTGTGAAAATATTTTTTCAAACATTTTTGGGTTTTTGCTTAGGCCAAAAAAACATTACTTGTCCTCCAAGAACTTCTCATAACATGCGATGATGTCGAACTGAAAGAAGAGGTGAGTGCCAATTAAGTCAGTAAGTTTGTATTGTGTCACCAATTTTCCGGCGTTTTTCTCCTTTGAACTACAATTTTATTCAAAGGAATTTTGCTTTCAATAGAACGCCAATAACCATTTGCTCTATAAAGACGTGCCACGCATGTCGAGATGGTCTTGGTCCAAAACCGCTAGGGACATACCACATCGATAGGTATTTGTAGCAGCAACAAAAACGACATGTCCGCCATAGCGGTTAACAGTTTATCATGGATCGGATAAAAAACTCAACAATACCAGATAACCTGATATATATATAAAACTATATATATTCTATATATATATATATATGATAAAAACATTAAGTAAGACCCTACTAACGCGCTAATGTATAAACATGTTTAACGGGCCGCGTGTTGCTCATCCCTGCTCTAAATCAAATCAATGATCCTACTTTTGGTTGCAGCTGGAAATATTCTCTCTACAAGCGCAGCACAAAAAAATTGAATTCAATGCTCTCGGATTTTGCAAACTGGACTTCACACTCGTTACGTCAGTAAGTTTCCCTTTTCACTGTCCACTTTGGGGTAACCACATGATTTTAACCTTTGGATTTAAAAAAAAGTCACACCAACAGTTTCTGGGTACTTTTGAACCCACTTTTTATTCAACACAGGATTCAGCCTGCAAATCTGGTTTAATGCTTTTATTTTCATTAATGGTTTCATTTCATTGTATTCATGTCATACGTAATTGTAAAATAAATATTTATTTTACAAAATTGTGGGAATCAAAAAAAGAAGCAAGTTTTCACAAGCAAGAGATCCCAAGGAGAAATGAAGATTCCTTGCACAGGATAGTCAGTTTTTGCTCCCTTTTTGTTGTCAGTCATTCGCTTTAAGAGTTAGCCGGAGTTAATGTTCGCTTTTTGTTATATTTCGCTTATTTAGTTTCGCTGTGGAGTTTTTGAATATTTTGGTAAGGGGTCCTAGTCCTTGTATCCCTTGCCTTTTTCCTATATTCCTGGATTATTTAGGGTTTGGGAATATTGTTTTAAGTGGATAAAGAGACTCCAACAAAGGTAGGTGAATAACCTTTTTTATATCTCATGGTCCTTCGTTGCCGGAGTTTTTTTTGTTTTTCTTTTTGCATTATCTCTTAACATTTTTTGGTCCTTCGAGCCGGATTAGCCGGAAGGAAGGAATACCTCTCAACAATACTTTTAAAATTAATAAAAAATACGCACCAAGACCTCGCTTTAAGATGATAATTGGTTCCAAAAAAATCGTCGCAAGCAAAACGTTGCAAATCGAAACAACTTTTTATATAGAAATATACAAAAAATTGATGATACGTTTCAATGCTAAATTAAAACAATTATTTTACCAAAAACATGGCAATTACCACTTTATTTTATATAGAAAACAAAAACAAAGCAATTTATTTATTTTATATAGAAAATTAGAGCTCAAAAATCATTTAAAATTAGTTTTACACAAATTTAAGCAAAAAACTAATGTTTATGAAGAATCCGAATATGGTGTTATTCGAGATTCTGGATTGGCAGCACGTGCAGTAATTGTTCTGTTTGTAGGTGATAATGGCTGCAAATATTTTTCTAAAGTTTGCTGGACTTTTATGTTTCGATTTTTTTTGTTCCAAATAAATCACCTTATAACTACTTAGCCATTTATTAATATATCTTGCAACGTTTGAACTTCTTTTGACGTCGGATCATCTTGGGTAAAAATTGGGGGAGCTTCGTCAAGTAAAAGCAGGGATCGGCAGGGAAAGTCAGGCTCTGGGAGAGTTCTGATCAGGAGGTGGCGTGATCGGTTGACATCGGACCAGGGTCCAGGTCAGAGAACTCTTCGAGCTATCCGACCAGTGCTGGATCGCTGATTGGAAAGGAAGTTTGGTTGCTTAACCTGTCTGGCACAGGTTCTGACGGGGCACGGGTGCTTCGGAAAGTTCTTGTGTCGTATAAAAAGAAGGCGACGACGCGTTGCCACCACGGTCCATGTTTGGAGGACACGGCGGAACATACGCTACCTGTATGTCCGGCGTGGCAGAGGAGACGCCTCTGCGGAGCTATAGAAAGGACCTCTAGCTATCGAACATAGTATTAAAGATACTAGACAGCGAGGATAACTGGGACGTTTTTGCCGCTTTCTGTGAGGGGGTGATGGCACAGAAAGAGGCTGAACGCTCGCAAGAGAGTGAGGGTCGCGGTGCCCTTCGAGGTCGTACCCGAACTGACTTGGATGGATCAGTCCGAACTGCACACGGCCTCTGTGGAAAACGGCTGCAGGCTAGTGGATGGCCGGGTCGTGAGGGAAGGGATTTGTCTGACTTGTAAAGTCGCAGGGTTGAGAAGATCGCGGATGATTTTTAATGCTCTCCCAGATCTTTTCAGTAAGCCCTTTGGATGTCCACTCAGGGGTTTAGTCAATGCGAGTCCGACATACTCCCTCCCTCCTTCCGAAAGGAGGGACGGATACTCATAAGAGCTCCCCTGGATAAAAAAAAAGGCCTTGGCGGATTTACATAATTATATTAGAACAAGTCCAAAGCTTTAATTTATTGCAAAACCCCTTCAAGGCCTTCGGGCTAAGGAAGGGTAAATATATATAATAATAATAATTTATTGCAATACAGTATTTTTAAATTATAACAATTAATTTGAAACAGAACTTTGACAAAAGGTTTTTGCATGTGTACGACAAACACAATTTTTAAAATGAAACATGTTCGAATCTTTATCTAAGTTTTCTTAATTCTTAAAGTTAGGTCAACAAATGCGAAAGGCATTAACACATGGATATTAATTCGATGTACACTCACTGTCAAATCTCGTGCAAAATAAAAAAACCGACACAGTACGTCACTTCAAACAAATATAGGTTCCAATTTGTCAGGCTATTTTCACTTCACAAAGTTTTGTTCGTATATTTTTACAAAACCAAACTAACATAACAGCTATATAAGGTGTGAATGCTTTAATTTTCAGATCGTCAGTACCATTACTTCGTACATTGTGATTCTGGTTCAGTTTCAAAATGACAGTAAAAAGGAAGGAGAATTCAAGAGACTAATCATGAACTGCATCATTAACAACGACACATCGGCTACTGGCTACTAAATCAAAAAACTAGTGTTAGGCATATATATATATATAAATATGCATTTCTTGGAATTCGACTGAACGGTGTGTCACGACTGAACACGTGACCATTCTACCTACCTACCCCATACCTCGCTATACGGCTGCTCTTTATTCGGCATTTCGCTATAACGGCCCTCTTCAATTATGGCACGTTTTTGATTCATGGCCTAAAATTTTTCGCTATAACGGCCAGAATGTGTCAAAAGTCCTAGTGCAGAATTTAATTTCCTTCCTGAAATTAGGTAAAACATTTTGGATCTAGAATATGACCTCGGCTTTGAGGGTTTGAACGAACGTTATGGGCTTGATCTACTTAGAGTTGATAGGGAACCTCTTTCATATGAGGAACTCATTCAGTAGAGAGCGCAACTGGCATTTAATGAAGAGACGGAGCCTGTTGTATCCAAACAACTAACATCAAAAAATTTCTCGAAAGCTTTTTCCTATTTCTAACAAGGAATAAACATCCTTCTTGAAAGCGATTCTGACGTCGAACGTAGCGCTAAAGTTTCTCGAGAAATTAACTCAGCCATTAGCTGTTAGAAACCACTGAAGAACGAAATCGACAAGAAGGCGAGACAAACAATGTTAGACAATTCTTTTAAGCCAGGCTCATCCTTAGCAGCGAAGAATGATTACGACAGTTATCCGCAGGTCACCATTTCTTCATCGTCTTTAGATTAAAGCGATTTAATAAAAAATTATGTATGTATACATACTCATATTTTATGTAACATGAAGTTGTTTCATTTTTGTCAATAGGTTATTGTCGGTTTTTGGAGTCGGTTATTATTTTACGAACAAATGTATGTACATGTTATGTATGTATTCTTGATTTAAATGAGATAAAATACATTTTGAATGATAAACCATTTTACATACAGTATTTAACAAATTTAGAACCGATCCCATTGAATTTGTATGAATTTGTATTAGAATAATTGATTCTCTATACGGCTTTTCGCATTACGGCCAAGTTTCGTAGAACGTATCTAGGCCGTAAAGCGAGGTATGGGTGTATTTGGATACCACAATTTTTTTACACTAGAGAGACGTTTCTCTCGTTAACGTTTTATTTTGAGTTTGAAATATATAAATAAATAATCTTCTTATGGTAAACGTTTTTGTATTTTTAAGAACCACCAAAAATGCAGGAAGGACTCAGAAGAGAGAGAGAGAGAACCAGTGAGAGTACTCCTGATAAACTTTACTACATTCCGGCGCCTGATTACCTGATTTAGTTCTTCTTTTGATCTCGTATGTATAAAACCAATAAATGAATAATTGATTTGTTTACCAATTACTTACAGGAACGTAATCAGTCATAGTTATTTTTTAATTATTTCAGTGAAACCTTTCACCAGGATACAAACTGTGTCTAAATGAATATTAAATTTGGCAAAAGTGTACATGTGGGCGGAAAACGTCAGTCACCATCCCAATAAAACTAATCACCATCATCAATCATTTGAGTGCCTCAATATTATTACAAAAAAAGTGAATTGGTATATATTTATAAGCCTCTTTCTCGCCCTCTTTCTTTTTGGACCGTCTTTTTATCGCGACAGTTACTTCAATTCATCAAACATGGGCCTTATAAAATCGATGGCGCTGTTAATAAAACTCTCGCAAATATTCGGAGTTTTCCCGTACAAAGTGATTCATGTGGGCAATTTCTGTTCAATGGAGGTATCAAAGCCTCGCCTGCGGTACAGCATCGTCTTGTTTTGGATTCTCGTTCTATTGGGAGGATCTTCGACCTTTTCATTAGCCATAATATATTCCATTGACGAACTGGTATCTAAACTAATACTCACCCTAAGCTCCTTAACATTGTACATGGATTTCATCTTGATTTTTCGAATAGTGATCAAGAAAAGAGATATTTTATGTTTTTGGCTGAATAAAATCAACGACATGTTTGAGTCAATATCTCCTGCGAACGACTCATTTCACCGCATGGCTGACTTCAATCGTTATCTTGTGCTTTTCTCATCTTGCTTCATGTTCATATTTGGCGTGACTGAGCTTTTATTTGAGCCCCTTCCGATGTTTACGTTAGCCATAGGAATGGTGTCTTTTTTGCGCCTTTATATTATACATCTTTTCTTGGCACAGTTTTCCGTTTTGGTGAATTCCGTTCGCGTCTTGTACAAAATGAATCATTTGAATGTGTACAGGAAAAGAAGGTCAAGAGTTCCTTTCGTGTTTTGGGTGAGGACTCTCCAAAACTTGAAGAAAATGGATTTGATAATAAAGGATTTCGTCGAGAATCTTCATTTCATCTATATTCCCGTTTTATCGATTACTTTCATGTGGGGTTTCTTTTCCCTGCTCTGCACTTTAGTGTTAGGCAGCAAAACAGGAATTCCAAGCGTAATGCTGATGGAATGGACTCTTCACATTCTTATGGAAGTTTCCATACCGACTATCCTCTGTCATTTGGCATCAAAAGAGGTACACGCTCGAAAAGATTCCTAAGAATTCGTTAGACATTAGATATCTTAGACGTATCACCCTGACTTGGACTCATTTTTCTTGAAAAGGAAATACCTCTAATAACAGAGCCGATAAACTCCTTTTTTTCTTTATACAATATAAATAGTTTAAAAGAGCTAAACCAATTTTTTTGCAGGCTACCAAGATGGCCTCTTCCTTGGAGGAAACTTTCATTGAATTCGATAATGAGGAATTATTATTTGAAGTAAGCGTAAAAAATGTTAACAATATTTAGCATTTTCATTTGTTTACATTGTAAATATATACATAGTATAAGTAATTAGCTATTTCTACTCAATTCTAGATCGAAACGTTTTCGCTCCAGCTGCAACACAGAAAATTAGAATTCGTAGTCTTAGAATCTTTAAAGTTAGACTGCACTTTACTTTACTCTGTAAGTTGTAGTAGAATAAATGTAGTGAGATCACAACCTCTCTTTTCTTTGTCCAGGGGAAACTACGGGAAAGTGACCGTCCTTTTTTTTGGAAAGGAGGAAGCTATTAGGTTGTGTTTGCACCGACCAAATCCCCTGGGTAAACACTCGCTGGGCTCAAGTAGAAAGGCCCGGGAACTAACTACCAGCAAACCCGATTCCCAAGCACATCTCGCTTCCTCCTTTTGTAAGATCACCACCTCACAGAAGGACGAAAATTTGACCCGATATCTCTCGCTGTCGAAGATCCCCCGTAAGATCGCCGGCAGGAAGAAATCTTGCCCGATTGTATCACAGAGACGTCCAGCGTATGCTCCGCTGTGTCCTCCAAACACGAGCAGTGGTGGCAACGCGTCATCGACTCCTTCCGAATTAGATACGGATACCTCCCAAAGCACCCATACCCCGTGAGGATCTATGTCATTCTGTAGGTCAGGATACCCCACTCACGATCCAGCCCCGATTCCTAGTATCGGCTGTCTTCTGACCTGGATAACCCCTATCCTGATCACTCTTCGGGAATGCCACCTCGTTGTCTCAAGAGCTGAATTGTTAGGTTGTGTTCCATCCCGACAAAGTCTTTGCCGCAAGTCGTTCATGAATCAATAGAACTCTACCAAGACGTACAGCGGAGAAACGCCCGCCAGGACGCCCGCTACCACACCTGAAATGGTCCCGCACTCCAAGAAATCAGACCACAGCACCCGCATCAGAGCATCAGACCAAGAGATCCCGCACTCTCAGAGAGAGAGAGAGACCTCTGAGCTAGAAACTTTAACTTTTCCAACGTAAAAGAGAATTTGGATTAAGCCAATTGGTGAAATGCTGGTAAAGTACAGATGGGGGGGGAAGGAGGAATGAAAACATTTTTGGATTATCAAAAGTGTCACCAAGTCATCAAGCTAACCAGTAAGTAATTCTGCTAAAATGTTGTTGTGTTTTGCATTTCAGATGACGGGAGCTATATGGACTTACAGTGTCATAGTTCTCCAGTTCCAAAACGAGCACACGACCCAAATCTACGGAAACAGCAAAAATTCCTCTAACGTTTTTGTTTAAAACATTGAAAATGAGCTTTTTTAAAAGCAAAAGACTGTCAAGATGGGTGCGTCTTTTTTTCGCAGGGGAAACCACAGGGAGTGTGGTTGATTCGCATCCACTAAAATCCCTGACTGAACATCCTCTAGATTCGAGTGGTAAGATTCGGGGACCTGCTAATATTATTCCGCAATCTTATCTCGCCCGGCGTCGACTAATACTCAAGTATCACTAAAAAGGCATATGCCTGACAAAGTCTCACTAAAATTTATTATATTTTTTATTATTAATTTTTTAATTTTTGTATCGCCTAAATCTGATCCAATAAATTTGTTTGATTCTCATTTTGGTATATCTTTCTTTCTTTCTCTTTCTCTTCCTGGCCTTGTCCCATATACTTGGGGTCGGTCCTCCTCGTCTTCCTTCTCCAGGCGTCTCTGTCCTGTGCCGTCGTCGAGTTTAAATTGCCAGCTTCAGGTCATCTCATGGCCGAGCCATCTCAGACGACTTTCGCGGAGCTTCTCTTTGATGGAGCAAATTTTGAAGCTCCCACAAATATGCTCGTTTCTGACTTTGTCCAGGAGGGTAATGCCTCCGGCCCATCTCAGTATTCTCATCTTCGTCACGTGTAGTTTTTTGTATAAGCCTTTTTGCGGGGTCAAAATTCGGCACTGTACATTAGGCAGGCCCCACTGCTGTTTTGTATGTCCGTCCTTTCACACGTATCGGCATTTTGTTGTCACAGAGGATGCTGGAGATCGCGCGCCATTTCATTCATCCGGTGTTGATACGATGAGTCACTTCTGCATCCATTGTGCCATTGCCAGCGGTTATCGAGACCACGTATTTGTAGATGTTTACTTCACTTAATTGATGGCCTTGGATTTAGACAATGTTGTGGTCTGTGATACCCGAGTAACGGCAGCACATATACTCTGTTTTTTCTCTGCTGATTTTCAGCCCTGAAGTATCCAGGGCGAATCTTCATGTCTCATGATTCCTGAAGGTCATCAGCGTAGAGAAGGTACCACAGTGGCTCTTTCTATATTTCTGCCGTGAGATGTTCCAAAACCTGATCGAAAAGTACGGGGCCCTGATGCATGCCCATTCCTACTTCAAATTCTTCGCTGGTGCCTCCTGGGGTCCTAACTCTGGTGGTGGTCTTAAGATACATGTCATGGTTAATTTTGATGTAGTACGTACGGGACATTTTGTGATTTCAGGGCTTCCCATATCAATTGTCGCGGTATCCTGTCGAAAGCCTTCTCCAGGTCCATAAACGCTAGATGCACATTTTCCTTCATTTCTCTCTTTTTTTCTAAAAGAACTCTGAGGGTGTGGATTGCATCAGTAGTCGATTTTCGTGCACCGAATCCGCATTGGTTTTCAGACAGGTGTTAGCTGTGTGATATGTTCGGCAATGACCCTCCCCCGGATTTTGAAAGTGTGCGACAGCAGTTTGATTGCACGATAGTTTTCACACATCCTGATATCTCCTTTGTTCTTGAAGAAAGGTATGTGTTTTGTTATATCTTTTTTATATATTAAATAAATATATTATCTTTAAACATTAACATTTCGTAACTCCCTATCGAATTGACAACATTGGCTTCCCCACAAATACTAAAACAATTGATCCCTTCCAACAAAATCAAAAATAAAACAAAGTTAATGTTATTTTATTTTTAATTTCTGACCTTACCCCTAACAGAAATCATAAATTTCAATAAATAGTAGTCCTGATTTTGAAAGTGAATTATGGAAGAGCCATGGAAGAAGAAGGAAATATTAATTCTGAAATTTTATGCCACGTAAGTATATGGTTTTTGAAAAATTCTGTTAAAACCTTTTCGAAAGCTCCAACTTAACTGGTATAGTCATAGAGTTGTGGCAGCCTAAGTCATAGAGTATAAGATTGTCTATGGTGTAAATGTAACGCAACGCAAACTTGTGAACGGTTACCAAATGCAAATGGTTTTACAACAATTTTCAAATTTTTTTCGAGTCTACTTTTATTTTACCGGTAAATAATTGTTTATATAGGATAAACAAAATGTCCGAAAGCGAGGTTTTGTATATGAGATCCTCAAAGGTAAATTATGATTGAATAATTTAAAGCTGAAAATATTGTTTTGTTTTGATTATTTAAATTTTTAATTCAAAGATTTTTCCGCTTGCACCCTTCTTAATTAAATTACTTAACGTAATGTAACTGTTTGCAAATATGTAGAAAAACACGAGTAAGTCTAGTGGAGGAGATTCTTCAACCAATGAAGATGACATTTGGGATGACACCCTCTTGGTTGAGGCGTATGACAGAGCAGTTCAATATGCTCAACAAAATTACATGAAGAAAAAGCAAGGTACCAACAAACCTAGTGGAGCCAAATCAAAGGCAAACGGAAATGATTTGCAGATATGGAAAGTTGGTGACAGGTGTAGATGTCAGTATAGTGAAGACCTCAATTATTACGAAGCAGATATTATCGATATAGACTCGACAACGTGCGTTGTTAAATATGTCGGTTATGAAAATGAGGAAACTGTTTTGTTAAAAAGTTTAAAACCTAGTGAAGGAGATGTTGTAAGATTTAAACAAATCCAACAAGCTGCTTCTGAGAGTGTAAGTTGAGAAACATGTCTTATCCTTATTTTTGTCTCAACTCATTTGTGTTAGTGTTTGCCTCGACACATTATGGGCTTATAAAAATAACTTTTACTTATTTTAAGATGTAACAACTAATTTTAATAAATTATTCTGTTCTGTTTTTGGAAGTGAATTGATATTCACTAGGTGTCTAACTCTTCATGATTAGATTTGATCATGAAACTAATAATAATTTACCTTCATTGGTCACTTGTGAACTTTTATTTTCAGACAGAGCAAAATAACATAAAATTTGGAAGTGACACTTTGAGCAATGCAGGAAGAAAACCTCAAAAGAAACTACCTGCTAAGAAAAAAGACAATTTTTTGAAGAACAGCAGTGTTTGTGGTGAAGGAAGTAATTCTTTTATGTCATTAAATTCTCCTTTTCCTCAGGGATTAAATTCTATAATACCACCACCTCCACCCCCCCATGTGTTTAATAATGTTAGTGATGATGAAAATGAAAATGAAGCTATGAGTGCTATGTTAATATCTTGGTACATGAGTGGTTACCATACTGGATATTATCAGGGATTAAAAGTGGCCAAGAAACAAGAGCAGTAGCACAGATAACACAAAATATTTAGAAATATATTGAAATTTGTACCATGTGTAACTCTTTTAAGGTTTATTAGAAATTTTGATTATTACTTTAATCTTAAACACTTCGAAAACAAAAAGCTTTTAATACTCCAACTAAAAGCATTTCATTCGATAAAAAAGAGAACTTGGTGAAAAAATTTATTCAGGTTTGTCAAATTTTTAGGTAAATTTCATCTATAAAGTAGAGAAAGATTCTCTCTAAATGAAGATTTACATTTCCTTGACTGGTGTATCACTAAACTGTTATTCAAGTTTTTTATTTAAAAAAAAAAGGAACTGAATAATTAGGTTGGCAATATTTAACAGAAGTGTGGTGAAAATAGAAATATATTTTACACAGACAAATTTTGTGTTCATATAATTTCCAATAATTTCCAATTATTTCTGTAACTTCACAATAACACTATTTGTTTGTTGTGCATTTTTGAGTTCCATCCTGAGGTCCAGATCTTTTGCTTAAATTTCTTAAGATTTACAAATTAATGGTATTGTTGCTGGAGCTGACATTTACTGGTGTTCCAGATTCCCCTCCTCAAACCTAAACTGTTTAACTAAGATCTTGGTATTTGCTATACATTATACTAAAAAGGGTAAAGTAACTCCATACTTCAGTCAGCGATACAGGGCAAATAATAACAGTCACAAGTTGTTTCCTCCATATAAAGCTGAAGAGCTATTTCATTAGAGAATCAAGACATTCTGCAAAATGCTTACAGGTCAAAGACCCAGAAAAAAAAAATATTGCTTACATTATATATTTGCACTAGTTAAGTAAAACTGACCAGACAAACCTTACAGTTAGATGGAACCAAACTGATCCTGCCATACTTTATACTTTTCAATAAGATGAGATGCAGATGGCTTTGTTTTTTCCAAGGCTTTTTGAACCTGCCCTGTAGTTATGGTTTGCAATTCTAATTTGGGTAAATTTGTATTATTTTTCATATTTTCCAGTACTGCAAATATTTTCCGTATGGCTTCCATTGCAGTTTCCTTACAAACTAATCTAATATCAGATCCAGAATAACCTTCTGTTTCCTGGTGAAAAAGAAAGGAAATGAATATGTAGAAATTATTAAATATGTGGAAAAATTGGCCACAACTTGATCCTGACACAAATTCTCTGACCGTTAAACCAAGTCTTTTTACGCTATGACATCTTGTACCTGGCTAAAATCGTTAGATTATCTTTTCAAAAGTGTTAAGGGCTTTCTTAAAGAGGTTGAGAACAAGTTGGATTATACAAAATACCTTGGCCAAAAATTCGTAATAAATGTCACATTTCAAAAGAGGTTGGTTGAGAACGATTTCTGGTAGGTAATGTTTGAACATGGCTTCGCGAGCTTCTGAATTTGGAATATCCACCAATATTCTTTTTTCAAGTCTTCTTAAAATCGCTGGATCCAGTTCCCTTGAACGAAAACAATTTTAAATTATCGATCAATCATACAATCACCGTTTTCGTAGACCATCTATTTGAAGAAAGATTCTTTTACCAAGGTAAATTGGAGGTCGCAAGGAAAAAAACTTGATCTTCGGTCTGAGATAATCCGTCAAGTTGTATCAAAAGCTCCGTTTTCAATCTTCTAGAAGCCTCGTGTTCACTCGAATGATGACCACCATCACGTTTCGAAGCAAGGGCATCCAATTCGTCGAGAAATATCGTTGATGGAGCGTGGTACCTTGCGAGATCAAACATAACCTAGATCAAGAAAGAGTTTCAAGTGAAAGAATCACCCAAAAGAAAACTCATACAAATCTTATTTTTCTTCAAACTCACACGAACTAATTTCTCTGAATCTCCTCTCCACTTGCTAACTATTGAACTAGCCGTTATGTTAAAAAATGTAGTTTTACATTCAGTAGCAACGGCTTTTGCCAAGAGTGTTTTTCCCGTCCCTGGTGGGCCAAAAAGTAAAAGACCTTTCCAAGGTGATAAAATCCCAGTAAATAATTCTGGATATTTGATGGGGTAGACAACGGCTTCCTTCAAAAGCCTCTTTGGTTCTTCCAAACCCATTATATCAGACCATCTGATGTTTAAATCTTGTAAAACAATATCCTTACAAGAGAATATCAAAGAGTTTATTACACAAAATATAAATATCCAAACTTCAATCAAATAGCCAATAATATGTACCTTGGTGATCATCTCAGCCATTGAAATCCACTCAGAGTTGTGAATTCCCAAAGCACCAAGAGGTTTTAATATTTTTTCAGGCTTAGCTGCCACTGAAGCATTCCCACTGTCACCGCTACCCAATGGAACTACTGACAAACAACTAGTATCAGGTTCTGGCTTTTTGTCAGCTGTAACTTGGGGTAATTTTGTGGAACTTTGGTTTTTAACATTTGCTTTTGTTGATGTGCTGTTTGATAACTCTTGTCCTAGAATGAATTACACCAATCCAATAAATCTCTAGGATTTCAGAGGAGAAATAATATTTTTGTGCAAAGTAGAAATTCTGTGTTCCAAACCAACAAACCAAAAGAATCAGTGACTTTATAAAATGAATAATGATTCACTTGAATGCTTTTCTTTTCCTTCCAAGAAGTATTAACTATGGAAAACAAATTAGGAAAGAATATCTACAGTATTGAGTGCTAATTACATCCTGATGTTTTAAACTTCTTGACAAATGAAATTGCTGTGCACTTGAGAAAACAAAAAATCAGCCCTGATATAAGCTAGCACACAATTTGATAAAAAATGTGCATGTATCACTATAAAAATATGTTATTTACGGCACCAAACCTGGCCTTTTTGACCTAAATCGGGGATCTTTTCGGTTAAAATTTAATACTCCATCTTCAGGGTTTGACTTTTTGCATATCTTAGGATATTTTTGAAAACGAACAAAGTAATAACTCTCAAAATCTTGTAATATTAAGGGCAAATCAATGTTATCACAAATTTGATAAATATTTGATAACTGAGCTTCAATGCTGAATGTTGATACTGTTTCATAATACCTGAAATGCAATACAGTTTCTTAAAGAAAATAGTGTAGATTGAGTTATTACTCCTTGTTAAACTTAGAGAGTATGATGGAAGGGAGCTGAAATCATTGTGAGAAACATAAAATAATAGTGATGTGAGTTTCCCTTAAGTAACATACTTATTTTTGTTTTTTCATGTATACTACCTAATGTTGGTTTTTTTGGGTGGTTTACTGGATTAACTGTTCTTAAGTGGTCAAAGTGCTTGATTGCATTGAGTCAAAGTTAAGTTTAAATCCCCTCCCACCTCCTGTTATGGTCAAGTGTGAAAAAAAGACCAAAAGTTCAATTTTATTTCTGATTTTTAAGATACTTCATTGTTTAATTACAGTGACTGCTGTTTTTTTACTTCAAACTATGTAGGGTTGAGAAATTAATGGATTTTCCCTTTTTAAATATGTAAAAACTTACTGACATCAAAAAGTATGAGAATTTAAGGTATAATCCAATTTTTAATTCTTTGATAATACTGTAGAAGAGGGCTCAAACTCATCACCATAACTTCTCTAGTCAGGTACTTTGGCCACTGAATTGAAGACTTCCCACGAACCAAACCAAACCAAACCAAAATTACCAATAATTATATATCATTATAAGAAAGAAAATAAAAATCAAAAACCAAAACACTTAGTTAGTTATTCTGCCAAATTTTTCAGATTAAACTTGAATCACTAAATACTTTAATAAGTTTTTCTTTATGGCACTACAGTAATTTTTTAATTTATTATTTACTATACCTACCCTTCACCCCTTAGATACTGGGCTATCAAATATAGCAAATTTCTTTTTCTTTCTTGTGTTCTCTTTTCTTCCTGAAAAAGTAATTTAATTATAAAGAAAAGAAGTAAAGTAAGTTAATAAAGACCATGAAATTGTAATTGTAGATAGTAAAATCCCATGAAAGAACTGTAATGAAATTAAAACAGGTTAAAAAAGTAGCAAACACTGTGATTTTGGAACAACAGACACTAAAAATTACAATACATTTAGGACATTAAAAGAAAAATTATATTACCATTCAAAAGCTAAATCATTCAGAATTTAGTAATGAAATGGCAAAATTAAAACGAAGAATAAACGAATCAAAGAACAATCGATAAGCCCAGAAATCAGTGTTAAAGAAATAAAAAAAAACTGAACCAGGATTATCTAAACTTTCAGTGGCATAATTAAAATTTTATCCTCATTAGCTTAAACACTTTGAAACTAAAAAGACTTACGAATTCTCTTATTTGATGAGAGTTTTTTAACGTTGAAAAGGTCATTTCCGACATGATTTGACCACTTGAAAAATATCAAGAAAAAACTAAAAAATTACATTTTTTAAAAACTAATCAACAACTTAACGCTCGCCCTCCTTCACTTTTGATTATTTGAAATATACGTTCAGGAATCAAACGACTGTTAACGTGTCAATAGAAAAAAAAAATTGAGACTGATTTTGAGATCCCATTACTGCTATCTAGCTAACGCGTAGTGAACTATTCCACTCAATAAATTTTCAGTAATTCTCGTCGATCTTTGTAAAATGTGAAGATGGAGCTACCAAGAATTGATATCAACAGTACCACAAGGTTTGTCATTTGTGATTAGGTTTGCCCTCTACTATTGTCTTTGCGTTAGAATGTGTTCGGTTTCCGGAAAACCCGCAAATTAACGATGGTAAAGATTTAATATCCGTGTTCGAAAAAAAATTTTAACTCTTTCCCATTGGCTTTCTTTCCATTTCGAATAGGATTCGGTGGCACAAAACAAGTAAACTTGTTTGATTTCGGTAAAACAAAATAAATCATTCTTTTAAAAATGTTAGAAACCGACGAAGGAAATGATTAATTTTGTTTGGATGGAAAGATTTTTTAATTTATTATGAAGCTGCCACTGAGTTTTTTGTGTTTGAACGTGCGGTTTTGATTTGATTCATTTAAAAATTTATTAAGAGAGGTTTAATGTAATAACGACCAAAGTTTTTAACTTTGTGAATTTCATATGTGTGATATCGTAACAAAATTTTGTGGTTTCTCACATTACTGATTACTTTTATTTTTTTTTAAATATATTTTTAGGCAGATGTGAAATCGTTTATAGTTTGATTTAAAAAGAAGTGATTTAGACGGTGATAATGGGAGAAATACAAGGCGTTTCAAACCACCACGTTAAAGTGGATAACTGGCCTTTGTTTTTCTTGCAAAGACTTTATCATTTTTACCGGAAGAAGGCACATTGCGATCTAACTTTATTATTTCCCTCATTAGATTCAGTTAAAACTGTCAAGGTAAGATCCATCATTTCATTTTAATTTTTCTGGCGCCTTTTAGTCATTAAGGATCAATTCCTAGAAGAGAGTGTGTTTGTGGGACAGGGATATTAAACTGGTAACAAGACAATGATTATGAAAGATAAAATGTAGATATAACAGCACTTTATATCTATAAATATAACCAAATTTTCCAATAACCAAGCAACCCTTTAAGTATGTTGTGTGTTTCATTTTTTTGATTTATATTTTTGAGATATAACTTCATTATGTAATTTTTAACAAAATTGACCAAGCTTTATGGGGTTGACACAGACGTTATTAGTTGAATTAGAAGTCTCATTTGTTAACTGGGTTTGGTGGCTCTAATTCATGATATATGTTTTGTTTTGGTATTCAAATAGTCATTGTTACATTCTCCAAATGTTTGCCAGATGCCTTAAAACTTTGTTTTAACTATAAATAAATAACTTAATTCCTTTTTATCATATTTCTCCATATAATTTATATGCTTTAAAAAATAATTTCTCACTTCTCTTAATGAGAAAACACCTATTAAAATATTGTTATTAAAATAACAATAAATATCATCTCGAACTAATTTATTTTCAAATGAATTTGTCTTTTATGAGGATATTTGTTTACAACATAATTTTTGGTGACAGATATCTGAGACAAGTACAGTAATTATTGTGATAGTTTTGGACCAAGTTTGGTTGATATTGATTTATCCATTCTTAAGTTATATTAAAAAGTCATACATTCAGAATGTTTAAGTTTTATTTACAGCATTAAAGGTTTTACAGTTGACAATATTATTAAATTCTAATTTTTAGGTTCACAAACTTGTTTTGCATGCTTGTACTGATTATTTTGAGTCGTTAGATATCAAGGAAGACTCAGAACATGGGGAGGTTATGGAATTATCAAATGAAATGCATCCAGATGTCATCATTCCGATTATCAGGTAAGTTAAAATTAATTAATTTAGAAAAAAAAATTTATTTAGTTACATTTCAATAAAACATATTTTGATTTTCGTTTTTAGTTTTATGTACACTGGAAAATTAGAATTTCCAGTCAATTTACAACCGAAGTTGTATGAAGCAGCTACAAAGCTGAGAATGACAATATTGACAAAGCTTCTGGATGTTCAACCTGGCAAGGGGGGTAAGACATATATCAAGAAAGAGGTGAGTGTTACCAGCATGAAGTTGTTCAAATTGATTGATGTGTATGAGACATGAATATTAATTGGTTTTTTTTCTTTAATACTTTTTAGACCGGCATACAAGAATTAAGCACGGTGGAAATTTCTCCAAGACCATCAGACTCAAGTTCGCCAATATTGCTCGATGATGTACCTCGTATCACGGTTAAATCAGTTTCGACGATACAGCAGAAACCAATTGTTCTTGCTTCTGATTCCCCTGTTGTCAATGCCACTGTGGTGACCCCTTTATGCCCCACAATCAAGCCTAAAGTGGTTAGGAAAACTTTTAATTCACCAATAGCTGCAATTGCAAAGTCTAAAACTTTTGAAAATAGTTTACCTCCTACGTTGCCTGGAAGAAAGTAAGTTAACGGCGCCTTGTTTTTATAGAAATCACTATCTATTTTTAAACAGTTATTATATTCAGTTGTTTTGTTTCCCAGACTTCCTGTTTGGACAAGAAAAATTCCTTCGTCTCCTCTTGTAGAGAATACGCAGAATTTGTAAGTTTTTAGTCTTTTCTCACTATCACTAAACCCAGTAGTTGGATTTAGAAGCTGAATTGTTCCCTTGTAGGAAAGAGTACGTCGAAATTCCACCCAGACCGACTCGTTTTGAATGGGACGAAGATCTGAACGATCCGACGAGTATAAAACCGGTAGAAGAAGCGACGAAAGTTCTGTCTCACGATCAACCCGTTAAAATAAGTCAGCCTATTATTTTAGACAATACAACCTTGGAACCGAAAGAACCTGACGACTCGTTGAGAAGGAGCTTTTCCGATGGAAGCAGTTCAGAATCTCCACCTTATAAAAGATTTAGGGTATGTTTGGCGATAAAATATCCAATGTAATCTGTGCAAACTTTTATCAAACTCCTCATTACAAGCTGGTTATTTTATAAATTGGCCAGTAAACATAATAAATAACCAGTAATTGTTCACATTGACTAAGCTTAGTTGGTGATTATGAATAATTGCCGGGAATTCTGTATATGAATTCTAATATATATACAGAGGCGCACTATGATTTAAGCGGGCCCTGGGTAGCATTGTAATTCCGGGCCTATTTTCAAGTCCGGACTCATAGAATAGGATTTTTGATTCGATAAATTATAAATCAATATTATTATTATCATTTATTAACAGAGCGATTTACAAGATATGAAAGAATATGGAAAGCAACAACAACTGAGAAACGAAATCATCTGTAGTGAAGAGAATATGGATGATTTAATGGATGCTGATGACTTGTATGGAACTTGTGAAGATGACGATCTGGACGATCCAGATGATTCTGCTGTGAGTTTATCGATTATTGTTTGATTGTTATAAACTGTTTTTGATATTTATCACGAAAATGAAAGTGATGGTTTATCTAAAAACTAAAGTTTTGTTTATGTTATATAGAGTTTTAGTCCTTTTAATGCCAACTCTTCAACGCCAAAGCCGATTTTGAAAACCATGTCGAAGGCAGATCCGCAAATGTCGTCGAAGAGAGTAAGGTTCTCATTGGAAGGAAAAGAGAATAATCAACAGGAAAATACATCATCGGGTGGAGATTTCACTGCATTGAAAGACTCGGAATCGGACGGGACGAGTCGAAAAATCGTCGTGCCCGTGAGTCAAATCCAGGATGGAAAACAACACGTGAAAATAGTCTCGGAAGTTCTAAAAAAATATCCGAATCTCGCGAAAAAGGACAACATAAAGTTGAGAGTCGTGAGTAAGAATCCTGGTGTTCCTGCGACGGTACATAGAGCGGCTGAAGGCGATGCGGGAACGGGAAGCAAAGTAAAGTTTGGCTCTCTTTACCTCCATTAGTGAAGATTGGCGAAGAATTGGGTTAACTAGTCTGTTATTTAATTCCAGGCTGCTTCGTCTTTAGTCTCGTATATTTTCCTGACGAATAAAAGTTCGGGTGATTTGATAAGGCCCAAAACCCCGGACGTTATCGCCAAGGAAAAGCTGTTCGACGTGGAAAACATAACAGGGCCATGGTTCTGTCGTGTTTGCAATAGTTCTAGGCCTATACAGTTCGATTCCTATTACAATTACAGAAGACATTTAGTACAGGTAATTTTTTTTTTTACTTCTTTTTAGGTTTAATTTGAGATACTCATGTTATGCCAACTAGGGGTGTTGTATGCAATCAAACAATTCAGCTGTTAGCAATTCATCGTGATACCATACTCCAATATGTCACCCGTCGGTTCTTTAGTTTTTCGCTTTAGCGTTACTCTCCTACCTCAGTTTCCTTCCGTCTTGGTAGATCTTGACAGAGCAGCAAAAAAAAATTATTTACTTTTATTTTCAAGGTTCATGAATTAAGAATCGATGCTAGAATTTGTGAGTATTGCGGACTGAGAAACAGCAAAAGGAATCTTTTACTATACCACATGTACACGAAACACGGGATCGATCCTCCGCCCAACATTTCCTTTCCGAAATGTAGTGAATGCGACTACATTGCTCTGAGCGATACCCTATTAGCGAAACACAAAAGCACTCATGATCCACTTGAACTGACTTGTTACACGTGCAATGTCGCTTTCAAATCTTATTCGTCGATACAGAGTAAGTTGTCAGTGGAATGTTTTAGGGTTAAGAACAGGTAAAAGCTGTGAGTGTGGGAGTGGTGTATGATGGATGATGTGGGCAGGGCGTGATGCAAGGTGTACGAACCTTTTATTATTGTTTTATTTTCATTCTCAAAAATTTCTTTTAGTGCACATGAAATCAATTTGGCATAAAAACAAAGTTAACAAAGGAGCATTGTCGGATTATCCATGTCCGTTTTGCAATATTAGATTCGCGAATGGTAGCGAACTGAAAGAGCACATCGAATCGTCTCACCACTCGCAGGTAATTATTCATTCGTCATATGTGTTGTTCTAGGTCATCTAAGTTCGTATTCCCACGCGGAGATGGCTGCTGCGAAATTAAAGAAACAAATTTACCGTTGTCCATATTGCGAAGGTATTTACAGTGATGGGGACAAACTCGGGAAACACATTGTTTCTAAGCACTGGGGAAAAAAGACTCAGGTGTCTAATCAGGAAACCAAAGCCGAGACGAACGTTGAGCAGTCTGGACAACAGGTATTTTTGTTTGTTAGTCTCCCTCTTGGGTTTGGCTCTTTGTTTTTGAATTTTGTTTAGAAGAATAAGATGTGGAGAATCGAGAGTGGCTGGAGATTTGTGTTTGTTTGATTTTGTTGACTAATTGTTTTGATTTTTAGTTAGAGGTAAGTGCAGTAGGAGAAGAGGGATCGTCCGAAGTAGAAAGTGTGGAGATGCAACCGTCTTCTGAATCAGAGTCGTTGAATAATGTCGCATCGGGAATCGCCACCTCGCTGAATTTGCAGAACGACCAGGCGGTCGTTTTCTTCGAGCATAGAAGTGAGGATCAGGAGTTGGGTAGAGAAACGACTGTGGTTGCCGGTAGGTCTTGTTGAGAATCAAATTGTCTCTCAGTCAGTATCTAGAATCCGTCTTTTTAATTTGAGTCCTTGATTAATTGTAGAGAATGAATGTAAAGAGTTCATAGTCATCAATCCCATCGAGGTCGAGGGGGAGAGTAGTCAGAGTCAGGAAATGGAGACCCATGGAGTGGAGACTATCAACATTGTAACCGAGGATTCTAATTCGAGATTATCGAATGTGGAAGCAAATCAAAGTTCCTGTCCAGATCATGACTACTCGGAAAATCAAGCGGAGGATGGTAATCGTCAGGAGCTCATTTCCGTAGCAGAGGTGGATGATTCTGCAAGTTCGGTCATTTCCGTACAAGAGGTGGATGGGTCCCCAAGTTCGGTAATACAAAAATTATTACCCGATCAAGGTTTAGTGTTCGCGAACGAGAGTGACGTCGTATTCGAATCGTCTTGCGTGGGACTTCCTCAAAGAGTGATTCTCACGTCGGGGAACATCGTCTTACCGGAAGGCTCGTCCCCTCAACAAGGGGTAATATTGTCACAGGTTTTACCTCAGACTCGAATCATACTCACAAGTCCTGGAATATTGCAACAATCGGGAAGTGTAATCGAGAAGGGTAGCACGCTTGTTTTCGCCAGCTCTGAGAACGGGGACGCAATGGAAGGCATCGAAGAAACGGTGGAATTCACAGCACAAAGCTCCGAAGTTCCCAAACTCGAGGAAGCAGAGAAACAAGAGGAAGAGGAAACCGTTATCTTGCTGACTAGTTGCGAGCCAGGAACTGAAAACTCAAGAGCAGTCAGTGAGGAGAAAGATGAAGAAGTTGTCGAGGTTGAAAAGACAACGATTGAAAAGAGTGAGACAGTCGAAGTCGAAAAAAAAGACAAAGAAACGACGGAAGTAAACCAAAGCGGGATCGAAATAGTAGAAGAAACTTCCCAAACATTACACAATGTCGAAGAAAAAGCTTCAGAAGTAAAGAACATCGTCGACAATGATTCTACTAGTCAGCCTCAATCACAAACAATCAAAGTTATGGAAATGAAGGAAGGGGAAAAAGAAAAAGCGACAAACCATCGACAAAAAAAGCGTTAAAAAAATCAAAAGAAACAAAGTGGTAAAAAAAAAAAGCAAGAAAAAGCTCGACGGAAAAAGAAGAAAACAGAGCAAGGGAAAAACAAGGGAGAAACAAAAGCAGAGGAAAAGAAAAAAAGAATATAGAAGAAAAGAAGAACAAGAAAAGGAAACAAAACAGAAAGGAAGAGGAAAAAGGAAAGCAAAACAAAAGAAAGGAAAAAGAAAAACAGAAAAACTGAAAGGAAAAAGAAAAAACAAAACGCCGGATAAAAAGGAGAAAAGTGGTCATCGGTATCAAAAACATCTCAGATCGTGGAGGATTGGGACGAATCGAACGAGAGTCAACCGAAGATAGAAAGCAGAAGCGATGGACCGAGTCGACCGGACTTTTTCTGAGGTATGGGAGTGTCGGTTATAAAACGACAACACGACTAACAGTTATAAAAACATTTGTATAAAAACATAAGTACAAAAAACTTGTAACAAAAGTGAAAGGACACAGTGATAATTGTCCGCGGGAGTTGGTCTCATTCGCGGAATTCTGAATTAGCCTTTTTACCAAGTTATACAAAAGTATATCTTGCAGACAAACTAAGTTAATAAAACTCCGGCACAATCAGTAGACCTTTTCAATCAAGAGAGAACTGTATGAAACCTCTTTTATAATTTCTCTCTCCTCACGTGGAGACTTTCGAAGCTTCCTTATACTTGAGATCATTCCGGAGCGATTTTATAAATTTTATTATCGAACGCCGCTTATTCAGAAAAATGGGAGTGGTGGGGTTTCGTAAGATTGTATACTTATACCGAATTAACTAGACATCAGTCCCCGAAATGGAGGAGGAAGGAGGAAGAGAGGAGTCAAAGCTTACACTAAAATCATTCCTTCGTAATGTGTAGTAATAATCTTTTGCATGCTTAATTAGATACAACATCTTTAAGGGTATTTGGACTACCAGAGCTGTTAGACTTAAGGTTGGAATGAAACTGGTGCTTGATACCTCCTCAGCAATTTTTATTTCAGTCAGTCAGGAAACTGGGTGGAAGGTGGAAGTATAATTGAACAAACACATTCTTTCATGCGGATCTGTTTTAGAGGTTGAGTGCACCGGTTTGTATTGTAAAAAGACTTAAACACGTCACAGGTATTACATTAGCGAAAAATCAGTTTAGCCCTAAAGCCGTGGAAGGTTGGTAAGGCTAAAACTGCGGAGTAAGGGTAAAACTGTGACGAAAGGTGTCTCGTTTAAAAAGAAAAAAAAAATTTTTTTCATAGAGATCATCATGATTTTTTTTATTTTTAATGTTTTTGAGTTAGAAATTTTATACTGATGTAATTGTTATATAATCGATAGAAATAGTATAAAATCAAGTCATAGGTAGTTTTCATTCTTTTTTTTAAAACCAAAATCGTATTACTTGGCGTTTTTAAACTTGACCGGAATGTTATTTTTTAATATAATCATTGGTAGAGTGATTAACTTCGTGTAAAATGACTTTTTCAAATAATTTTCATCTTGTTAGGCTGTTTAGAGGATGTCGGAAAAGTTTTTTTTCTTTTTTTATTTATTGAAAAAAATAAATGTAAACTTTAAGTGAAGTTTCTCAATAATAAAAATGTATAAAGTTGTGAAATCGTGATTGATATGTCTTTCTTTTTGTTAGACATAATTTAAGGTAAGAATTACGGCTGAGTGTTAGGTAAAACACTGCCGGTTGTTGTTGATTCAAGGTGTATACGTTGGTTGTGCATCGTGCCATACTACTCGTCGATGCACGAAATCCTTATCGAACCCCTACTGGAATTTTCGCTGACGAAACCCGTCCACTGACGAATGGCGAAGGTATAAACAGTTTTTTTTGTATAGTTTTCCAACCTTATGCCAACCCGGACACAGACCGTTTTACGTCATACAAATATTGTTTAGTATGAATGGCTGTATTTTATTTTGTGGACCGGAAAGTGATATTGTATATACGTTGCATTTAAAGATGAGTTTTAACCCCGTTTTTCACCCTTTTTGGAGTATAACAGTATGTGGGAGGAGGATTTGAACCCGCGACTAAGTCCTTAGTTTGGGAATTAACTAGTACACCAAAGACCTCCAGCGATGTCGTTTATGTGTTTGGTAAAAGTGACGAATCAGGCGAATATGTATAATTGATAAGAGCCAACTAAGCTTGGTTAATGTGACAGTTCAATGTATATTTATTTCATTTACCGGCTAGATTATAAAATATCCAACTCGTGGATACGTTAGTCACGTTATTGACTTTGTCACTTTTCTCATAAAAGAGAAGACATTCAGCTGGTAACAGTGGACAAACTTCTCAACAACGAGCGGCAAACACTTGAGAAGTCACAGTCAGTTTAAGCATCTAAGCAATCTTTTACTAATTTTCCCATTTCGAGCTCGATATTTTACGAACTAGTCGGTAAAAGTAATAAATACCTAATAATTTATGACATTTACCAAGCACAGTTGGCGATTATGAATAATCGCCGGGAATTATATACAGTGGCGTGCAAAAGTTTCCGGCCGGTAACATTGTGTTGTTTAATTTATTACAGTAAGAGACCAATGATTTTTTATCATTGTGATATGATACTGTGGGGTATAAGAAACAAAGTTACACCAAAAAATATCAATTGTATAAATTCATAAATAGTTTTATTACGAATATTGCTAAATGACGTGTGCAAAAGTTTCCACACACTAATACAAGGATCTTACGTAGTGTAAAACCCTGCAAAGCAGTTCTGAAAAAGTGATCGCATCATTAAACGTAAGCCAACTGCGGACATCCATCGGAGTCGTTGCCAATTTCTCTCGCGAAATAAAGGGAAAAACATAGCTAACGTTAGTCGTGGTAGTGTGTACATGAAGCACAATGTGGGACTTTTTGTTAGTGTATGAATCAGAAAACCATTAATCAGTAATAGGAACAAAAAGGTAATTACGATTCATGAAAGACCACCAAAACTGGTCGACCGAAGATTGGAAAATAGTTGCTTTTTCGGATGGAACCATTAATCTTTTTGAAAGTGGTAGGAGATTTTGCACCCGATGTCCTGTTGGTGGGAATGAATGTTTGATACCAATTTCCAACTGTAGCTTACATTGGATGGTGTCATGATTTCGAGATTTTTGGCACAAGGTCGGTCCATCGTGAAGACCAACGAACTTGAATACTGCTAGTTACAAGAATATTTTATCTTATGCTGCAGAAAATGCTGCAAGAAGTGGGGTTATTATCATGCTGAAGATCCAAACATGCATCTTAGGTACTGAAAATGGCTTTGAGTTCAAAATTGCAGTTTAATACGAGCCATCTTATTTGACTTAAGTCAATTAAACATTTATGGGAGATATTGAACGTGGGTACAGCATGTCCGGAAACATAATTTTCCAAGCATTTTATGAAAATAAAAGAAAAGAAAATAAGTATAACATTCTGGACCTTATATTAAAGGAATTGATGGAGTTCATACCACATCGTTTTGCTTGGATTAAACCTGCCAAGGTATGGCTAAGATATATAATATAAAATGGTTGACTAATGGAAAGCATGGACGAAAATTTTTCCTAATGCAAAATTGTACTTTTGCACAGTAACGTCATTTAGCAATATTCGTGAAACTATTTATGAATTTATACAATTGATATTTTTTGGTATAACTTTGTTTCTTATACCATACAGTATCATATCCTGAAATAAAAATCATTGGTCTCTTTTTATTAAATTAGACAACGAAATGTTACTGGCCGGAAACTTTTGCACGCCACTGTATGTAGCCGCCTGATTTACCACTTTCACTTAGCATATATATTAGGTATAACATACAAAACCGACATTCTTTTCCAGTTCACCTCTTGTCTGCGAAGTACAGTCTTTTTCTACGCATTAGCTCAGAATTTAGTAAAGACACCACAGACACCAATCCATATGCTTTTGCGCTTTTGCATTATTAAGAAAATCCAACTATAGATTGTCATCTTAACTATAAAAGGGTGGGGAACCCCTCTCTTAAGCCATTAGCCATAACCACAAATTCTCTACTGCCTTCAAAGGGCCATAGTTTGACAAGCCCTCTCGCTAAGCCCACGGAAGGCTCATTCATCTCTTGTTGAAAAGTCTTTCGTCAAATTATTTTAAAGAGAATAAATTTGGCGGTGATAAATTTAAATCCTAAATCCTGTTTTTAACCCCTAGACTCCATTATGGAAACGAACTTTTTCCTTCATGAAAATTTAAAAAGACTTGCCTTTCTTATAAGCCAAGCAAATGGAACTTGTTTTGTGTAAAAGTTTTCCGTACGTAAAAAATCAATCATGAGTGTCATGAAGGCTTTGAATTTTTTCTTTTATTCTAGAAATTAATTTGGCAAATAATCACGACGATCTGGCAAAACAGGTAGAAGGGAGGGAAATTTAGAATTTACGATATCGAAAAAAGGGAAAATTCTAAACCCCGTTAGGTTCGATTATTCGTTTTTCCGGATTTCTTGTTTCGGGGGTGGTGGGGGTGGAATACTAAGGAAAGGAAAATAATTGTGATTTCATTCTATTGTCTCAATCCTGGTTTTTCTCTTTAATTACAGAAAGAAAATGTCGGACGTGGAATTCGAATTTAATTTGATTAGGTTTCAGATAAGCAAGCCCGACGTCATCATATGAGCAAGTTTATTGCTGAACATTTGTAAAAACGGCGACGTCAATGAAACAACAATAAAATTGGAGGTTTTTTTGTGTGACTCGACGACTACAAGGATTTCTGTCTGACGAGAGTGAAAGAATAAAATAAATTTGGGGAATGATCGTCGAGGAAATTTTTTATGTACCATTATGGTTGATGTTGGTTGAGACTCGGTGGCGTTCTTTTCGTTCCACGTTTTTTATATTCACGCATGAATATTAAATAGGATGTCTCAGAGTATAACTATAGCTGGGGGTATAGTCGTTCCAAACTGGGTTTGACTGACTCCAGTTGCTTGTATAATGAATGAATAATAAATTTTAAAAAATTTGACTATTACACTCTCGAAGTCAAAATTTTGGAAGAATTTTCTGTCAACTTGTCCTGACGTTTTGGACATGTTGAGAAATGCAGGAAGCTTGGTTGAGTGTTAGGTCTCGACTACAAGTATTTATCTATAAAATGAATGATGAATTTACTTAGAATTTGCATTACTTATGAAATGAATACTCCATGAATGTGCAATATTTATTCTCAGTAAAAGGAATTTTAGATTCAAGAAATAAATCCTTCAAGAAAGTGTGCAATATTTTGGAAATGAATGTTACCTACAGTTTGTGACATGAAGAAAACGTTTGGATGAGATGAGAGATAACTCTTTGCCGTTCTTCCAAAAATCTAACTGAAGGGGCTTAGCAGTTAAAAGGGTAACATCACTAACACTAATGGTAACAGCTGCGAAAATCTCAAAACACCATTCTTCATGTGGATGTGTTTTCGT